>QXTE01000274.1:585269-627177 GCA_003942145.1 Platysternon megacephalum | reverse complement strand
GTTGATGTTGGTGAAACGTCCCTTGTGATCCACCAGTGCTTGCAGCACCATTGAAAAGTACCCCTTGCGGTTTATGTACTGGCTGCCCTGGTGCTCCGGTGCCAAGATAGGGATATGGGTTCCATCTATCGCCCCACCACAGTTAGGGAATCCCATTGCAGCAAAGCCATCCACTATGACCTGCACATTTCCCAGAGTCACTACCTTTGGTAGCAGCAGCTCAGTGATTGCTTTGGCTACTTGCATCACAGCAGCCCCCACAGTAGATTTGCCCACTCCAAATTGATTCCCGACTGACCGGTAGCTGTCTGGCGTTGCAAGCTTCCACAGGGCTATCGCCACTCACCTCTCAACTGTGAGGGCTGCTCTCATCTTGGTATTCTAGTGCTTCAGGGCAGGGGAAAGCAAGTCACAAAGTTCCATGAAAGTGCCCTTACGCATTCGAAAGTTTCGCAGCCACTGGGAATCGTCCCACACCTGCAACACTATGTGGTCCCACCAGTCTGTGCTTGTTTCCCGGGCCCAGAAGCGGCATTCCATGGTGAGAAGCTGCCCCATTAACAACATGATCTCCAAAGCGCCGGGGCCCGCGGCGCGAGAGAATTCTGTGTCCGTGTCCATGTCCTCATCACTCTCGTCGCCGCGCTGCCGTAGCCGCCTCCTCCTCGCCTGGTTTTTCAGGTCCTGGTTCAGCATAAACTGCACGATAATGCGCGAGGTGTTTACAATGTTCATGACTGCTATCTTGAGCTGAGCGGGCTCCGTGCTTGCTGTGGTATGGCGTCTGCACAGTTCACCCAGGAAAACAGGCGCGAAACGGTTGTCTGCCGTTGCTTTCACAGAGGGAGGGGGAGGATGTTCCCAGAACCACCCGCGACAATGTTTTTTGCCCCATCAGGCATTGGGATCTCAACCCAGAATTCCAATGGGCGGGGGAGACTGCGGGAACTATGGGATAGCTATGGGCTAGCTACCCCACAGTGCAACGCTCCGGAATTCAACACTCGTCTCGGTACATGGACGCGCACCGCCGAATTAATCTGCTTAGTGTGGCCGCATGCATTCAACTTTATACAATCGGTTGCCAAAAATCGAATTCTGTAAATTCGGAGTAATCCCGTAGTGTAGACATACCCTCTGAATGTGGTCGCTAGCATGATGACTAAATTGGTTTTTCATTTGCTCAGCACAATAAATGTGCTGTTGCGGTACAGACCATTTCCCATTCCAAGAAGCCAAAGAAAAGTGTACAAGTTCCTCTAGAAGTGTAAATAACTTTTTTGCATTTTATTAAAAAGCCAATTCTAAAGAACAGTAAAAAAGTCTGCATCATTTGATATTTCCTTAAAATATTTTGGACAAGTTGTTGTTTTTTTTAAATAAAAAAGACAGCAGAAAATTAGTTGGCCCAATACACCTTCCACTGTTCTTGCCCAAAAAAAAGGGTGGGGTGGGCTGGGGAGATGGTTGTAAGTTATACTGTTCCAGCTCTTCCTTTACCAGTTTAACAATGTATAGCTATGATAGTATTTCTGCTATTAGCACATGGTTTTTATGTAAATAATTGTAGTCCAAGTAGTAAACTAAAAGAAATATTAGTTTACTGTACAGTAATTAGAAATATGAAAGTCTAGGATTTGCTAGCACTCAAATGTGTATCTCCATTTATTGAAACATTATGAGTTCAATTAATTAGTATAAAAATATAACCACCCATAAAAATGTCTGATTTCAGATCCCCCTGGTGTTCGATTCTCCAGAAAATAAAAACAGTTCTGAAGGATGTTTTTGTTCAACATTGTACAGTTTCTACTTCTGTTATTTTACTGACTCACTTAGTAATACTGTTCTGTACACAAATATATGGTTTGTTATAAATCTAAAACATTCATTTTCATACGCAATAATTTAACATTTAGTTGCACTAAAAATTAGTAGTTGAGAATTGTACGTTTCATAGCGGTGCAAGGCAAAAGTTGACTGGCAGGCCCTATGCATGAGTAGCTGCTATTCAGTATGGGCAGGGCCAGCGCAACCCATTAGGCGACCTAGGCGGTCGCCTAGGGCGTGGCTATTTTGGGGGCGCCGGCACTGCGGCCGCCCGTTCAAATTTGGGGGCGGGAAGAGCTGGCGCCGCTACTGAGTATGGGGCATAGTGCGCATTTGGGGAACTATTTCTCAGGAATTGACTGACATCTTTCCCTTATGTGGGAGAATGTCTACAAAGGAAAACCATGTAGTATATTACTTTTGGAAACAAATGGCTTTCCCTGCTGCAAGACCCATCGTGTGCTAGAGTTCTTTGGAATGTTTTTAGTATAACTGGATGGATTCATAGTGTTCGGTGACAAAGGTTTTTGTTGTTATTTAAAGGTAATAATACTAGGTGAGGGTGGCATCTGAATGCTGGGTTAATGAAGTTTTCATCCCAATTATAGGATTAAAAGAACAAAAATCAAATTAAGTTTTTCTGCTTCCTTAATTGGTGGAACCTGGGCCATAAAGTTTTTAGCATCTCACCTATTTCATAACAGTTCTCATAGGACATGGCTATACTTCAAGCTGGGGCTGTTGTTCCCAGCTCAGAGCCATACTCCCCTGTGTACTAAAAACAGAACGTGGCTGCAGCAGTGTGAAGGACTAGCTGTCAGTGCTAATAGGTACACAGGTGGGAGTATGTCTCCTTCAGCTGGGGACTGTACCTGCCATACAGATTTTAAGGCTTAAAGGGACTACTATGACTTCTAGTATAATGCAGGCTAAAGAACCTCATCCAGTAATGTCTGAATCAAGGCCATGGTTTGTTTGAAGTGTAGCATGTCTTTTTAAAAGACCTCCAATTATGATTTAAAAGACTTTAACCAAAATCCATGAACTGAAGACATAAGCTTTAGGACAGCTGGGGCAGCAGCTGCTTTTCCATATCGAGACTGCACTACAGCCATAATTCTGGAGTGCTGCTTTTCCCAATTGTGTTAGACCGGTGCTTCTCAAAATGTGATTTATGAAGTACACAGTGGTGGTCCACAGAGAGCTGTCAGGTCATACAGTGCAAAGAGAAGCCAGTCTTCAGCAGGGGTCAGTGCTGCAGAAGGAAATGGGCCGTTGTACAGGCACAGAGCCACAGAGAGGAAAATAAGGGTATGTCTCCACTGCAATGTAAGCTCAGGGTTAGAAGAAATTTAGTCACCAAGCCTTGGGTTTGTTACTCTGGGGCTTGAGTGCATACTCGGAATTGTTGAAGCCTGGGTCCCACCCTGGATACTTCATGATCCAAGCCAGAGTCCAACTACACATACCCCAGACTACCTAACATGTGGTTGCTTTAGCCTTTTGTTCATGATGCAGTGTAGGAACACTTGACTGACCCAAGGAATATTTTTGGCAGATTCCTCAAGCACAAGTCCAGTGGGACTGTATCTACACTGCAAAGCAATAGCGTTTGAAGGGTGGGTCCCAGCTTGACTCAAGTTGGGACCCTGGGGTAGCATGATTTGTGTGTAGAGGGTTAGGCTGGAGTCTGAGCCTACTGCAGTGTAGATATGCCCAGTGGAGGAGATTAAATGAAGGACAAAAGGTGATTATGATTGGCAGTGGGAGGAGAGGTGGGGGCTGATATGGGTCCCACCTCTTGTTTTAAATGACACTGCCTGCCTAAAGACATAGGCAAGACATAGGCAAGCAGTTCCCTCACTTTAGAAACACTTGAAATAACAGTACTCAATGTGACTGCATTTGATAGGTTATGTCAAATTTTTTCACAGGTTATTCTATGGCCAAAGTTATTCTTGAAATAAAAATCTGCAGCTGAGAGATTGGATAATGTTTTCCATATAAATAAAGCAGCTTCTGGAAGCTAAGTGTTGGAGGGAAAATTGCAGACATGACAGCTCCTGTATACTGTTGTGATAAAAGATCCTTTTGTAGACAGCATTTGCAGAATATATTGCTTTGAACACACTCAATCATTACAAGCAGTAAGCCATATTTTAAGTATAAAATGGCATTATCAAATATTTTATTGCTGTTGAGTGAGATTTCAGCTGCCTTCATTACTCAGAAGTGGCCTTTTTCCCCTTCCAGCTCTTTTCTCTTTGCTCAAGTTCAGCTTCAGTGAAGGCTGCAGGTCCCCAGTTAGTAATTAAGTGAGGATTCTTGGACCCTGGAAGACATTATAATATTTGACATAAAATAGACATTTTTCCATAGGTAAAATTACTGTTGGCTACATCAGGCTAGATGGAGCACAGCTAGAATCAGTGCAACTAGCGGTGAGGTAACGAACATATGTTGGCTAGAGGAAGGTAACCAGTTTTAAAAAATCCATGGTTACCTTCTATATGCACTTCTTGCAGAGATACCATATAAATAATCCCATTCCAAATTCCTTTTTTCACAATACCTGGCATGACTTAAAGGCAATTTACGTGTCTACTACTACAAGAAGTGCATCTGCATACGTGTCCAAAACCCACAACCACTTACTTCTGTCAGCCTTTCCAACGTTTTCTCCCTTCCTTTAGGACACCAGCCACCTCTTTGTAATTGTTCATGCCTGTGGCACAACTGAGCAATCACTTAGTGTAATCTCTGTTTGGGGGCAGGGACAACCTTACTGTTCTGTATCTGTACAATGCCTAGCACAGAAGAGTTCTGGACCATGACTAGGGCTCCTAGGCAGTTGGGTAACAGAAATAATACTATGAGTAGCAGAGGCTTTTCCCCTAGACTCATGGCTGATTTACAGCACCCCTTCTCTGTGTCTGTAGATACCTTGGGCTAAATCCTGAGCTCCACCGAGGATTCTCGGCAGCACAAGGCACTGCAAAACTACCTTAACCTGCCTCCTGTCGATGGGAAATCTCCATGTGGCACAGAGCAGCTGTAGCTGCTCTACATCACTATCAGGAATGTCCGCAAGAGAAAGGGGACCCGGTTCCAGCAGTCCCCAGCTGATAGAGAAGTGCTAGGGTCACACAGTGCAAGTTAGAGCAGCTTTAAAGCTGTACTAAATTGCTCCAGAGCCCAGCCAGGCCCAGGATTGAGAAGCCACTTTTTTCAAGCCCTTGCACATGCACTGAATACACTCTCACGGGACTAGAGGACTTAAACCGTGTTGGCTGAGCTTGTTAATGTAAACAAGGAAGTGTTTTATTCCATTTGTTGTTATTTATTTCCTGTATTACCCACCCTAAATAACCAAACTAACTTGAGCTAGCCACAGAAGTAACTTTTTCACACACATATATTGTAGACAGATTTTTAGGATTTTAAGAATGTGAACAAGGTTGAAAAGGCTCAAGCTAAAAAAGCGCCCTAAACATTCCCTTTTTTTGTTTGTTTAATACATCTCGGAGGGTAGCAAAGTCTTAAGAATTACCACAGTATTGAATTTCTAGCCTCTTAGCAAAATTAACAAGCCCATGGCATTGTGCTTCCCCTCTCCTGGCTGACTGTTCAGGAGGTGGAAAAGCACTAAGACCCTTATTCTTTGAGTAGCTCAGGGCCCAATCCTGCTCCAACCAATGGCGTTGCTTTTGCTAGAGAAGGAGTAGGACCTCAGAGAGCAGGAATCTTATCAACTGAAATTTTGGTTTCACAAGAAAGGAGCTGGCAGGGAGAGCAGATTGCTCTAAGGCTGTCAATGCTGACAGTACCCTTCTAATACTTCATAATGACACTGTTTACTTGGCTCCGCAGCAAAGAAATGGAGGATAACGTGAAACTATGATATAATCTTTGTTCTCAAAATCATTTAAAGATTTTGTACAATCCACTATATGTTGAGTCAGAAAAACCACAGCCCCCAGATTCTGCAGGGTCACTCTTTACTCAAATTGCTTATTTTAAAATGTGGTATTTTCAGGCGGCAGTGATACCTGATGAGCTAAAGGGAAAGGCTGCCCTGGATAAGTCAGGCAGGAGCTCCAAGTCCTTTCTTGGACACATCATAAAGGCACAATGAGCTCTGTTAATTTGTATTTTCTGTACTGATTACGCACCTGGTTCTATTAATCGAATTAATCCTTCATGATGAGCTACTTTATCTTTCCAGCTCTTGGTCTTGTTAGCTGCCAGTTCCAACTTCTTTTTGACCCCCTGAAACAAGATGCAGCACGTTTAAAAAAATTAAAAGGCTCTGGCCTATTCCAGACACCACACACAAAATATACAGGAAGATGAAACACTCTCTCAAACATCACCTTTCAAAGATTGATTACCTCCCACAAAAGCCAGTTAAAGCATCCTTGGTCGTCAGTTCAGCTAGGACCACTCACTTTTTGAGAACAATTCTTTACCAATCAACTCAATTAGTCTCAAGTCACAGTCTTGAATGATGTCTCTCTTCCTAGCTAAAGCTCAAACAGTACTCCATCCTCATCCTCCTTGACCTGTCAGCTGCCTTTGACACAATCAACCAGGCTCATCTTGAAATTTTTGTCCTCTTTTGGATTCCATGACTCTGTCTTGCTTCTCCGCCCACCTTGCTAATTGCTCTTCCAATTTGTCCTTTGCTTCTGGGGATCCTCCTCATCCTCTCCACAGGGCTCTGTCCTTGGTCTCCTTCTCTTCTCCTCTGAGTAATCCTATCTGCAAACAAATTCAACTACCATCTCTGTGCAGACAACTCACAGATCTACCTCTCTGCTCTAGACCGGTCCCCTTCTGTCCAAACTGAAGTCTTAGCCTCTCTCCCCCACATCTCTTCATGGATGTCGAGCTTGAGCTGATGACTGAACATGGTTAAAACAGAGCTCTTAATATTCCCCCTCCCCAACCAAGCACTCCTTGCTACCTCTTTTCTCTATCACTTTGGAGACAACAGCACCACCCTGCATGCCCATAGCCTGGACATTATCTTCAATTCACACCTCTGTCTAGGTCTTCACATCTGGGCTATGTCTAAATCTTGCTGATTTTTTTTCTGCTTAATATTGCTCTCTTATGCCTTTTCCTATCCATCCAAACCATCACCTCATGTCCTGATTACTACAACATCCTTCTCTCTAGCCTGGACTAATGCAATCTTGCCCCACTCATATCCATTCAGAATGTTGCAGCAAAGATAATTTCCTAGCCTGTTATTCTGCCCACGTCACTCCCTGTTATCTATCGCATCAAACATAAGCTGCTTGTCTTCACTTTCCAGGCCCTTCACAGCCTATCCCCAATTAGCTATCGAGCTGTCAGCGCCGGCCTCTGGTCAGCCCATGATGCCAGCCAGTCTCCACTGCCTACATGTTGAATCTTCAAACAAGCATCTTTGTACTTTCACCCACACTACTCCTCATGCTGGGGAGGAGCTCCACATAAACACTTGCAAAGCCATCTTGTTATCCACCTTTGCATGACACCTACAAAGAAACTTGACAATGTGCCAAGAACCACTGCTTAGCATGCTGACCCTGTATACCTCATTATTTCCATGTACTCCCCCATACGTCTGTGTCTCCATTTGTAATCCTTACATCTTATCCTTATAGGGTAAGCTTCTCGGGGGGATGGACCATCTTTTTGTTGTTTGTACAGTGTGCACAACACAGTGAGGTCCTGGTCCATGACTAAAGCTCATAGGTACTACAGTGAAGTACATAATAACAAAATGCTTTAGTCTAGCCCAGGGGTCAGCAACCTTTCAGAAGTGCTGTGCCAAGTCTTCATTTATTCACTCTAATTTAAGGTTTCGCGTGCCAGTAATACATTTTAACGTTTTTAGAAGGTCTCTTTCTATAAGTCTATAATATAACACTAAACTATTGTTGTATGTAAAGTAAATAAGGTTTTTTAAATGTTTAAGAAGCTTAATTTAAAATTAAGTTAAAATGCAGAGCCCCCCAGACCGGTGGGCAGGACCCAGGCAGTGTGAGTGCCACTGAAAATCAGCTCGCGTGCTGCCTTCGGCACACGTGCCATAGCTTGCCTACCCCTGGTCTAGCCTATAATGCTGTCAGTTGGGGGAACGGAGTTTAGAAAGGTATTCTGCACTAGCAGAGGTAGGGCTGAAGTGACACTTGCAGGGTGAACAATTTCCACATAGCAAGAGGTTTCTGTTTGTGGGCTAAGACCATTACTGGATGGCCATGTGTGAAGAAGTGAGAGTGTTTTGTTGTGTTATGTGAATACTGAGGGGGAAGATGGCAGGGGAGCTGAGCTGGGACTGTCTGCATGGGGGAAGGGAGATACCTGAGCATGTAACATGAGAACCCAGGAGGGGAGTTGGAGACCAGGTAACACCTTTGACTGGGAATTCGGACAAAGGAAAAGGCTGGGGGAGGAGGTGTGGGGGAAGGGAGAAGGGAGACGCCTGGAAGGAGTTGTTGAGTTCTTGGAAGCTGGATAGGAATGAAGAGGGAGCCTGAGGGGGCTTAGGCTTCCCAGCGAGGCCGGGGCGTCCCTGGGCCCCCCAGATGGACCTAACTAAAGGGAATCCTGTAGTCTGTACTGGCAAGACCTGTTTTGGACTGTGTTCCTGTCGTCTCAATAAACCTTCTGTTTTACTGGCTGGCTGAGAGTTATGATGAATCGCAGGAACCCCAGGGGTGCAGGGCCCGGACTTCCCCACACTCCGTGACACCATGCCACAGAGTCCATCTACACTAATCAGTAACTTCATAAAGCGAAGCTCTGTGAGGAGAGTGTTTGTCTTGGGCACATGCAAGGCAGCTCAAGCAACCTGGACCGTTTGTCAGGGCATTAGGGGAACATGAACAAATTGAGAGCACCAGAATGAACGGGTGAAATGGAAGCCTAAAAACCAGACCTTCCTTCCTCTAATCTCAGCTGGCTTTTTGAATCAATGCCAGACAATTCCTAGAGGCCCCATTTGTAAAGGAAAGGTCAGACTATGTAATCAGAAATCTGAATATTTAAAAGAAACCTTGTTAAATATTTAAAATATTTGCACTAACTTTAAAAAAGATAAGTTTAGAGTTGTTTGTTAGATTTAAATCTGGTTTTGGCAGGCTGCTATTTGTAGTAGGAATGTGGTTTTGTTTATGGATGTACATACATGTGCATGTGTAATCAAAGATGGCTCAAGTGTTATCAGAAAATCAAGCAACTCCCATGCAATGTCACACTTAGCACCAATTATACAAGTCTAAGAGATCCTTGGGAATTGTCTGTTCAAGATATTGCACTTCTTAATTTCACTTTCCCCTCATGAGGGGGGGCACCCATCATTTCACTCAACTGCAACCCCCCCGAACAATTAAATGTTCTGCAACATTCCCAGACACAACAGGGTATGGCTGAGGTACGATCACAATAAGGGGATCAGAACCACTGCATCTTTGCCTTTAAACCAGGGGTCGGTAACCTTTCAGAAGTGGGGTGCCGAGTCTTCATTTATTCACTCTAATTTAAGGTTTTGCGTGCCAGTAATACATTTTAATGTTTTTAGAAGGTCTCTTTCTATAAGTCTATAATATATAACTAAACTATTGTTGTATGTAAAGTAAATAAGGTTTTTAAAATGTTTAAGAAGCTTCATTTACAATTAAATTAAAATGCAGAGCCCCCCCGGACCGGTGGCCAGGACCCGGGCAGTGTGAGTGCCACTAAAAATAGCTCGCATGCCGCCTTCAGCACGCGTGTCATAGGTTGCCTACCCCCGCTTTAAACCATGCAAGCCAGGACATTCAATGTTAACGTGTTCCCTGCAGCACCATCAAGAAAGCAAGTTGGCCTGAGAATCAAGCCATTGTGCATCACCCAACTATGCACAAAAAGGCCAGTTCTAGGGGTCAGAGGACAATCCAGTCCCCGTAATCATTACTTGTCATCCTCCGACTGCTGACGGGCTTTTGATTAGTGCTAGCTGTGCTGGTGGTTTGTGCGATATCAACACTTATCCTGGGGAACTGGACTGAAGCTCTCACATGAGAGGCAAGATGGTCCTTGTTAGCCTGGGACTCAGAAGACATGGGTTCAGTTCCTTGCTCTGTGTGACATTGGGCCTCAGTTCCCTTCTTCACAGGGTTGCTGAGAAGATAAATACATCAAAGATTGTGAAGTCTAAGTTGTGAAGTCACAGGGGCCATAATATGTGCCACAGAGGGCACTGAAAAAGCTGGAGATAACTTCTTGTCTTGGGCTGGATTCAAATGCATACACATGAATTAAAAAGGCACAATATCCTCATTACCAACCTCTAAATTTGTTTTAATTTGACTCTCATTGAACACCTGGCATAGGTATTAGGCAGATTAGGAACACGGCTGGCATAAAGTAAGTTACCTCATACTGTTCAAGTGTCTGCTTCCTTTCTAGTTCAAGCTGTTCCAGCTGTTGCATAGCAACTTGAAGAGCACGTTCCTTAATGATCCTCTGGGTCTCTAACTCTTGCTTCTCTGCTTCTGTCATCAGAATGGTCTGCTGCTGCTGCAAGTGCCATTTTTCCAGTTCAGCTCTCTTTGCTGACTCTTCCTCCAGTAACCTAGAGAGGAGATTGTGATGACTGCAGCACTGTATTTGAAAACTAAGTCTAATCCATTATCTAGCACATATGTGCTAACAAGCAAGGAGATCAAGCAAATTACTTTCTGATGATTAACTTGGAAAGTATGGGAAAAGGAGGAGTTTTAACAGTAGAACCCATACCAGTCACTCAAGAGCACAAACAACGCAATCACAAAAAGTGCAGTTCAGGGAGTTATTTCAGCCTGCAGTGTAACTGCCCAACACTGAGAAACCACACGAAAAATGGGCACATAAAGTTGTCACTAGCAGGGAGGATTGAAATCCACAGTCGAAAATGAAAGTGCAGCCCATTATCAGTATGAAATTAATTAGGGATAAAATACAAGCGGATATGAAAATTGGAATAATTATTGCTTTGTGAAAACATGTAATAGCAAAATAGTACACATGTAGGCCTCCATTTTCAGAAGTGACTTGACATTGTTGGTGCCAAATTTGACACACACTAAAAGGTGCCTGATTTTCTGAAAGTGCAGAGCACCACACCTGAAAATCAGGCCTCTTTACGGTGTCATGTTGGGAACCCAAAAACAGACAGCCAAAAGCATTAGTAACTTTTGAACGTTTAGGCCTTAGAGACAAGTGTCCAATACTCAAACATCCAAATCTATTCTGTACCCCCAATGTGTCTACTACATTCAGCTTTGATATCTTATTAAAGATCACTACGATTATTAATCACTACTATGTATTTGTAAGTTCCTCAACCTCATAGTATCTGAGAGAACCCAGTGAATAGCAGCACCTCAGTCCCTCACTTCACCCCTAAATCTCCTCTCCGAGATCCTAGAATCAGAGAAATGCAGGGCTGGAAGGGACCTCAGGAGGTCATCAAGTCCAGTCCCCTGCACTGAGGCAGGACAAAGTAAACCTAGACCATGCCTGTCAGGGATGGTTTTATCAATTTACTTCCACTGCTACCATAAGATTAAAAACCACACCTGGCTTGAAGTTTCCTTACGGTCTCTTCATCTTGACGTGCCTGTTTCTCATCCTCCAAGGCTTCCTGTAGCTTTTTATACATTTCTTCGAGTTCACATACTCTCTGCAAATACTGTTTAAGTTCAGATGATTTCTGAGCAACCTGCTCTTCCATTTGCTGTCTTACCTGACAACATAAAGTGAAGACACACCTTAGCTCAGCATCCCCATGACAGTAGTGGGCTTTTCTTTGCCCAGGATGGAGCCCTCAAGGATATCCAATTTTCAGAGAGAGAACCTTTCCACTATACTTGCCAAGTTTCCCACCTCAGGCAGGATTCTCACATGCAGCTCACTTCCCCTGCTCCTCTGCTTGTACTCTTCCCAGGATGCTTAACTTCTCTACCCTCTGTGCTGTCCACACAGCAGGACGTCATAGTTAAACTTAGGCCTGGTCTACACACAGAGTTGTAGCTTTATAACTAACAGTGTGGTTTCATATTGAATTAATTAAATTGGTACAACTTTGTGGGGATGCTCTTAGAGTGGTTTAAACCTGGCTCAGGTCAGGCAAGTTATAGGCACAAGCTAAATGGCTGGAACCAGTATTATACAGACAAAAGAGTCCACATACAAGTTTAAACTGGTTCAACAGCAGTGTGTAGACAACCCCTTAGTAAATTTCACACTGTGAAGTCCAGTATGGTAGGCAATGAATAGTGGCGGAGTGGCAGTTGTGGATATGGGGGCAGATGTGGGGCTGGAAAAGCAGAGAAATCAAAGGAGCAGAGAGAAAGCCACAGCAAAGGGTGTTGGCTGTGGAAAGAGAAAGCAAAGAAAGCGGAAGAAGTATGGAAATCAAGGAGAGAAACAAAGAAGACAACTGCCTGCCACTCCTCCAGCCACGCCAGATGAATGGGAATGCTCTATACCCCCTCTCCTTCAGATCTCTCAGTCCCTCTTTTAACACATGGCCAGAGCAGGGAACCAAGCAGAATTGACAGAACTGTTGTACAGCTGTTCCTCTGCTGGGCTCCCCATTCTCACCATGCGTCAGGCAGAGCTGGAAGCAATGGTCATTGGACTGACTGGGAAGAAGAAAGTACCAGTTGTAGAAGGCTGTCTCACACCTTTGGCAAGGTGAAAGGCTGAGGGAAGAGAGCAATGATAGTAAAGCAGGAGACAAACATCTAAGTTTCCCTCCAGTCACTGTTTGAAACTTAGCTATTATGTCTTACTCTTGGCAACAAATCATGACCCTGAATCTCATTGTTGAAGACCGGGTAGGACATGCTTCAATGCTCATTATGGTCATTCCTTAACCAGCTAGGAGGGCTTGCTTTTGAGTACCATAAAGCAGGGGTTCTCAAACTGGGGGTCGCGAGGTTATTACATGGGGGGTCGTGAGCTGTCAGCCTCCACCTCAAACCCCGCTTGGCCTCCAGCATTAATAATGGTGTTAAATATATAAAAAAGTGTTTCCTCTCCTGCAGCTATTAAGCATTCTGCTTCCACAACTATCTCAGCCTCTGTTGCTCCAGCAAACAAGATCATTTTCCAAAACGGAGCCCACCCCTTCCCACGTGCACGGCCATCCCAACTGGATTAGCACAGTAACTTTATGTCCCAAGATTTTATGCAATGAAGTATCTGAGTGACGATCAACACTTGTCCTTTATTTTCAGTAGATAACTTTAGTAATATACCATTTTATTCAAGACAAAGCCCAGATGAAAAATGATAAAATTCATCCTGGGATCTGATTTACTAACTGTGAGTCAGCATTATAAGGCTGCGATGTAAGACATGTTGCTTCTAAAGTTTAATAGGTAGATATGTGCTATATAATAATAAGGGCTTTAGGGATAGCAAATGTATTTTAAGGAAAGCAGCATGGGAATCAGGAAAGCTGGGTTCTGTACTAACTTTGCTACTGACTCATTTTTGTGACCTTTAACAAGGAACCTTGGTCAGCCATGGGTTCCTCATCTTTAAGATTTTGAGATCTACAGCTAAAACTACAACATAAGTGGTAAGCACTATCATCTTTATAATCTATGCACACACAAAGCTCTTAAAATTCAATTTTAATAAAATTATTAGGAATTAAGAATAGAATTGACAATTTAAAGCACAAAGAAACACACTTTGCACTCAACTACTACAATTCATGTTGTCCCAGAATTGTACAAACATCATCAATCTGTATATGATTACTCAAAATGAATGCACCGCAAATAAGGATACAGTACATCTACTCTGGTATGCCACCATTCAAAACCTGTTTGGAATCCATTCAGCAAAAGCCTATGATTGTCATGGTGGAAACACAGCTCACTGAGGAAATTCAAAACGTTTTTGGCTATCCTAGCACTCACCATTTTCTCTCTTGCTAGCTCCACACTGAATCGGTCTTGCAGTTCCATTTGAGTTTGAAGACGTTTCTTCTCTTCTACTGCGGCTCGAGCAGCTGCTTCTTCCAGTTGCTGTGCAAAGAAAAACACCATGTAAAAGAGTGTGAGAGACAGTTATCTCACACCTGCATGGATTACATGCTAACCAAAGGCTGACCAGAAGTGGTTCAATGACCTTCAGTTAGGGTGACCAGATAGCAAGTGTGAAAAATGGGGATGGGTGGTGGGGGGGTAATAGGTCCCTATATAAGACACAGCCCCAAATATCGGGACTGTCCCTATAAAACTGGGACATCTGGTCACCCTTCCTTCAGTCAGACTGTGTCCTGTTACCATCCATGAAACCTCCTCCCATCCAGTCTCATGTACTAGATGGAAACAACGTTCTCAGCTCCCATTCATACAAATGGACAGCTCACTGAAAAAACTGTGGATGGCACTACAGTTGGCCGGGAATATTTTCAAATTAATTTTTTTTGTAAATGCCAATTCATCAGCACCAAAACTGTTGGCACGAAACGGTGAGTTTTCAGAATTGTCCAAATGTCTTGTTTCAAAACAAAAGTTGTTTTTCACTTCAAAATGGCTTCTTGTTTTTAAATTTAATTTATAGTTTAAAAAAATTGAGATAAAAACTGAAATGAATTATTTCTATTAACCCAATCCAAAAAGGTTGCTAATTTTTGATTCACAAAAATTTACAATTTTTTTGTCCTAAAATGAATTCTTGAAAATTCTCACCAGGTGGGAAACCCATTTTCTCCCCAGCTCTGGGCAAAACTATACAGATTCCTGCAATAGCGAGTGCACGTGTGGGGACTGAACAACAGCCAGCAGTGAGTGAGTGGACAACAGGAGTACAACACAATTCTTGTGATTTTACAGATATTAACAGGGATGTCTGTTTTATAATCAGTTTTCCAATCATTAAAAACTGACTGAGAAGCAGAGTCTCATCTTTGGGCCCATATGCATTCCCCAAAATACCACCTTGATCTAAAATTCTATATAATTGAATGAATTTGCCCTGCAATTTGACCTGTGGGAGGGATGAAAGGGACCAAAAGTCAGTGACAACAGAGCACCCTCTATGGCCTTTGGCAAGTCTCTTCACCTCTGTTCCACAAATGTGGATGATAATCTCTTCACAAGGTTTGTGCATGCATTAGTGTTTGTAAAATGCTCCGACAGTGCCATACAAGCAATAGTTAGGAATTTCGCACCATTTATTTTAAAAGCAAAAATAATTGCAAAAATAATAATTCCTTCAAATGAGCTAATTCACGTTACCCCTGTGTGGAAACCCATCTGTATCTTGAGACACTAGCATCTTATCAAAGTAAGAATATTTTAATGATATTTTAGGCTGGGATATTCAAATGTGCCGAAGGGAGTTAGGGCCTGTAGCGGGGTGATCACCCCGCTCCGGCCCTGGAAGTGTGGCTGGCTTAATCAGGGCCCAACTGGCCCTTATAAGAGGGCTGTGGGCCAGAAGCTAGAGAGTCTCTCTCTAGCTGTTGAGAGAGATGGGCCTGGCTGCTAGGGAGCTGAACAGAGTACCTAGAGTGGAGCAGGGCTGGGGGAAGGCCAGAGGAGCTGGGGAACTCCGGCCTGGAAAACCCCCAGGCTGCAGGCCAAAGACTGAGGCAAGGTGGGGATAGCGGGTTGGGGGTTCCCCAGGGAGGGGAGACCCAGCGAGACTGCGGGGTATTGCAGGGGGCAGAACCCCGAGGTAAGGGGCACCGGGGTCAGGGAGGGACACCGGGGCCAGCGGCAAGGCAAGACACCGGCCTGCAGAGGGCGCTCCTGAGTGGAAAGAGCTAATTCCCTGGAAGACCATCAGAAGGCGCCGCAGCGGCGAGTCGTTGCCCCATTACAGGGCCCCATCACCTTTCAGTGGGAGATAGACACCTACCTCTTCTACTGCCTTTTGAAAATCCCAAATTTTAACTGCTACTCTACTTCCTCTCTCTCTCTCCCACAGTTTCACTAACCCAACAACACCTGCTTTGTTAAACACCTGCTCATTTTAAATAGCTTTCATTTCTTTACAAGCCAGCAATAAACACAAGTAACTGACAAAAACGATCAGGCTGACCAGCACTGAAGCAATAAGGGGGAAAAAAGAATAACTTTAGTATTAAATAGCACAAGAGAAGTTTAGTGTTAGGTTTAGTCCTCAAATGTTGGTGTTTTACAACAGGGTCTTTGAAAGTGTTCTGGGGGAATGGGAGCAACATCTTAAAAACATCCAAATCCGATATGCTAATTTAAGGGCACTTTACCTGTTCACTTCCCCCAATTTGTTAAGCTAAATGAAAATAAAACAGCACCAATATGAATGTAGGGGCCAAATACAAATCAGATTGATAAAAACTGGAATCTAAGGTCATAATTTTTCAAGTGTCTGCACCAGCTAAGCCCTGCATCCATGTGGATCCCTGTAGACATCTGGGGGCTCCAGATGGACAAGATCCACCCACGCCGAGTCACTTGAACGATCGGATCCTGTTCCCGCTGCTATAGATTGAGGATAGATACTTTTACATTGAGCTTTCTGTCTCTCATGTCCAAGAATAGGGAAGTTATAGAAGGGCGTTCGATATCAGAAAAGTTACTGAGGCAAACAAAGTATGGTGGGTGCTCTGTGTGAAACTTATGCCATGTGACCCAGACCACATGCTGGCCTTCTGCATCACTTAAGTCTCACTTATGACCCCAAAACACGGACTTAACAGGTTCTAGGCCTTGTGCTTGGCCTCACTAAGGGGGTAAATTTCATCCTTTAATTAGATTAAGGGGAATCTCAAAATTCCATAAGAAAATGTTATTTTAGACAAATGTCAACAACTCACCCACACTTCTAAAGATTTCCTGGCGCCCAGGCCATTCCCAGAGTATACTTGAGCTCTCCCTGAACTCACGCTGGCTCTCAGCCTGATGCAAACTGAGCTCCAAGCTTTCCGGCACAATTCAGTTTCCTGGAATGTTTACGTAGCTTTTTCCATTAAACGTATTTTCCTAACTGATCAAAAGCTGCTAATTCTTCTACCCCAAATACACAACACTTTCATGTGGTGGAAATGCAGGAGTTCTTGTTTTAGCCTAAATTGTTCTCTTTTCACCCTCTAAGATTAAGGAATCATCCAGACCTATTTGAAAGGAGCTTCTTGCCTCAACACTCTTGCCAGTTGCCATCTCTGCTGCAAGATTCACAGAAATCTGTTACAATTCAGTAAACATACAGCTTCTGTGAGAACAATCCCATGTTTCTTCCTCTTGCGCACCTGCTCCTCAAGTTATAGCAAACGGAAGTCAATGCCCAGGATTTTTGCTGCCTGGTAAGCTACACAAATGATATTAGTAGGTAGTACTAGATATGAGCTAAGGCAGGCATTGCGTTTTGGCACATTACCATGTTTAAAATTATGGGGTAGGAATCAAATCAGAACAAGACCTTCTATTATCAGATTCAGAGCAAGACAAGGAAACTAATACCCTATATCCCAGTATTACCAAACTGATGTCTTCAAAAAATCAAGAATCAGGCTCACAAGAATTACAAGATTTTAAAAGTAATACATTTGGGTTCTTTTCATTTGCCTTCTAGTTTCTATGCCTATAGCATGCACTCAGATCACATTTTTAGGCTTCTCTCCACAACCATGAGAGATGGAAATTCACTTTTTAAATGAAAGCTGAGATTCTAAAATATTCACATGATTCCAGAAGCTGGGACTTTAAAAAACGCCAAATATGAGACTTATAATAAAGTCACAAGAATTGACAACAATTATATTCTACTAACACAGACAAGCTTAACTTTAAACACATTACTTAATGGGACTACTCACATGTTTAAAGTTAAACTTCTCTATGTATTTGCAGGATCAGGGCCTCAGATTGCATACAAGTAATGGATTCAAAGTCTGGGTGACTCTCTGCAGTCTACATCTAGTCACTCTAGTTTGACAGTTTATAATTGGATCTGATCTTGCTCTAAGAGCTTAAGAATAGGTAATAAATCAGATATTTTCTATTTATGAAGGTGCATGAGCAATGAAGCAAGTGTGCTCTAACTGGAAACACAAAACCAACTGAAATTTAGAACAAGGTTACAAGCAGACCAGTTCTGCTTTTCATGTTACTTGGCTAAAGAATGTCATTTTAATAGCTTGCAACCACAGTGGGGCAAGGACAAGAGTCTCCTTCCACACGTTGTATGGCATGGAACATACTGACAGTACACAAATTAATATATGTAGTTGGAGATGGTATGAGCAAGGGGAGGGGAGGAGTTAATAGGAGCATGAAGGGGCAAACGGAGGAACAACATAGCGGGAGGGAGGGAGGAAAGGACAGAACAGAAGATGGAGAGCCAAGAGAGTTTTGAATAGCTTAACTACTCATGAGTTGCGAATCCACAAGTGAGTTCATTTGATATATACAGGTCTTCCCAAAGGAGTGCCAATACAACTATTATACAACACCCCACATTCCCCTACGTGCTACACAGCTTCTAGAAAACTACTTTAGACATATTTTGATATTTTTAATTGGTACTATTTTTTAATCTCTGCCTGTGAAAGCCAGCTCTCAGAGGGAGAGAAGGTTATGGCTAACATGTTTCTGAAACCTCTGAAAATGACCTAAAATGAAGTTTACGTACATGGTATCATCATGAATTTAAGGTCTTCTGTTGTCTCTGAATTGACCAGGGCTAGAGGAAAGTACTGTGTCCCATTAAGAAGATGGGAATCTCCCCTTTCTAATCGGTAAAAGACCCTTTTTCAGCACTGATGAATCATGAGATAATCAGACTGTAGGCCTATCACTAGTCCTGAAATGGCCAGTGTAGTTTTGGGACAGAAGTTCCTTCTTTTCTGAAGAAATGAAGAACATATTTATCTGGCCTATTTTATTTTTTTAAAACGGAAAAGGAAGCTGTCTCAATTTTACAGCACAGGGGTCAGGATGTAAGGAAGTGATGCCGGCTGCTGACAGGAAGCACTCTAGGTAGCAGCTGAGATGTGGTATGGCAAGTGGTGGGGTTGAAATCCAAGAATAACCCATGATATTTAAGGGAACGTTCACTAGGTTTGTAAGGTTTGTCCAAGAACATTTAAAATTACAAAACATTTTCTACAATGAAAACAGCTTGAGCTTTTGATACATAAATCTTAAATTAGGTCGAATGGATCTTTTAACTTTCACCAAGCCTCACAGGGGAGCAATCACACAGATGTAGGCAACTCTAATATCTGCAGTGATCAGCAAGTTAATAGCAAATACATAATGCTCCTCAGTGCTGTTCGTAGAACCGTCTGCCAGGCTTCCTTAATCCAAGTTTTAAACATCTTTAGAGCTTTTCAGATAGCTTTAGAAATCAGTTTTTCTCCCAATATTCGCACTCGAGCTGTCTGAATCTGTTGCTCTGCAAAGTCGATGCAAATTTTATGAGAAAACATGCGTTTGAGCAAAGTACATGTGGTCAATACCTTTATCTGAGCTGTGAATCTGCCCCAAACTGCTCCCATCAGATTACAAACACACACAAGGATTCTGCAGCATATTTCAATGTGTCTCTGGAAACTGAGCTGTACACATATGGTTGGAAGTGTGCTGGGGCAGGATTTTTTCCTCTTTCTCAGTCCCTGTGACCTATGTAACTTTAGTAATCCATTAAAACTAAGAAAACCCTAATGGAAACTCTGTTAAACGCCAGCCTGCTCCTTTAGTTAATTAATTAAAGGGGCTAGATCCCCAGGCCATGGTGCAGCCCCTCTGAGATGCATCCATGGCACAAAGTGCTGTAAAGCTACCCTATGTGGACAGCTGGTGATTTCCCTTGCTCTATGCCTCTCTCTCCCCATGGCGTAGGGGGCACACCCAGAGCACTTTCTGTTCTTCCAGCAGAACGGCCTCTAGAGAGCTGTTGCAGCCAGCACTAACTTCACTGGGGTCTAGCTGGGGTCATTTGCCAGGAACTCCAGGTTGGAACAGCCTGCCTCCTTCCCCATCCCTTCTGCCCACCCAGGGTCCTGCGCTAAGCATACCTCAGCCTGACTCAGTGTGTCCTGACCCTGCACAAAACGCACACGCATGTGTAAAACAGACTAATATTTCAAGAAACTCAATCTTAACCAAATTGAAACTTCTCTAGGCAAAATTCTGGTCTGATCAGTGCAATGTGAAAGCTTGAAGACTAACAACCTGCCCCCACCTTTCTCACTGTCTCCAATTCCTCCTGCTTGTTCTCATTGGCTATTTGGAGTTCTTTCATCTGCCGCTCCAATTCCTCTTGCTCAGCTTGCAGTTTCTGGCGTAATTCTTTCCGTTTCTGGCGTGCTTCTTTGTGAGGTGGAGGGCTGCCAACCCTCAGCAGGCTTACAGTGGTCTGAATGGCTGTAAAAGAGTCCACGTGATGGAAAGGAAAAGCAACAATAAAAGAGAACTTCAGTTAGGAGAAATGCTAGACTCTCTGGATAGCCTGGGTGGGTGAGAAACAGCTATTCTGTTATCGCACACAACTGTCTCGCTTCATCCCCACTCTCTTATTAAGTTAACTAATAACATGAAAAAAGTAAGTGTGCTGGCTTTCTACACATTGCAATATCATCTGAATCCCAAAGAGAGGAATGGCCAGTAGTTCCAATACCCTGACCGATTATTCCATACCCAACGTCAATTTCTAGTGGTGCATTGGCAAGATTAAGATGGTGTGAATATAAATTATTGAAAGAGATAAAGCCTTAGGAAACGACAACCAATTGCAAATTTCTCTCCACATCCCTAGACAATTTTCTCAGTGTTTCTAATCCAGATAATAACCGCTCTGTTTCTCAGGGGCATGTTGACTGATAGAACTTCAAAAATAGTACCCTCACATTTCATTTCCTAGGACCAGCATTTTATCTGGGCTGCACATCTTACTAGTAAAAGAAAGGTAAATTCTTTCAGCAAGAAAGTGGTTTATATTTAGAGTGACTGAAGCACTCAGAAAGGAAAGCAGTCAAGTGCTAGTTTATTTCCTCTTTTGATAATTTTTCTATCTAGAAGAGTGAAATGTCTCGTTTTAGCATTTTGTAATTGCTAACCACATGCCCCTTGTGCACCCTAATTAAGTAGATACTGTAAATTAGGAGGGAAGTACGAATTACAATACTTAGCACTTTGCATTTTCAAAGTGCTGTACAGATGTTAATTGGCTTTTCCGCACTACACAGCATTGCAGTGGAAGAGCCAGATTTAGAGAACAAGAGGTCCTGGTCTCCAGCCCTATGCTGTGTCCACTAGACAATATTATCTCAAAAGTAAAAACCAGTTTTAAGATGAACGCGCTCTCCCCACCCCCAACAAAAAACAAACAAAAATCAAACCTACTGAACAATTCATTTTCTTCCTAAAAAATGTGGCTGTATCACAGAGCAAGCTTGTATGTGAACAGAGAGAAATAACAAAAAGTAAACAAATAAAAATCATCTTTCATTGTGTGTTAGCCACCCCACAACATGCAGCAAATCAGTTACTAAAAGTGAACTGCTGGTAGGCAGAGTTCCATATGAGCTCTTCCTACAGGATAAAATTTATGAAAGCGCATCAACACAGATTTTCAAAAGTGACTAGTGATTTTGGGTGCCTCAATTTGATACCTTGAAGAGGCCCATTTTTCAGCGTTTTGGTGCTTAGCTCTTTCTGAAAATCAGGCCCCTTTGAGAGGTCATAATTTTGGAACTCGAAGGGGAACCACCCCAAAAATCACTAGTCACTTGTGAAAATCTTGTTCTTAAGCACATGCTTAAGCGCTTTGCAAAAGCAGGACCTTAACTCGCACATCATCACTAAGATTTAAGACACCTTACCTTGAATCCACTCCTGCTTCTTCTTTTTATCAGAGGCACTAATCTCAAAGCTTTTATCTAAGCATTTGATAAGAAAAAGGCATTTCTTTCCATCTTTGTCAGGCAAGGACTGGAATGGAAAACAAAGTATTAGTTTCCAGTGAACCTAAATACCACACCTGAATAGCACACCATATCACATCCCACCTATGCAACAATCAGTCACATGTACAGGCTATGAAGACATACAACAGTACAATATTTCATTTGCATATTTTACAGTTTGGGATATAAATGCCATTTTACATAGAGGTGCAAAACTGCTGTTCACGGAAAATTGAAACATTATAAAATAGTTAAGTTTTTACTGTTACTGCTTTCCACTCATGAACTTATTTGTACAAATTCCAATAGTTTCATTAAATGATCTTCGTGAAAATAAAACCTAGAGACACAGCCCAACAGAGTGACCCACTGATGCAAAAAGGAAAAAAATAGAATATCCCACCATCACTGAATAGACACTGGGAGTCCACCACAAAAGATGATTTTAAAATTTCTATATTTAGAGAGTTGAATTTATTTTTACCTCTACAAAACAGTTTTCATCCAAGATGATGTCTCCTTTTTTGTCTTTTAAGTCTTCACTCGCATAATATGAAATAATATTTGGTTTTAGTACAAACCAACGTTCTGTCCAATTTTTCCTTCTGTGACCTTTTTTCAGCATATAACCCTGTAAAAAGGAATGACCCATTGAATTGTGTCCCCTCGATTGTACTGCTCTGCCTTTTACTTGTGTACCCTAAGGTTATGATCCAAGACCGATGAATAGACCAGGCCCTAAATGCTGATTCTTACACATTTCCGTTCCTCGTAACTTGCAATTCCATCAGCTGTCGCTTAGTTCATGAAAGTAATTTGGGATTCCTTTTTCCCAATTTGCAAATGGTAAAACCATCTTTAAAATAACGGAAATAATACTGCAATCTCTCCGGATTCTATTTGACAATGTTTTACCACCACTCTTCCTTTTTTTAATTATTAATTATTATTATTAGTGGTACCATACTACTCTGCTGGACATGTCATCCATGATGTGTAATGACAGAGATTTTATTAATTTAATCACATTGTGAAATGTCAACAACAAAATACCCCATACAACAAAATATCCCAGTGGTATATGTAGGGCCTGGAGCTAAATAGATATTCTAGCTAGATATTCCATCCCCTACTGTACACGTAACCCTGGGGATAAGAAAACTTCCACCTCCTGGAAGTGGTTCTTCCTGTCTCCTAAAATACCTTCTGCTGCCTTGCTCATCTAGCTGCACCCAAAAAAAGTCCAAAGCCTTTTTTAAAGAAATGATCCCAATGAGAGTGTGCTAGAAAATTCAATTAGTGGGACTGAGAAAGGGAGAATGAAAACGATACTTCTGGCTAGTATACTATATTTGGGGAGCATAGGGCAAAATCCTGACCCCACTGAAGTCAATAGTTGTTTTCCCATTGATTTCACCCGGGCCAGGATTTCACCCATAGTATTTTAGTTTTCCTTTTATTTCAAGCGGATTAAGTAAATGTAAGAAAAACATTGTGTCTCCAAGGGCTTGTTTCTACAAACAGTTAGCTCACAGCAAGCTGGGTGTAAATCTAGCCTGCTCTAGCCTGCCATGCACTAACTGGCTGCGAGGACGCTGCTACCACACACTAAAAAGTGCTACAGTGGGCTTTGATCTACGGTAGTGTGTCACCACATAGATCAAAGCCCATTACGAAACTCTTAGCACCTGGTAGCAGTTCCGCATGGCCAGTGAGTGGGCAGGCTAGATTTGCACAGCAGTTTGCTGTACACTAATAGCCATACAGACATGCCCTAATGCCCCACCTTAATTATCATCATAAAGATTTCAAACTCCCCTCTCATTCCTTTTCCAATCCACACTTTTTACAATCCGCACACAGCAAGTGGACTTCATAAAGAACAAGAATAACTAGTCTGATCAATTTGTCCCCAGCTGAACTGGAAGTGGAACTATTAGTGGGATCTTAGACCTCATTATTTATATTTACTGCAGACCTAACATCATGTCGGCCAGCAGTAAGGAAGTACTATTTGTGATATAATATTGGAATTTCTTACATATTTTCCCCTTTTAGATAGCTAGTTAACTTTCTTTGGAAATGTATTTATATCCTTTGTCTCTTGGTGAGGAGGAGCCAGGGGATGTGGAGATAGTTCTTTGCTTAAACTGTGTTCAGTTTATGTGGAAAATAAATAAAATTGATAGAATAAAAGAAATACCACATTTCTCTTTGCTTTGAAGCAGAATGAGATCAGGATCACTTCCCTTTTCTTTTCTGTGGGGGAAGGAGGTCTAGAAGTACCCAGTCCAAAACAGAGCTTGTATTTCACAAGAGGAAATATTAAAATGTCAAAGATGTAAAACTACAATTGTTCTAGCTACATATCTTTGGTGGTGGAGTCCAATAGACTGGCCCCAGGATCCTAAGCATCTACATTTCACCTCCACACAGAAAGGACTAACCATAGTTGGCTTTCACCCAAGCCTTATTCTGGGCCATCATTTCCCTCTCTTATCAGTTCCAAATGTACCCAAGTATAGGGTGAGTGAAGAATATAGTGTAGCCTTCCCCTAAACTTCAATAATGCATAATTAACACACCAGGTACACTTATGGTACCAAATACATTATTTTTAATAAATACTGCTGTTAGCAAATGGGAAAGACCAATTCAAGCTCCCTACTGCCCAAGAACACCATAAACATGAGGCAGCAGCAGCAGCCATGAGATAGTTACACAGCTACATGGTGCATTCTTCCCAGGTTATGGGGAGAATTCCATCTCTCTCAGTTTTCTATTAGTCCTCCATATAAACCCTATTTACTCCTGCACGAGGGAGGAGAATTTGGCTCCAAGCAAAGTCATGTGCCCCCATTCATCTCAATTAGCTGTTAACACTGAAATCTAATGATGAAAACATAATTAGATATATTAACTACTGCATTAAACAATAATTTTAACAGAAGCACCCACCTACTGTGTTTTATCCACTGTGGTTAGAGCTAGTCAAAAGGATGTTCCACAGGAAAGAGGATGCATGTTGAAAGATGTAAATGATTGAATGTTCTATCAGACATTTGAATTTACTGGCTAGTCAATTTAAAAAAAAAAAAAACTAGTTTAAAGTTATTTTGGGTACTACAGCTTCCCCCGTTTCCCCTGCTAATTTCTGTAATCTCATTTTCCCCAACTCTTATGTGCTTTGGGTTTTTTTGTTTTTGTTTTGCTTTGTTGGTTTTTTGGGGGTTTTTTTGGTCCTGTTGCCATCCTGCCAAGCAGGAGCCATTCAGCAGTGGGGTGGCTTCCCCCATGGCTGGGGGCTCTCACGCGCTCACCAGCCAGGAGTGTGTGGGCAGTAATTGTTCAGCAGCAGGATGGCCTCCCCCTCAGTTGGGGATTTGTCTTCCTCCTTGCAGCCCTGGCTGGGGGTCTGTGCTCCACTGGGCCAGGACCACCGCCTTCCACCCAGGTCTCTTGGGCTGCTTGGAGCACCCTGCAGTCCTTGGTGCCCCAACCCTAACCCCAGCCCTACCCCACCCTTACTTTCCCACAACTGTAAACATAAAAAGTTAATATTTGCACACACAAAATTAAAAATAAAAATCAATATTGTCAATTTTGCAATAAATAAATAATTCCATCAATACTAGTTATATCTGAATTAAAGTGTGAACTCCGTTTTCCAACAGACTGGTGACTGTCCAGAAGGGAAGGAGGCCAGGTTGTAACAAACTTTTTAAAAAGTCTTTTTAGAAGCAAGGAGATATCCCCGAACAAAGTGACAGTCACCAAAAGAAGAGACAGTCAAGACACTGCAGCAATCCTTTTATGAGAGGCAACACAGCATCAGATAGAAAGCATTTGAAACATCTAAAGAAATCAGAGATTTCCTTTCAAACATCAAGTGGATGGACTGAGCTGATGCCAATTATGATGTTCAATGGTATTAGAAGAATGGCTTAAATTTTGTCAACTGTTCATCCCGCCAACGAGCAATAAGGAGTTAACAAAAACAGATGTTTTCCATTGTTCTTTGACTATTTTGAAAGAACTTCCTGTGCCAAGATTTTCTGATAACTTCTTCTGAATGGATTTGGAAAGGCTGCCAAAAAAGCCTTTGCTTGCTTTCTTCGTAAGGAGAAACAATCAAAGACCACTAACAGTTCCCCATAAAGTACATATCAGTGTGAATTAGAACCCTAGGTAAGTGCAGTTTGCCTGAATAAAAACACTTCACTGGGGTTTTAAGGATTTATTTTTCCTATTAAAAATATACAGTCCTTTAAAGACATTCTGGGACTTTCTGAAACATCTAGAACAACTGAGGAGTCCCCTGACTAAATGGTAATCATTCCCTCTACGGGAACTCCAAACGAGCAGAAGGTTGACAGAAATATTCTATGAATTTTAAGATAAAACCATTACTTTTTAGCTTTGACTTCAGCTTAGTAAATCACTAATGCTCCATAGTCTGCTATGCAGAGTTAAATAGCATTTTCTACACAATTTTTATGCTGTTTTAACTGTATCAATTTAGAAACAGATACAGTTAAATCGGTGCATCGCCCTTGTGTGGGCACAGTTATACTGATATATACCTATCAGAGCTTTTTTCTGTAAATCAACTGCAAATGTTAATATATTAATACTTANAATATAAATATATTAATACTATATATATATATATATATATATATATATATATATATATATATATATATATTTTAACATATTAAAGATTTACCACAAATTTCAGGAATTAATAAATAAAATTTGGCAGCTATTCTGTTAGCTAATGAATTACTGGTATAAAGAGAGGTCCTATTTTAAGTCAGAAACACAAAGGCCACTTTTCCTTCAGTTCCTAAGTACAACTCACCAAGGACAAGTATCTCCTTTGCAGTACTAGAAAGGTTAAATAGATCTTTTTACATAGCACAGCTTCCCTTTTACAAAATATATTTTTAAAAATAAACCACATTCACAAACTCTTAACAGAAACCAACTCTCAGAGCACTAAGGAGACCCCTCGAGCTCGTTCGCTGCCATCAGCTAAAGAAACTGTTATTCATGGCAGCAGAATTCATGGGCAAATGATCTCATTATCCAATAACTCATACATCCTACTATTTTCAAACATTCATTCCATGCAATTCTTACCTGTTTCAGTACATCTAATATGAGCTCATTAAAGACCTCATTAACTGCCATTGATATAGTCTGTCGGTCCATCCCTTTGCTAAACTGTCCACTTCCAATAAGCTCAATCAATTCCCATGCAGAAAGACCTTGATTGGCACCGAGACTGTTCTTATTATGTTCAAACTGTTCTTGATGCGAGCCTGCCCCCATTGCTTCAGTGAGTTTTTTAAGCAAGTATTCAATCTGTACAGAAATAGAAGCAAAAATTACATCATTTTTAACAAAGAATTTACTCAAATGCTTAAAAGCTCTAGGCCAAAATTTGCGTGCCTAAAGTTAGGCTCTTAAATCCACATTTAGGCACCTAAAGATAAATGGCTTCATTTTCAAAGATTCCAAGCTCCCACCATTCTTATTTGCTACAATGGGGTTTGTGTGTGCTCATCACCCCCAGAAAATCTGACTACTCATATTTAGAAGCCTAAATATGGATTTAGACTTCTAACTTCAGACACTCCGTTTTCGGATTTCCGCCCACGAACGATACACATGGAAGTTGTTCTTTAATAGCATCAAGATTATGCAGAATTAAATGTGAGAAAGAGGAAAGCTTCCAAAGCATTACAATTTTATAAAAGTAAACCAATAAAATATAGGAGGAAGAGTAAAGGAAATAGCGTGGATAAGGAAAGACATTAGCCAATAGTCACATGCTAGTCACATGTCTGAGTCCTGACACCTCCCCCTCAAATCTGATATTATGATATCAGGACAGGCATAAAAGAAATGAAAGTGAGGATGAAAAAGTATTCATTCCTAAAACAAATTCTCCTTTTCCTAATACTTTCCATATCATGTGTCAGACAACTATAACTATAGCTTCTACTGAGGTCAGTCAAGACTTAAATCTTGCTATCTATCTTACACCACTAATTGCACTTATTTAATACTAGATTTATTTCAAACTGAATCCATCCAGTAATAATAAAAAAACCTACAAATCTTTAACCAATGCTAGTTTGTGAATTCCTACTTCCACAATCACATCTATACTATAAAAATCACCATCTTTCTGGTGACTATAAAAGCAGGCATATGAATCCTGCTTATGGCCTCCATCCTACAGCAGATGTTGCGTCAGCTCTCTCACGCCAAGGGCTCTTAGAAGCGGTTCCTTTTAATCACTGAATTTCTTTGTGTGCAGAGCTGATGTCGGTGAAAGGGCACGTGATGGTCATAAGCTACAACAATGGCTTAGGGGTGGACACCATCGGACTGAGTCTTACAAGGTACCTTTCAGATCCCCCTTTCAGTACATGCAGGATTAGCTATTTTTTAGGCCTACTCTCCCTGGTAGACAGTCCTGATGGAGGGTTGGAACAATTGTGTAAAGTAGACCAATTGTAGGTACAATTTTCAAAAAGCACCTAAGTGACTTAGAACATCTCATGTTCAAAAGTGACAGGGTCCTCGGTGCCTCAAATGAAAGTCATTTATTTGAGCACTTGTGAAAATCTCCCCCATCCATGTCATTGATGCTGTGCAACCTCCCTTACCCTAGTGCTTCTGAGAAACCAGGAAGTAGGTAATTTCTTCCATGGATTACAGAAAAGTCAGTGTGGGCCAAATGAGGCTTCACCACAGGCCAGTCTAACCTTTCAGCATGAGTACTGGGCCACTTTTTGATTGGTGTATATAAGGGATTGAATTGGTAGGCTCTTGAGTGGCCCATCACCGTCTCTCATCAGAGGTTTGGGAGAAGGGGGATGAGGAAGTGTTCTTCCATACATTCATCCTACAAGGACTACCAGACCTCAAGCATCTGATGTTAGCCACAGTATGTATGTTAACACTCTGGCTAATATGGCTTCTCCTTGATGTGAGCAAGCACCCAAGTCTGTGGCAAATAAATACGAAACACGTGACAGAATATAACAAGTCTGACAAAGCAGTTAACTACTGAACCTGAGCTGAACCTTAGAGCAACGGGATTTTTACTGCTATTTCTGGAACACTGAGATTAGTTATTAAATAGTCTTCTTTTCAGTAATACTAAATGGGAATTAATGCTAAAGGAAAAATGAGGAAGTAAACTATAATCACTTTATTGTCTCAAAAAGAAAAAACACGCACATAAGAAAAAGTACCCAATTCATATGCTTCTGAGCTAATTCTACATTCCTGTGATGTTTGCTTTTTGTAAGGACTTATTGTCCTCTTAAAGATTATTGTAAGCGAAGATGTATTTAGCCTTGCAGGGCAGATGGGTTTAGGGGAGCAAAAAAAGGTAAGGTATTTTTTACCTCTGTTTTCCTACATGTAACTGGACATTGAATTTAGTTGGGATGTATTCATACATAAATGGCACTAACAGCCAACCAATTTTAGGGAAGAAAATGTTTAAGTAGATGCCGTTTCAAACTGGATATCATGATTACTACTGAGAGTACTCCTATTGATCTCAGTACAATAATTGTACTTCTGAATGCTAAGTTGAAGGCCCTAGTTTTGCCAGCATTTACTACCAGCCATAGTGCTTACTCCTGTGAGTAGTCCTGCTGATTTCAGTGCAGTGATTTCAATATGGCTACTCACAGTAGTAAGCAGTATGGCCAATAGGAAGTAGGCTTTTGCAGGAATGGACCCGTAGACTTTGCATTTTAGAAGTTCAGTGCATGGCTCTGAATTACTCACTTTAAGGTCATTCAGGTTAAAGCAATCTGATGGTAAGAAGCGTCTCAACTCTTAGCACTTCTTAAAGCTATAATCACTTAAATTTCATGTTGAATAAATAATTAAAATATTTTAATTTATATAAATAATTCACAAAAACTAAGTTTGTTATTTCCACTTTTCAAACTCTTATACACATAACTTATGTGCAGCCAGGGCTTTCCAACAACAGATACCATAAATCCTCAGCATTCAGTAAGATTCAGGAAGCAGCTTACTTCCCACTTGCAGGCAAGTTTCACCACCACCAACAAAGAATGCTCCTTCAGTGTACATGAACTGCAGTGTTAGGTGACCCCAATTTAGAAACAAATTTCCAGAAGGCCTCACCTTAATGACCTGAAATAAACATTGGCTTTTAAAGACAGGCTATCCTTTCTTTAATAAAAGATAAGAGTAAGTCTCTCATTTCAGGTTTAAAATGCATTATGCCCATCAATTCAATTCCTCTGAACAGAGCTCACTGTATTTCCCTTAGCAGGATGGGAGGTTAAAATAACCAGAGCAGAATGCTACCCTTTTGCAATATTCTGCACTTAATGTAAGTCATACCATCCACTTCATTTCGTTTGTCATGTGTCATATCAGCCTACCAAAGTACAAGATAGTAAAAGAATTAAGAATTCTTATTGGCATTTAACTTTGGGCTTTTTATTTATTTAAAGAAAGGTGTGAAGCATCCTCAGATCCCTTTTGCTAATCATTTTACAAGATTGAGCTCACACAGAGAGGGACTAGAAATCATATTTGAACAGATTTTCACTGTTGCCCACAGCATGTAATCATGAATCAAACTAATGGGCTGAGAAGGGAATACATCAAAACTGTTAATGATGTTTTACTAAAATAGACGCTAAACGAGGGGATTTACTTTCATTAGTTCTATATAAACCAAGTATTATTGTGTGTGTGATTAAAATATATGAATATTTAATCTCAAGGACACAAGCCCACAAGTACACTAATCTCCATGAGTTACACTTATCACTCTCTAAAAGCCCATTCAAGTGTATGAATAGCAATATTTAGATATTTTCTTACAAGAAAAGTGGCTTATGTATTAGTTTAACTTTTAAACATTAGAATTTTACAGGATTTACTCTTCTTACTCTGGCAGGTATATACAAATATTTTCTACAATAGCTGCATTACAGCTGTAGAGATGGGGGAAAGTAGCATAAAACAATGAGTGATCAACGTAATACAGTAGTTCCATCTGGTCAAATAGGGACATAAACACTAGACATGCTATCATTTGCATGCTCAAATGAGGAACTTTTGCTACTTCTGAGAACAGAGTACTTCCCTTCCCTACCCCTCCCCACATGTTAACACATCAAAATAACTGACTAATTAAATCATCTGGTTTAAACAGTCTATACCTGTGGTTAATAAGTTGAAAGAGTTAAGTAGTAAGTATGACGCAATGTTTGCTGCTACTCTGAGTGCAATTATTCTCTGTGATAAAGTTGTAAGATTTTCTTTTAAAGGATTGTTTGTTTTGTTTTAAACAATGATCAATGCTCTACTGAGAAGGTGAAATTGTGACCCACTGAACTCAGTGGAATAACTCCCATTGACTTCGGTGGGGCCAGGATTTCACCAAGAGGCACTATTAAGAACTTAAGGGTATTAAAGAGTTTTTTGTTTTAATACTAGACACAAAGTGCCTTTAGCATCTTCTTTCAGTGGAATAGTTCCCTATTCCCTTTCTGATGCTGTTTTCTTTCATTAGCAGTTTTTCCTGTATTGGTTTCAACCTTTTGGATATTATCACATTCCATATGAAAGTACTGATATCAGTTTTACATGACCTTTTGCCAAACACAACTGGATGAACCCATGTGTGTAAAGGATGAAAAAAAATAACAAAAACATCAAGGAAGCCATAATGCTCACCAGATGGCTCCTCTTACATCTCAGACATTCAAGGCTATTCTGCCAAGTCCACTCCATCAAAACAGTGGTTGCAGTGGGCCACCAGTAGATATGTGGAGGACTTGCAGTGCCATCATTTTATATAAAGTAGGTGCGATGTCTAGGCCAACTGGTAAGGTACCCAAGAGCAACTAGCACCATTGTCATGGGTCATATCACCCCATCATTTCCCCAATGCTCGAAGTGACTCAACGCTGCCACAGAGGGATCCCCAGGGTTTAGGTGGGTAGCTCACGCTTCATTTCCATTAGACCCTTGGCCTCTCTGCTGAGATGGATAACAAGGGTTTCACTTGTAGTGGTGGTTTTTGTGGAATCTGATCATTGGACTCGTTTCACAAATGCCACCAAAGAGCCCTGAAATGATAACTGCCAGTCTGCTACATACCTGGGCAGAGTTTGAACGGTCAGCTGACAGGTGAAAAGCTCTACATTCCACTACAAATCTCTTAAGCAATCCAGTCCCCTTATGGTCAAATATTCTTCCTTCCTACCCACAAAAAAATCCCCACACAAATATTTATGTTACTTTAGCTCATACAGCTATTTGGGTAAACAGAGTACAAAGACTGTGCTTATCATACAATGCAAACCATTATCTACTCTCTTTAAAATTAATCTAATTTAATTAATAATTTGATATAAGTTGTGAAGATGCACCTCAAGATAGGACCTATACATATATGGAGAACCAGATGAGAAATCTGCTACTCTGAACCTTATCCTTGTTCTTTTCAAGAAGCAAGAAATCTGTGGTTTCTAAATGGAAGAATTAATGTAACCTACTAGTGACCATGTGATACAAGTTCCCCTCTGTTCCCAACACACAGGGCATGAGAGTCTGTTACAGCCCCCACTAAAGAGCCTTGTCTCTTTAGCTCAAGCTGTAGAAGCTCAAGATTTTGGCTCTGAAGATCCCTGATTCAACCCCTGGCACGTCTGGCAAGACAGCAGCCATTACATTAACAGCTAGTGTAAGTCAGGTAGTCAAAAATGCTTTCTCCAAGCAATTTTTCAGAATCACTAACATGCAACTCTATTTACACTCCTAGTTCAGTCATGAAAATATATAATTTTTACAAAAAAAATGAGGCATGGGCACACAAAGAAGAAGCCATTTCTGTTTTGCTGTTTACCGAAATAGCTTGTCAAAGAAGAGTTGCCATAGAACAGACTTTTTCATTGCAACATTGATATGAGACAGAGCAGAGCATAGTGCTTCATAGTACTACTCGCCATACTGCATGCATCACCACCACACTTTTGGTCTGAAGCAAAGCAGATTTAGAAACAATTTTTAGCTTAAAACAGTGTAATTACTTACACAATTTGGCCTCAAACAGGGTCTGGAAACATTTAAATAAATAAAAAGGCAACGTATATTTGCTTTATTTTTAAAGTTTTCAAGTGTTTATTGAACATAACACAATACATCATTATATAGTGATTCGCATTACATAGCTGTGCACATTTCATTATTAAGGCTGGCCCAAGAATATGGTTGTTTACTAACCACACACCATAGATTTAGATGATAAAGCATTTCCAAGGTAACAGCCACATGTGCTGAAACAGAGGAAGGGGGAAACGTTTGGAAATCTTTTTTAAAGATAAGACACGTTTCAGTTAAAGAATGGTGAGACATACCACCAAGTCTAACAGATAAGAAGGGCAGTGAAAGCAATATTAAAAATTGGAGATGCAGCTGGAAATGTTTTGCTCATGATTACAATTCTCTCCACTACCCTTCTATTTCAGTTATCCCTCCCCCATCCGACTAGGCACCTAATAAAAGCGAGGAAGACATTAGTGAGAGCTGGAGAGAATGCTGTTGGGTGCCTAACAGGAATGAGGTAGTGGAGGAGATAATATGCCATACAACATGGCTAGACCATTTTCAGAGCACCCTGCAATACCTACCTACTTGTCAAAGTTTTCCTGCCATAAGAGAAGACAAGGCTATTTCTGACTAATTATTTCACTAATCCAGAGAGCTGTGCTTTCCAACCTAGCTCTCTTTAAAACAGGCAGCAACAGCAAGACACAGTTTGGCACAACCACTCTGCTCAGATTTATCCTTTCCCTTCCAGGAAAAGCTTACATGTCAGTAACAGGATCATTTTGTTTTGTGTACTACACAGATTCTTACTGTAAAGTGAGAGCATGCCTACTTTCCCAGAATTAGTATCTGCCTCCAACCTCCTCAGTCACCAGGAGAATACATTAAGAAAGTGGTTCTTCAATAGATTTATTCTGCTAATCCCTTTGTAAGAGATCCTTTCATGGGACCATGTCCTCTCCCATTCTCCAGTAGGAGTCCATTAAAGCCATATTAGCTTTCTATTATCATTAGATCAACACAGCAGCATAAGTACAAATGTACAAAACATTAACAAGCCAGGAAGTTAGTGGTCCTGATTCTTCATTCAGATTGTTGCAACTCCATTTAAATCAATGGAATTACATAGGTGCAAAATTATTGAGTGCATAAACAGGCTCAATCACCCTTGTGAGAAAATTTCAGACTCAAGTCCTAGGCCTAGGACAGTCCATCACAAAAAGGAGGGGAAATGTACCCTGGAGTGCCAGTGGCTTTCAAGCTGCACAAAACCCAAACCCATTCTCCTCGCCAGGAGAAGGAGTTTGTGGAAGCGTGGAGGTGGCAGAGGGCAGAACCCTTTAACTGCACTATGCTCAGAGTTCAGTGGCAAAATATGCTCCATCCCTGTGAATTCTGGGCCATCCACAAGAGCACCCCCTCTTATGCATCACGCTCCCCCCGCCCCCCACAAGCAGACATGCTGCTGCTTTCTAGCTGTCCTATGGATGTATGCTAACCCATCCACTCTCTCTGAGGGGGGTTTAAAAACTGCAGAAGGGCCAAAGAATGATTTTTTTTTTCAGCACTACTACACAGAAATCTACTGGTTGTGGAGGGGACTATGCCATACTGAACAGCTCCATCCCACCAATACCCGATATTCCCCTCCTGACCCACGATGGGGAAACATATCAGACAGACCTGCCACTCATCCCTTGGACTACTTCTGGAGCACTTCAGTCCTTCTTTACTCTAATGTGCTACTCTCCACACTTCTGAAGAGTGGACAACAGCAGAGAGGGCATCCATCCAAACCAGAGAATGGGAACATCAACATTCAGTCAGCTAGCTCGCATGGAACCTAGGACTCTGCAAATATTTTCTACATGTTCACCCAGGTTTTGGACAAAAACTGGTCCACTGCAGTCATTAGAGATCCAAGAAGCTCCTTTCCATTCCTTTCTAACAGTCAGATCTTCTGATTGTCAACAATATAGAAAGATCTAAAATGTGTGATGAAACAGCAGGAATTTTGAAGTGACCAGCATTCTTATCTATAGGCACTGGGCCAAATTTCCCCACCAATTTATGAAATTCCTGTGGGAGTTGGAGTGTGGAGAGAGAGCTGGAGGTCACACAAAGGACTCAGAGCTGGAGACTATGGCAGATAGTGTGTTGTACTATACTTAAATGATAACGCAAGCCATAGAAACAGAGAGGTGGGGAAAACAACATTCCCTGGCTGGGAAGTTATAGTGAATGATTACAGTGGTAAATCACCCTTCTTACAAATAAATCACTTGTAGGCTGTAGTGAAATGCTGTGAAGGTTCACAACAGTCTATCCATTTTATTGCAAAAGTGCACTGTATCTTACAAATAAGCACTTTATGTATCACACTACACCTGATAAGCAAACCTCTTCTTATACTCAACAGCAGAAAATAGGGGAAAGACCATACTGTGATGGATTAATCATTCTCCATCATTATAAAATGGAACCTAAAGCAAAGTGAGGTGGTATATGTTTAAAAAAACAGACAAACACCTTGATTAGCTGTCATGTTAAATATTACTATGGAACTAAAAGAAGCTACGTAAAATAACTAGAGATTTCCAACTCCCCCACACAAAAAAAGCCTCCCTTCCTAAAGAGACATCAACAAGTTTGTATTAAAGAATGCTTAGGAGAACTCATCAGGATTTTAGATGTGATATTAAAAAGTTAGACACTAAGTATTTAGAAGGTAAAAATATCAAAAGTCCATAAAGCTAAAACAAAACAAAACTAATATAAGTTGAAAGTTGTTTAATTTTATTTCTTGGTTCAGAATACATTTGTTTTAAAAACAAGTCTTTCGGGAAGACAGAGAACTCCACACTGATAGATGCAAAGCAAACAAAAAATAGTGTCAAATAGGAGACATCACTTCTATCTTCTATTGCTCTGGTTGTGGTAAATTACATTACTTGTATTGACCCAAAGTGAAGAGTTAAAGAAAGAATACATGCATTGTGCATGATAAGAACAGAGCAGTCCAAATGACTTAATAAAGACAAGGTGGGTGAGGTAATGTCTTTTACTGGACCAACTTCTGTTGGTGAAAGGGAGAAACTTTCAAGCTTACCTAACCCACCTAGTCTCTCTAATATCCTGGGACCAATATAGCTGCAACAACATTGCAAATAACTTTATAAACTTTCTTTAGACCATATGAAACTTAAACACTTTGCAATAACAAAGAAGATGCAGATGGTGTCTGCTCTAAAAGATGATAAATCAAATCAAGAGTGAAAATGAGAGATACTAACTGACATGCCGCACTTTTTCCTGAATGAAATGTACGTCTGTGGGGAGAGGAAATGAACAAAGACTGTCTATGAAAGAGACCCAAAATCTGGAGTATGTAGTGTGCACATTAGCTTTGGAGCTGATGATGCAGCCTGTCTGGCAGTCTCAGGAATATTGTGGTTATGCACCCAGCAATAGATGTTTGTAGCAGCATGAGATTTCAGAGGAGAGAAAAGTCTACACCTCAGCACCGGTGCTCTGAGGCTTCTAATGATATCAGATAGCAAGATGCCAAATATTTACTCTCAGGCCAGCCAGGCTGTCTAGCAGACAGCACAATCAAGCACTAGATAAGGGATCTGAATCTGTGTCCCAAGCTCTACAGTTCATTAGGGCCTCAGAGCACCTTCTGAGGAGGGAGAGAATCATATGTTACTCTTGAGTGACCCTACCCAATATTGACTCACTTCTTGGCTTACAGAAGAGTCACTGCCAAGTACTCCAAACTTTGAGAAAAAAAATGGAGAGAGAACCCCATAAGTTCTGGCCCGGACACCACCAAGCCCCAGCATAGTTAAAACATTGTCAGAGGGTGAAAGTGTCCTGCAGCTAAATAAACTGCCCTGGCAAAACACAGAGGTTCATTTTATGTTGATGAGGAGATGTTTATCCAGGGACAATAGTCACAAAGACTCTCTCCCATACTACACCAAGTGACATTGCTGTATTCAGAATGGTGTAAAGANTGAAGTCGAAGTATCTTATTTCGAATTTGGCGCGCTTACCTCGCGTCCTCGCAGCGCGGGATCGACGTCCGCGGCTCCCCCGTCAACTCCGCGAACTCCGCTCGCCCTGCTGGAGTTCCGGAGTCGATGTGAGCGCGTTCGGGGATCGATGTATCGCGTCCAGACGAGACGCGATAGATCGATCCCCGCTACATCGATGGCTACCCGCCGATCTGGGCGGGTAGTGTGGACCTAGCCCAAGTGACATTGCTGTATTCAGAATGGTGTAAAGCAAAGGGGGCTTCTAATCTCACACCAGTGAGAATCAGGAATACCCTCCACTGGAATCACTGAAGTTTGCACCAGTGTAAAAAAAACAAAAACAAAAAAACACCCAACACACTCCTCAGGATAAAACTGAGGAGAATCAATCAGGCCCAGTATTTTTATGAATAAAATGGTCTTTGATAGATACATGTGTGAAATAAATGTGTCAGTAAATAAGGAGCATTCATCGCACTGTTTGAACACGCAATCCACTTAACATAATAAACAATTTACATTCATTTTTATTTGTGATGTTGTGGAATTTGAATCACCCTGTTTTGATCCTTGACTCTAAACATTTGTTGGCAAAGCCCCAAAAGTGCTGAAGAGTCATACTGACTGCAGTCCATTCAACTGGATTTTATATAGTGTCATACAGGAGCTGCCACATTATGGCTTTCCTCTTCTCCATGGGATAAGCTCCTACTTTTTACCTTTTAAATATTCTGTTCTAGTTTAAGTGAGACGCCTGCCTATAGTTATTCAAGTTCTTAAATTACAGGCAGTTCATCTCTGGTGCTTCATTCACAGCACAACTCTTCGCTTCTACAGCAACCAGCCACTGTTTCAAGCAGAATTTTTTAAATTTTTTTTTACTAAAACAAGGTGGTTAGTGAAAATCTTCAAACTTCTGCTCTCTGGCGTGGGAAAGAAAAGATCGGAATCTTCTAAAACATTACAACACTGGGATAGAAATAAGAGGAGAAGTTTTCTTTAGAGTGAGACTGTGTGGTGGGTGGTTCTGAGGAATTCAACTTAACCACATGTGAACAGGTGCAGTGGTTAAACACCACACACACAAAACAAACAAGGTCTGATCCTCAAGATTTAAATTTTTTGAGGGTTAGAGTGTGTATTTGCAAGAAGAAAATAAAAGTTAACAGAAGCAGAAAAAATAAACTTCACACCTAGGGGCTCAGTCCGGTACCATGAGCCCTGGGTGTGTAGCCCCCCTTTCCAAAAGCAACCTTTCCTCTCTGTCCAGAGTCACTCTTATAGCCTGTCCCTCAGCACATGTGCAACGAGAAGGGAGCTGAGCTGAAGTTAAGCCCTTGTTTACCAGGAACCAGCCAGCACTCCTGCCACACGACAGTTCCTCACAACAGATGCTCTTTTAAAGACAGACTCTGCAGTTTGTTTCAGAAAAAACCTCAGTCATTAAAAAAAGGAAACAATTGTATTCACTTCAAAAGATATTTTTCTCTTCCAAAGGTTCTAGAGACTTTCCTTAACCATTTCAAAAGAGCACCAAATACAGCAGAACCTCAGAGTTAGAAACACCAGAGTTACAAACTGACCAGTCAACCACACACCTCATTTAGAACTGGAAGTATGCAATCAGGCAGCAGCAGAGACCAAAATAAATAAAAAGAAAATACAGTCCAGTCCTGTGTTAAACATAAACTAAAGATAGATAGATAGATAGATAAATAAATAAATAAATAAAGGGAAAGCAGCATTTTTCTTCTGCACAATAAGGTTTCAAAGCTATAGTAAGTCAATGTTCAGTTGTAAACTTTTGAAAGAACAACCAAATGTTTTATTCAGAGTTATGAACATTTCAGAGTTATGAACAACCTCCGTTCCCGAGGTGTTTGTATCGCTCAGGTTCTACTGTACCAGCAACAGAGGTCAATTTGGACACTGAAGGAACGTGTGTTATTAAGCATTTTAAAATCACTGTTTCTTACCTCCTCAGGTACAATGACCAATGGGTATTTGTCCTCAGATAAAAAATTGAAAATAACCCAAACTTTAAAGGCATCTTCATCACTAATGAACAAAGGACTTTTAGTGAGGTTCTTTTTGAAGCAGAGAGTCCAGCACATCCTATTGAACTCAACTTTGTCAAAGTTCCCTTGAACCTAAAAAAGAAATGAAAAAAAATTAATCTACATGAAACAGCACAGGATATTGTACAAACATAAGTGAGAATGTATTGATCAAATGACACTAAAGCACCAAGAAAATTCTAATTAATAAATTCAGAAACTTTAAGGCCCAAAGGAACCAGTATGGTAATCTAGTCTGATCTCCTGCATAACACTGGTCATGGAATCTCATCCAGTAAAACGAGCTTCAAGCCCACAGTTTCTGATTGAACCAAAGCATATTTTTTAGAAAGACATCATATCTTGATTTAAAAACTTCAGTGAAGGAGAATTCACCATATTTCATATTTACTCCAGTGGCCTAGTTTAAACACACTGCTACACTTCTATAACTATCACCTTCTTAACTACAACTATCCTTATGTTACACTGAGTTACTCAGATGGAGTGAATCCAGACATCATCATATAAAAAAAACCCTAAAAGCTATAGACAGAAGAGTAACTGTGAAAGCTTTGTTGTAATATTTTACTACACCTCTACCCCAATATAACGCTGTCCTCAAGAGACAAAAAATCTTACTGCGTTATAGGTGAAACATTATATCAAACTTGCTTTGATCCACCAGAGTGCGCAGCCCCGCCCCCCGGAGCGCTGCTTTACCGCGTTATATCTGAATTCGTGTTATATCAGGTCGCGTTATATCGGGGTAGAGGTGTACGTTATTATGTTATATGTGCTGCTATTGTAATAAAGTAATAATCACAATCATTCATAATCACATGCAATTACTTATTTTTGAACACATAACCCTCACATACCCCTGTAATTTCCTCCTAAACTCACACATTTTCCTTATTTTGAAATAACTTTGAAAATTTCCAGTTTCGTCTTCATCATCCTGTACCATCTTTAGTATGTGTATATAATTTGTGAATGATTTCCAGATGTCGAAGATTCTTCCCATAGTATAATAATTTTATGCACTCACTCATGTTAGATTTAAAATCTACTCCATCACTCATAACTCTACAGCTTTGTAATGCTGTTTCTTTGCCTACACAGAAGTTAAAGACACAGTTTGCATTGTAATGGGATTTCGCTCACTTTTTTGTAATATGTACAGAACATGGATGTGGGGAGCCCCATCCCCCCATAGCCAGACATACACACCCCACTGAGCCCCAACCACTTTCATCTGGATATGCCCTCAGAGTCCCATTAACCCTGCACCCAGAACCCCCCAAAAGAGCCTGTGTGCATCCAGATCTCCAGAGCCGCCCGCACCCAGATTACCCCACACAGAACCCTCTCACCCCCCATCTGTTTCTGGGGCAGGCCTGGCCCTTGCGCACTCCCTGTCCTGGGAAGGGTGGGGAGGCTGCAGGGTGATCTCCCACCTCCATGCAGCCAGTGGCCTGTGCTCCCCACTGCCATGCTGGAGCCTCCACATTTATTGACAAATAAAATTTGAAGAATTTTAAAATATTGTGCACAGAATTTTTATTTATTTTTTTGTACAGAGTTCCCTCAGGAGTAAATGACTATAAACAGTGGCAAGCTAAGGGCTAAAACAAGAAAGTGAGTGAGTGGACTAGGGTGGAGAATTAGGGTGTGACACATGGCTAGAAAGGGTTAAACATCTTGCAAAGTAAATAACCCTCAAAAGGCATCTGGGGAGATAATGTTTGTGTTTTTGTGTATTTACATATGTATGAGTAGAGTCTGACAATGTAATCAAGAGTCCCTGTCTATGCTGCATTCTGATAATTCAGAGGTCAAAAGAAGATCCTGGCATTTAAATGAATTGTAAACACGGGATATCTCAGTATTCATCGCGCTTTGAAATGTACTGTGAATGGTGGAGGAACAAGCAAATGGCCTTACGTTAATTCTATAGCTAAGTACCTCCTTCAAAGTCATCCTAATTACCTTTTGAAGGCCACCTTGTCAAAAGACATGAAATTGTATAAAAGATCCTTGGGTCCTGATTCTGTAATCTCAGATCTGCTTAGGCTTCATCAGGGGAAGTTTGAGTCGCAAGACTGAGGTTCCAGTTATGCTGGTATGCCCTGAATATGAGATTTGAACATTGACTATAACAGGGGTCGGCAACCTTTTAGAAGTGGTGTGCCGAGTCTTCATTTATTCACTTTAATTGAAGGTTTCGCGTGCTGGTAATACATTTTAATGTTTTTTAGACGGTCTCTCTCTATAAGTCTATATATTATATAACTAAACTATTGTTGTATTGTAAAATAAACAAGGTTTTCAAAATGTTTAAGAAGCTTCATTTAAAATTAAATTAAAATGTTGATCTTATGCCACCGGCCCTCTCAGCCCGCTGCTGGTCTGGGGTTCTGTTCACCTAGGCCAGCAGCGGGCTGAATGGGGCCTGTGGCCGGGACCCCGGCTGGCAAGGGTCCAGCAGCCAGAACCCCAGACTGGCAGCGGGCTGTGCGGGGCCGGCAGCCGGGACCCCAGACCAGCAGTGGGCTGAGCGGCTCAGCCCACTGCCTCTCAGGGGTTCCATCCGCCGGCTCCTGCCAGCCGGGATCCCGGCTGCCGGACCCACTCAGCTCGCTGCCGGTCTGGGGTCCCGGCCCTGCCCACATATAGTGGGGACCTACCTTCTCCCTGGTTCTGGCCCATTCTCTTCCTCTCTCTGCACTGAGCTGAGGGTGGGAGTGCACTGAGCACAGGGCTGGGGGTGAAGGAGCAGGCTAGGGGTTGGGGTGTAGGATCTGGCCAGGAGCTAAAATGAGGGAGGGGGCTCAGGGTTGGGGCAGGAGGCTTGGGTGTGGGGCACTTATCTGGGCAGCTCCCATTTGGTGCGAGGGGTGCAGGTGGGA
>QXTE01000274.1:494941-584780 GCA_003942145.1 Platysternon megacephalum | reverse complement strand
GGGGGGGGGTGAAGGAGTCAAGCAGAGGGCTGGGTGTGTGTGAGGGGGGTACAGGGCTCAGGGCAGGGACCTAGGGGGTGTGCAGGGCTCAGGGCAGGGTCCTAGGGGGTGTGCAGGGCACAGGGCTCAGGGCAGAGGGCTGGGTGTGTGTGAGGGGGGGGCTCAGGGGATGGGTCTGGGGTGTGTGCGGGGCGCAGGGCTCAAGGCAGAGGGCTGGGTGTGTGTGAGGGGGGGCTCAGGGGATGGGTCTGGCGGTGTGCGGGCGCAGGGCTCAGGGCAGAGGGCTGGGTATGTGAGAGGGGGTGTCAGGGCAGAGGGGATATGAGGGGGGGGTCAGGGCAGGGGGCTGGAGGGGATATGCCCCCATTCCACCCCCTCCTTCCCCAAGGCCCTGCCCCTGCTTGACCGGAGCAGAGCAGGCTGACTCTGCTCCTTCCTGACCCCCTCCCTCGCAAGGGCCATCAGCTGATTGGCCGCAGGGAGGGAGGGACGGAGAGCCGGAGGAGGGGCAGGAACCCAGCACACTGCCGGAAGAGGCAGGGGAGCCGGCAGGAGCCGGCAGGACCCGGCAGGACCCAGCTTCTGCCCCCTGCCCCTTTCCCCCTGCCCCCGCGGGAGGGGGCGGAGAAGAGCGGGCTGGGCCGGGCCGGGCTGGGCAGGATTTTTAATGGCACGCTGCTGCGCGTGCCACAGGTTGCCGACCCCTGGACTATAACCTATGAACTATTTCTGAAAGAACTCTTTACAACTACAAAGCTCACCATCTCTGCTATGAATATGAACCTCAATGAATTGAACTCATGTCTGTCTGTATATTGATCTTTTAACCATACTCTCTCTCTTTTGCTTTTTAATAAAGTTTAGTTAATAAGAATTGGCTGTAGCGTGTATTTGGGGAAGATCTGAAACATTCATTAACCTAGGAGGTAATGTGTCCGATCCTTTGGGACTGGTAGAACCTTTTCTTTTTTATGATGAAATAAGCTTTACAGAAATTTTCATCATATTTGAGGCTTGAGGCTGGATCACTTTAAGGGAACTGGATAGAGGCTTGAGGCTGGATCACTTTAAGGGAACTGAGTTGTTTGGACTTCTGAGCTTTTTGGGGATTGTCTGCCCCATTCTTTGCAGTTCACCCTAATTGAGTGACCACAACTGGCTCCCCACTAGGACCCTGGTCACACAGGGATTACGCAAAAAAAAAAAAAAAAAAAACCAACAACATACTAAAAAGTAAATACTGGACTAATGTTCGGGGGGGGGGAGGGGATATCATTAAAGAGGGCCATAGCCTGTCAAGTCTGTTACACTACCTCTATCGTGCAAGTGGAGATGCGATGGAGGGGGTCAAAAGACAGGTTAAAGAACATTTAGAAAATAAATACCTAAAACAAAGTCTACACAAATCATGGCCCTAATAAGACATGCTAAACATGACTGTAATCCCTTTGCTTGTACGTTTGCTACTGTCCTCCATTCCTCCTCTGTTTTTTGTCTTCCTTGACTAAACAGCGCTTTGTGGCAGGGACTTGCCTAAATCTGTTGTGTAAAGTGCCAAGCACCCTTTAGGACACTATTTAAATATATAATGTATAAGTGACACCATAGGGTGCAGGTAACACTGCCATTATAATACAGGTATCTAGTTAATGATTCCCAAACAGCTGATTTAGCATAGATTGATGGTGTTTGCCATTACTTTGTCCTGGACAAGGCTTCCTTTTTTCAGCCAGATCCTTCAAACAGTTGGGATGTTGAAGTTGCTGGATCAGGAAAGTACTTCCCATTTGCTCACCAATATACTACAGCACTTTTTAAAAAGCCTTACTTTCATAGCAGCTGTAGATCCAGGTGTTATTTTCCTTTTCCTGTTTTCAAACAGCAGGGTTTTGTTTATTTTATTTTATGAAATCCAAATCAAATAAGTCTAGGAAACCTAACATTTTTACTGGGGAAATGGCCACATACAAATAGTTTGGAAAATAATTTCTCAGTCTGATCAATTTGCTAATTATTCTAAGCTCTATTTATTTGCAATTAAAAATAGTTACTAAGGCCCTGATACTGTAATGCAGAGTTTATTGCAGGACTCTGACTTGGCCCTAAAATAGGTCCTCTTTTGCTAACTTCTATGTAGCTCCTAGTATATAATTCTGAGGTGAGTGGACAGGCCCCCCCAACCCTTTCCAAAGGCAAATCATCTTGATTCACTTCAGGAATTTTTTTAACCATTAAGCCTATTGTTAAAAAGGGATGAAGAGCTTAAGAGGGTATGTAATGTCCACATATTACACCAAACACAATGATGTCGAAATCCAAGGGAAAGAGAAACTAAATAGCTCACTTTTACCAAAAAGTAAATGCCCAAAAGCCTTCTTGCAAGTTTTGTATAGTTGATGCCATAATCCTTTCTTATATGTACATTCTTCAAATAAAACTGCAAAGGAAAAAATCCAAGTCCCCAACTCATCAGCTAATCTTTTCTAGAGCTAAATCCACACCATGGAAATCTTGGCTGCTTTAATTTGGGATGCACAGTTAAAGCTTCACGCCAGGTGGTTAAGTAATAAACAAGCTATTACCATTATCATATTTTAGCCCTCTAAATAATGTTTACATTTCAAGACCGTTGAATGGGATCTCAAGTTACAATTATAGGTATTTACACAAGATGAGCTTAAAATGATTAAGAGGCATTTGTAAAATTTTCAAAACTACCTTTCTGTATAGGAATAACTGCTGGCAAATGGACAGAAAGTCAGTAATAAACACACACAAGCTTCTTGTTGTGACAAACAAACCACCATTTATAATATCAGATAGGAGCAGAGGCCATCCTGGATTTTTAATTTAAAAGAAGTTGCAAAATTAGCTTTAAAAATACGAATAGAGAAACTGACTTGATTGGAATATTGTAAGAATATTGTAAGAATATCCAAAATATTGTAAGAATTTTTAAACCCAGACAGAGTCTGATCTTGAATTTTATTCATACATTTTATAGGAGTCTCATCCTGCTTGTGACCTATCCGAATAATGTAGAAGCCTAACAAACATGTTCTTAAAGATTAATGTTAGTTTTAATAACAAAATGTATACCATACACCAGTATATGCTTTTTACTCTACTCTCTATGGAATGTGTGCAATCTACTTCAAAGTCACCATTTTGCTTGGAAACTTCTGTAGTATTCTATGCTATTAACCATAAAGAAACTATCAGATTATTAATTTGTGCTTTTGTGCAAAGGAAGATACAAAATGAACTAAAAGAGAAGTTGAAAAAGCACTCTCTCTTATTTAAAACAATGAAGTATAATAATAATAATAAAAAAAATACAGAACACCTCCATCTCCTCCAAAAGAAATTTTACACTGTAACTACAAAAGATTTAAGTCTCTGAATCCAGTAGGATTGTTTTGTTTGTTTTCTTGGTATACAAAACAAAAACACTGCCACCACAATATCCCACTAGCACCATTCGACCAAACAAAACGGCCTTAAGTGCAACTAAGTACAGAAATTCAACAGCCTGCCTGGAGCTTTACAATACACAAGACAGTCCCCAAGGAGCTGAAAGAACTTGGAGTTTATGGGTCTGATTCTTCACTGGCTTGCATCTTGAATAGTTCTTTAGACATACAAAAAGCGGGGTGTAAAATGCTACCACCAGCGTAAGTGAAAGGAAGTGTGATTTGGTACAATTTTATGTAACTCTTCTATTATAATTTTGGCTGATATCCATGTGAGATATTACTGACAACTCAATAATAAGTGCATAAAAAGCAGAGAAATAAAAAACAGTATGAAAAAAATCAGACTGGCAAGATACATATTTTTCTCTCTCTCTATTTATTTTTCGGGCAACAGAAATAAGTATAATTAAAGAGGAAGAATGTTGAACTGAAGGAATCTGAAATGCAAAAGCATCAAGACAGCTGCCAGGAAACCATAAAGGTGGTATAATAAAAATATAAGTGGAGGTATTAGTAATACTAATTCCATATACCAATAAAGAAAGTTTGTTGCTACTCTCTTCCTTCATCAAATTGCCAATTTGAGCATTTCTCCATGCTTCCATGGTTCAACAATGGAGGCTTTGTTGCAGGGCAACTCATTCCCTAGTACTTTAGATAAATAATTCATTTACATTCAGGAGTACAAGAAGAAAGATTTTAAAAGCTTGAACAGTTTTCTTAATAAGATTTACTCTAGAGGTGAGGCAGGATAATATGAGTTGTTGCTTTGGCACCTCAAAGTGATTTTTCTATACAGATTGGCATGTTTGCTGATGATAAAATCATTTGGATAGTTTGTGAACACTGAGAAACAATACACTGTGCTACAAAACTAATGCAAAAGCTTCTAATTTCTAGTGAAAACAAGCTGATAATTAATTTTAGTCTAAAGGCCGTCTAAAACATAAGAGTGTCTATACCATATACTAACACCAATGTTTACTTTCTAAGAAATGTTGAATCTTATTAAAATCCAAATGCAAGGATTTATTATTTAAAATAAAAGGAGAGAGTTTGGGTAATTGTCAAAAACCCTGTGAGTTTAAGAACTCCCTCAAAACAGGCTGTTTCTGCTCTCATTGAAGACAACAGGAGGACAGTTATACCATCGCCTCACCAGAAGAATTCATAGGAAACTGCATGTCTGGAAATCAACAGTGTCCTTTGGAATAAGTGGGAGTACCATAAGGAATAATAGAGTGCTAAGGATTTGATCATGCAGTGTTTAATATGTGAATATTTTTATTTAGGAATACAGATTTGGAGGGGAAATCCTGGAGAGGTATTTGTTCACTTGTTCTAAGATCATCCAGACTAAGGCACAAATTACTGAAATGGGGAAAAGCAAAAATTCATTTTTCCAAGGGAGAAATGGCATGCATCTGTGCCTTCACCCAGTGCATCTCTCTTCTCTTCTGACACTTGTTCATACCTCCTAAACTGCCAAAGAAAACAGGCTACAAAGAAGATTTTTACTGTCCACAAAGACAGCTTTGTATATGCAGCAATGCATAATTCAGATCTTAAAGGAATAAAAAAAAAAAGTTTCTCAAGCAGCACAAAAAAACCCTTTTTTAATTTGTATCTAAGATACAAGCATTTTCAAATATCTGACATTTAATTAGCATTACAAAGCAAGAGATTCTGGGCAACTGAACCCGGGTTTCTCAACTTTTTCCTTTTAAGATGAAAATGTTTTGCAAATTAAAGTGCTATTAAATGGTAATAGTGCAGTTACTCCTTCCCTCCCCCCCGCCCCCAAAAGTGCCCACTCCTCTTATGCACACTTTTTTAAATGAAAGCATATTTCATTTAAGCATTTAGGAGGCTTTCCATTTCCCTTTTTCTATTCTCTCTGTGACAGTGCATTGCAGATGACAACTGGCTTAATGACTTGATACTGCCTATGAAAGGCATTTGTAAAAAGTTGGGACTACAGTTCAGGCTCTCCACCTACAACTCTTCATTTTGGGAAAAACAAGGCCCTTTCTTTCTTTGGAAGATTTGATAGGAAAAATTGATGGATTTTTTGTATTTCAGAATAAATAGTCTCTTTAATTTAAACTAAAATGCTTTCACATTTACAAGTTAACACCGCAGAATGCTTCACCACAGAATGGCCAAGAGAGTAACGGGTACATCAGCATCATGATGTATCCTGATGTGTTTTAATGGCTAACACACCAAAAAAAACCAAAAAACCCCACCCCCCAACACACACACACACAAAAGGAGGGAAGTGTGTGAAATCTGTGGGAGAACCAAAGTCCGGAGAGATAGAGGGGGCTGACTGGTTAAAACTAAAAGAAGGGATGAGGCGCAGTGGTGCCAGAACGGGGGGGCTAGAAGGCCATGGCCCCATCACTTTTAAAAGTGGGAGGGCTATGCCCTCCAATTTTTTACCTGCCTTAAGGGGGAGCAGTCAACGAGGAACGCGTGGCCTTGGGGGGGGGGGGGAAGAGGTGGAGCGGGCATGGGGCCAGGGGAGGGACAGAGGGCGGGGCCACAGTTTGGGCACCGGTGACCCCCCTACTTCTAGGGAGCTTCCAGCATTCCTGATGAGGCTTAACTTCACTGCTGGTGGTACCTCAACCAGACCTGCCAGATGTTATGCACCTCAAAGCTCTAATAATGCTCACCAGTATTAAATGCATATGCTATTTTTAAGTTTATCATTAAAGACAAATTGGTTCATTAAATAGTTTGCACAAAGTGACACATGATGCTGCACAAAACTTTTCCTTGGTACAGGACTCCATTAGGAGGAACTCATTAATGCTATAAAAGGGGAGCCACTATCTACATAGCTATTGTCACCCCTCTGCAGAGTAGTAGCAGATTTTGGGGCCTTGCAGGTCAGTTTCTCATTGGAGGAGAAATCAGTGATGGGGAAACTGGGAATAGTCTTATTGCCGTTTATTTTACACTTTCATACACCATGCCTTGAACAGAGGTGGTCACGAATGGCACCCAGTCTACTCCCTCTTTAGGAATTTCAGAGAAAACACTAATGCCCAGTTCCCAGAAGGCAACTCTGCCTCAAGAATTGCCTCTGGTTAGGTAGATTAAGGTAGAGAGCAAACCCTGCTGCTTGCCACAGTTCCCCAAAAAAAGAAAATACATCACAAAACTAACAATGCATTTCTTCAAAGACTACACAATACTTGTGCACTAAGAGAAAGAACTTTTAAAACTAACAGTACCACCTACTGACTCCCACTATAATACTATTTTTGTGGATTTTTCAAATTAAAATACCCTCTTTCGATATAAGGGATTTCTGCCCTTCCTGTTTGTAACTGAGTCTACATATCACTATAGTATAATACAGCTCAATATACAGTTCCAAAAGTTTTAAAATAATTTTAACCATGATCCACTATGTACATGAACACATCTTTGCACAAGTGTGGCCCAGGCAGTGGGGTAAAAAGGAAAAAAACAAAACAAAAACAAAAAAAAACATAATACTGCATCTTGCAATTTTAAGGCATACAACTCTGCACAGAGCATTTCTCTATTATGTCCCAATGTACAGAATCAGGATCAGCATTTCTTCATTTCCCTTCCTCACTGTCCCTTTCTCTCTCTCCCTCCTCCCCTTTCCCCCAGTGTAGGAATTTATCATTGCAGTAGAACATTTAAGTTTATTATCTAATCCTAAAACTGCTTACTTGAAGAGAGAACACAAGAAGAACTAAAAACTTACCTTTTCCAAGATGAATTTGTTTAAATAAGGCATGTAACCCTGATTGGAAACTGGTCCTTCATCATCATCCCGAAAATGCTCTTCCAAGGCCACTGGGTCATGTGGAACATTTAGCACTGTGCACAAATTGTGAGAAAGGACCTAAAAACGGAAAACAAATCAGTGAGATCAGAGGTCAGTTTCCTTAGTGACAGCGCTGTGATTCACTAAAGTCTGCACAGAATGTGACACATTCATGTCAGGGTGAGTTGTAAACTGGGGATTTTTGTTGGAGGAAAATACAGTTCTAGTAGTTGAGTTACAGGGATTCAAACCCTTCAAATGGTAACCCTATTACAGAGACAAAATGGTTACAATGTGGTGGTTACCAAACAAATACAAAAACAGCTACACAAAGAATTCAAATCATGTATTTGAAAGTAAGGGAAGGTCCGTGGAAATACAAAACTCATGTTTCTGTGAGGAAATTAGTTAACAGGAGGAAATGATAAGCAATAACCAGCTCCTGTTATAAAAATTCAGCAATGTGAATAACATGACTCATGAAAAGTATTTCAATATACATCTTGAGTTTATAGGAAATGCTAACTTGTCAAATAAAGGTATAGATTTCGAATTTCTCTCATCTGCTTGTTTTTCCTGTTACTTTTCTATATTTACCATAGGTTTCAACTGGTAAGAGGCAAGTAATGTTACAGGAGGGCCCTGGGGGAAGGGAGGGAAGGGAAGAGTTCAGAAGCAATTCTTAACATTTTATTTTAAAACAACATATTTGCATGTGTTACTTCATCGGTTTCAGCCCCCGCATAACCTATCTAGAGAAATGACCTTCGATGAGAGGCTACATGCTTCATTAGTTTTAAGGAAGTACAGAGTTCATGAAAACTAAGTGGCAATAAATACATCTAAAACTCTCCACTGTATGCAGCATTTTACAAGCAAAACCTATGCCCGGTTACCAACTATGGAGCAAAGAACCTAGATCATTTTTACTTTTATGCCATGAAACTAGTAGCACTAAGGCTACATCTACACTACAAATGAGGGGTGTGATTCTCAACTTGTGTACACCTGCTAGCATGAGCATAAATAGCAGTGTAGCCATGGTAGCATGGGCAATGGCAACCGGCTTAGCCATGCCAAGTACATATGGGGGTCCAGGGGGTTGTACTCCGCACAGTTCAGCCATGCCACCGCTGCCTGTGCTACCACAGCTATGATGCTATTTATACTCGCACTAGCATATGTAGGCAAGCTGGAAATCACAGCTCTAGCTCATATTGTAGACATATCCTAAGAGTCCTGGTGAAAGGTGCCGCATCTCCCAGCCACAAAGAGTGTGGTTTCTTCCTTCTCTTATCTCTCACATACCTTCCCAAGGACCAGACAACCTGCTGCTCAGCCAATCTAAGGGCTTGTCTACATTGGCACTTTACAGCACTGCAACTTTCTCGCTCATGGGTGTGGGGGAAAAAAAAAAAAAACCACCCTCCGGAGCACAGCAAGTTTCAGCGCTGTAAAGTGCCAGTGTAGACAGTGCACCAGCGCTGGGAGCTATTCCCCTCATGGAGGTGGTTTTTTTATAGCACTGGGAGAGCTCTCTCCCAGCGCTGGTGCCGTGACTACACAGCCATATTAAAGCGCTGATGCGTCAGCACTTTAAAGTTGCTAGTGAAGACATGCCTGAACATGGCTTATTAGGGCTTGATCCTGCACCCATTAAAGTGAACGGGGAAAAACTCCCATTGATTTATATAGTACAGTGTCAAGCCCTTAAGGATTATGTACCCCATACAGCTACAGAAACTGGGTTAAGCATTTAACATTTACTTATCTATGAAGGGATTGCAACTGTAAATTTCTTTTCCTAGTATGCTGTAGGAGAAACAATATAATAAAGACAAGAGGAAAGAAGAGGAATTAAACAGAAAAAAAAAAAGCTTGCGTTTAAAAAAAATGCATCCTGCCTACATAAAAGAAAGCTAACCACCCAGTTGTGAGAAAAGATAGCAACTGAAATTATTTGGTGTCTCTCTCTCTCACACACACACAATATATATATATAGAGATGAATGTATGTAATGGTCCTCTTTGTTCATTGGGCAAGTACAACATCTAAAAAACAGAACAAACCGAAACAGGGAGAAAGTCTGCAAATTTGTTTACAGCTATTTATAGACAGCCAAATATATCTGTTAGCACAGAGCAGTTGAAAATGGGGTAGCTGCAAAACCAGAATAAGTGGAAATAGGTTTGAAATCTTCAGAGTTGTCAGCTAAGAAGAATGTATCTAAGTTGCAGATTCAATGGAGAGTCATTCTGTTTTCTTTCCTATCCTATGACATTAAAATTTGCTCCATTGCTCTTACAATAAAAAACATAGCAAAGTATCAGCATTATCATGAAATTCTACCAAGACCACCTTTTAATTTACAAAAGCGCACACACACTTCCATGAAAACAAAATCTTCACACATGTACATTAAAATTAAAACAAAATAATTTAATCTGACCTAGCCAGGTAACAAAGAAGTCTAAAGAGAACAGAAATAGGTACTGCTCTCTATTGCCTGCCATTTTAATTAACTTCCAAGTTTTCCAAAGCAGATAAAACTGTACATACAACTTTTTGTGTTCAGACTGTGATTTGCACCATTTTTCAGCTATTCATGCAAAAGTTGCAAATACACATGCAAAGCTGGGTCTCAGACTATGTACAAGAACTCAGATGAATAAATATTGGAGATATAGTTTTAGATGCCAGGTTGAGATCCTATTGAAAATTTTATCCTAAGCATAATGCCTCACACTGGCTATATTGTACTGAAGTACAGTATGCTGGAGGAAGATGCTATGGCCCTCTGGAGTCTCTTAAAATACCCACCCATTCTAGTGATGAGAAGTTTTAAAACAAACATTCCCCTTCACTCTACCCTTTTCACCATACCCTATGAATTGGGACGATGATGAAAAAAACAAAACAAAACAAAAACTGAGACACACACAAACACACTGCCCTCCTCAGCAAGATGTTCCCTTCCAGTTTAAAATTACCTTCACCAAACAAATTATTCCAAACACTAAAGCCCCCCCATCTCCTGCTAATACAGTGAAAGAGACCAGTGCTCCTTCATCCCCTGATCAAGGCTTCCCTCCTGTTACCTATGTATTTATGAGAGTTAAGGGAAATGAATAAACTGATCCGAATTTTTCAACTAGAAGGCATTTAACCAGAACATTCCAAAAAAATTTGCTCATTTACAAGGCTACCATTAAGAACAACTAAGGAATATTCAATAAAAGCAGCACTTTGTTGTCATCTGCCTAGCTCTCCTGCTTTCCCCCTTGAGGGCTTACTGATGCCCAAAGGCTGAAGGAAACCCTGGATGGTTTCAACAACTTGGAAAGATACCAGGAAAGAATTCTACTTTCAATCATTTTTGAAAATCTGCCTTATTTGAGACTCTATTATGCTCAGTTCCTTCTTTTCATAGTTCAAGAAATTCCTTGCTGCCTTCCAAAGTCTTCCATTCTTTGAAGTGGCAGAGAGCCAACTGCCTTTCTGGTATCTAGAGTAAATTTAGAAAACTCAGCAATGAGTTCTTACTTTTTTTTTTTAAATGCCTATCCACTAAAGCATCACTTTGACGATCAATAGTAAAAAAATAGCTGAGCACAAGCTTAAGGTACTATAAAGCCCCTTGTACTGCAGAATCAGTTAAACCGTGAAGAAAATTTCCACCAGTAAGGATCATTCTTCTAGTGCCCATATGGTTGCTAAGCAACTTTTTCTTTCAGCATTTATTATGCTCTTGTTGCCACAATTAACAATCCACCTGCATGCCAGAACCAGTCTCTTGCTCTATGCCAGAAACTCATCTTTCTGCTATGCTGTGGAGCAAGCTGCAAACCCCTGCAGTAACTGTCACCAGCCAAAGGCTGGATCACTAAGGTCCTGAAAGCTTCATGAGACTCTGCTAGATGCTTCTGAATCAGTTTTTTATTTTTAAAGTTGCTTTACTTGGCATTTATGTCTCTAACAGAGCTCTGTCTGTGCTACTGCTCCAACTCCTAGAATTACTTAGGCCCTGATCCCACAAACCCTTACACATGTGCTGAACTGCAAGCATAAGAGTGCCCCAGAATCATCGGTCCCCCAGAAAGAGAAGGAACACTCCAACAACTTATTCAACAGATACTAACTGCCCCATATAAAAGAGTATTTCAGCCAAAATAATAATGGGACCATTAAGAGTAACAGCCTTGCACTGCACAGGATATTGATAATTTCTTCAGTACTAGTTTCATCTTTTAGGAGAGGGTGGGATTGGGTTTTTTCTTTAACAGTTTAAAACAGTTATGGAACTGTACAATTCCATTTACTAGCCTTGTACAAAGTCACTTCGAGATATTCTTGGACTGTCTCTCTGACATCTCCTAATGGACATCTTGCCATCAGCTCCAGCCGAACATGCTCCCACCCTCGGTCTCCTTTCTTAATCACTGACAATACCAGCATCCTGGACATCACTCAGGCCCATAACCTGGGCATCATCTTCAATTCAGATCTCCCTCTAGTCCTCCCTTAAGATTCTTTCTGCATAACATCTCTAAGATACGGCCTTTCCCATCCACACAGCTAAAACTGTTGAGACTTTGGACATCATCTTACGTCTCAGTTACTGCAACATACTTTTCTTTGGCCTTGACAAATGCAATCTTGCCCCGCTCATATCCATTCAGAATGCCGCTGCAAAGATGACTTTCCTTGCCCTTGCTTTGACCATGTCACCCATCTCTTTTAACCCCTACGCTGGCTCCCCCTTCTCTATCGCATCAAACATAAGCTATTTGTCTTCACTTTCAAAGCTTTTCACAGCCTGTGCCCACCTTACCTATCATTTACTATCAAAATGTCAACTCTCACCTTCAATCGGCCCATGACGAGACAGTCTCCACTGCCCACTTGTTAAATTTTCAAGCACCTTTGTGCTTTCTCCCAGGCTGCATCTCATCCTTGGGAGGAGCACTCCATAAACATTGACAAAACTAACTCATTATCTTCCTTCAAAGCACTCTGTGATGCCTACAAAACAACTGACTACAGTAAGGTCACTGCCTATCATACTGACCAAAAGTGTCTCATGGTTTTCTTGTATTCTGCCATCAGTCTGTGTCTCCATCTGTTGTCTCTTAGCTTACAGTCTAACATAAACTCTTTGAGGCAGGGTCTATCTTCCTTGTTCTGGTTTTGTACAGCACACAATGGTGTCTTGGTCCAGGTCTAGGGCTCTTAGGCACTATGCTAATACAAACAATATATTATAAAAAAAAAAAAAGTGTTTCAATATAGGGTATAATGCTGACAGTTGGGAGACTTGAGTTTAGAAGGGTATTCTGTACTGGTAGATGTATGGCTGCAGTGATGTTTCCAGTCTCAAGGGAGACCAAAATAAATTATTATATTAACTGGAATGAATTAAGTAACAATTTCTCATTGTAATGACCAACTACATACTGCTCACTTTTTCTAGATGAGCCACCTTTATCTTCTCCACTTGGATATTAAACTAAAGTTCTATAATTTACATATCCCTCTCTCGTTTTTGCCCTGTTATCCTAACCCTGTATCACCCTGCAGATCAGCACACTGGCCAAAATTTTCAAAAGTGACTAGAGACTTTGGTGGCCTCACTTTTTGAATCACACACCTTGACACACCTGAAAAAAGCAAGATTTTCCAAGAGTGTCGGTCACCCCGCCTTCTGAAAAAATCAGTCCCTATTAAGGAGTCAAGTCGAGGACCCAAAAATTGAGATGCCCAAACCACTTTTGAAAATGTAGGCCACAAGAAGCAAACAAGGAAGAACAGCAAAACTGTGAATAGTCAACAGTTAAGTAAGTCCACCACCAAACAGAGAAAATTAGGAAGAAATACAAAAAAGTTTTCATATATTGTGTAAAAATGGGTTTGGCTTGCATGATCTCTAAGGTTCCAATCTCTCAAACATACTACCACATGTAATGCTTAGTGCTGTAAGCAGTCTTATAGAAATCCAGTAGTAAGCATTTGCAAGATTTGTCCAAAGGCTACATTAAACTTTTGGAAAGTATCTTTACTATTCATACCACCAAGACACACCATTTTAATAAAAAAAATTTAGAAACTGAAGAGTCCAAAAAAGTGAAACCAACAGGAAGATTTAAAAACAGTACAACATATGCCTGCACGAAGCTCATACTAAAACCACAATAGTAAAATAAAGCTGTAATTGCTTCCACAAAAATTATACTGTAATTTTGCTATAGTGGCATTTGAAAGGGTGTGGTGCAATATATAAACAAAACAAGAGCAATGTTTATATTTAACGTGTAATTTATGAACAGACAAGCACCATAAATGTTTACAATTTTTGCTGATGTGTAAAAGAATGGGGTAATCAATATAACTGCAGAAATACTAGAAAATATTGGTCAAATAAATCAATGCACAATACTTTAAAATACAAAAGAGGTCTGATTTTGCTTAAATTAGTCAGTAGCACCCATATAGTGTGGCTGTTCCTCATATCATCCCCACTCACTCCTAGGATCTTTACCTGATGGCTGTACAGATATCATGTACAAAGGAATTAAGAGAAAAGGGATAAGGGACATCTCACACAACTGCCTCTGTCCTGATGGGTCCCAGTTTTTCCCAGGGGCTTGACTCCTCTCCAAATGATGCAGAAGGGGAAGAAAGGACCCACATAGTCTCTATCACTTTCTATTTCCATTAAATTAAGACCAGTGCAGAAAGTAAATCCCTTCGGAATTGGGCCTCTGCTGCATAAAACACATTCATTCTTATGCTGGATTATTTTTATGTTTGTACTGCCTTGAAAAAATAATAAAATGTCACTTTTGTGGAGCTAACAGACCAGCTGGGAAAAGAAATTAGAACGTGAGTTCTTCAGAAATGGTGGTGTAATCCACTTGCAATCAAAACAGCAGATCAATGCTATGCTCCTATCATCTAGAGCAGTGTTTCCCAAACTTGGGACGCCACTTGTGTAGGGAAAGCCCCTGGCGGGCCGGGCTGTTTACCTGCCCCGTCCACAGGTCCGGCCGATCGCGGCTCCCACTGGCCGCGGTTCACCGTCCCAGGCCAATGGGAGCTGCTGAAAGCGGCGCGGGCCNGCCTCTGCTGCATAAAACACATTCATTCTTATGCTGGATTATTTTTATGTTTGTACTGCCTTGAAAAAATAATAAAATGTCACTTTTGTGGAGCAAACAGACCAGCTGGGAAAAGAAATTAGAACGTGAGTTCTTCAGAAATGGTGGTGTAATCCACTTGCAATCAAAACAGCAGATCAATGCTATGCTCCTATCATCTAGAGCAGTGTTTCCCAAACTTGGGACGCCACTTGTGTAGGGAAAGCCCCTGGCGGGCCGGGCTGTTTACCTGCCCCGTCCACAGGTCCGGCCGATCGCGGCTCCCACTGGCCGCGGTTCACCGTCCCAGGCCAATGGGAGCTGCTGAAAGCGGCGCGGGCCGAAGGCCGTACTGGCCGCCGCTTCCAACAGCTCCCATTGGCCTGGAGCAGCGAACCGCAGCCAGTGGGAACCGCGATCGGCCGGACCTGCGGACGGGGCAGGTAAACAGCCCGGCCCGCCTGGGGCTTTCCCTACACAAGCAGCATCCCAAGTTTGGGAAACACTGCTCTAGAGAATTACTAAAATTATAATTTAAAAAAAAAAATTATTCCAGAAGTATTACAAATACCAAAAAGGTTTAGGAAAATATTTTGTGCTGTTGAGGAGTAACACAGCAGAGAATTAAAGTTAACTTAAGCCACAGCAAACACGCGGACACTAAGGGGAACTGTCAAAGGTGACCACCAACAATTTCTTTCATAAACCTCTCAAGCGTCAACCTTTCCTCATACCCTCAAGGCAGGGTAATTACAGTAATGGGGAACAATTACTGCAAAACCTAACTAAACAGAGACTGCACAGGACCTGCAAATGAAGAGAGAACATAGCAGGGAGTGGTAGGGTGGCAGGAAAACAAACAAGATTGTTTTTTTTTAAATGAGAGCCTTGATCAATTAGAATGTTTGTATCCCCAACCTACTCAAGCTGACTGTGGGTTTCCCACTGTACTAAGAGAGACAGTCCTCAAGTTTTCTCCAGTGACTACAGAGGTTACAGTTGACCTGGTGATCAATACAATGATCTACTGTCTGAAATGCCAACAGGTGTAGAGTCCTATTTGAAACGTGTATTTAGGCAGATTCTTCCCATTATTCCCAGCCCAAGATAGTCCTATGAAACATGGCCAGAATGGAATCAGATTCCACAAGCTGTGAGAGTTCTATTAAGAACAAACATCACTTCAGAGCATAAGCTGGAAAAGAATCACACAGTTGGAGCCTCTTGACTACTTCTCCTGTTTACGCTCAAGTAAGAGAGCACTGTAAAATTCCACTTGAATGGGGTCAATTCGTTTGTTTGGGACCTTGCATCTAGTCTACAAGAGAGCCATGCAGAAAAGGGTACTCAAGGCAAATGACTGGAGGGATGGGTTTGTGTAAGGGCACCTACAGGCCAGAAATCAAATAAGCTTCAGCACCCTCCATGACAAGAGAACGGCTTTAACTTCAGGACCCACACGCACACATATGTAACAGCTCGAGACCCAGGGCACTGCACATCAGACTAGGGAACAGCACTGGAGAAAAATGAACCTGTGGCCTACACAACACTTCAAACAATCTGGAAAGGGCTCTGCTCTACCCTTGTTTGCCCAGTGAACATGATGGGAACTGGATGGCTCACAGAGAAGATGGTGACATAGGGGGTGCATATTCTGCACCAATAGCTTTATTCCCAGGGGTCCCCAGTGACTTTACAGAGTTATATGGTGGCAAAGATGGACACCAAAGTACTATCTCCAGGACAGACCAAGTGTGTGTCCGGACTAAAGGTTTCCAAACCCTCCCTGTGTTCAAAAGTCAACCCTACCATTTTGGGGCCATCCCAAGAGAGTGTCAATGTGTCTGACGCTGTCCTGACTGGAGTATCCAGCAGTGCCACAATGGAGCCAAAGCACCAAGCCTCCCTGAGGCAACTGTCCCAGGGCTTTGCAGGAGGCTCACAGGCTCCTGCTCTCCACCCCCACCCCTGTAAAGAGCAGGAACAAAAAACTGAGGCTGCTGATTTTGCTTCCCCAGCAGCAGCAACCCTGGGATGGTCACAAGCTGCTTCCTTCCTCTTGCTCTCTCTCGGCGGGGGGAGAGAAAAGGAAGGAATCACAGCCAGGAGGCCCAAGGGCAAGAGCCGACAAAGCCCGTTTCTGCCCCGTGCCCGGGGCCTCTCGCCAGCAGCAGCCCTGCGCCCGGGGTGGGGCGGAGGACACTTGCCCCCCAGGCCCTAGCCCAGCTGACGCCCCCAGGCTCCCTCCCGCACTTGCCTTGAGCTGGGACTTGGAGACCTTGCCGCTCCGGTCCAGGTCCAGGGCGGTGAAGGCGTGCCAGATGGTCTTGAGCAGCTCCTCTTTCAGCCCCCCCATGGCCAGCCTGCCCCCAGGCCGCTGCGCCCCAGCCGCACGCTCCGCTAGCTCCAGCCCCGCTGCGCTCCAGCCGCCCTGTCCCCTGCTGCAGCTCGCATCACCCCACCCCTCTCCGCCGCCGGCAGCCAACCAGGCGCGGGGCAGTAGGAAGTGACTGAGCCCTGGGCAGCCGCAGGCTGAGGATCGTGCGCGCCCCGCTCCACCTCTCACTGACCCCTCGCGTAAAGTAGCCCCGAGTTGGGCCAGCCCCTGCTCCCAGCGCCCCTCCCCCGGCAGCGGGCTGGAACCGGCCCCCGAAAGGCGAAATCCCCCCTGGCCCTCCGACCCCGAGCTGCCCCGCGGGGCCGCACGGCAGGCTCAGGCCCCACGGTAATGATCACAGTGAAAGGTGAGGCCCCGATCCTGGCAACGCTCCCAGCCGGGGCTGAGCGCAGGGGCACTGTAGGGGAGTGACGCTGTCCCGGGGCAGAAGTGGTTGCAGGCTCAGGGCCTTGTTTTCTGTAATGTTTTTAAAACGAAACATGTAGCCCCAAAATGCCTTACAGGGTCAAACACTGACCCCTCCTAGGGCACAAGTACCTGCATTGCAGGTACTCTGCCTTGTCCCCTGGGACTGGTAGTGGGTACCTTAGTGAGGTGTTCTTGTGCCCTCCATTCATGCCCTCTGCAGCACATACAAGCATGGATACTGTGTGCATGCATATAGCTGTATTTTAAAATGTTCTTTCTAGCTTACAGAAGACAGCACATTTTGAGGTTAAGAATTAAAAATTGTACAAGGCAACCCTGCCTCAGACATCCTCACTTGGACTCCTTACCTTAAGTGACCCTTCTCCACAGAAGGGACTCATGACCCTTACTCACCTAGTCCACTTGCTCCAACAAAGCACCTGATCCAATATGTGTAACTGTTAGCAGGTGAGTAGGATTTTTCACAAAAGTAAATTTAAGCATATGTGGAAGTGTTTTTAGGAGTAAGGCCTTAAAATCTAATAATTTTGGGGCCTGACTCTCAGGAATGTTTATATGTTTTTAAATGAGTGTTTCCAGTGGAATTTAAAAATAAATCATGGTAATGTTAGTACTGGGGTCCCTCTAACAAAACTGATGAGCACCTACTGCTCTGTTTCAAATTGGCCTTATACAGATTTCAGTGCATCTCCAACAGGCAACTCCCTCTCCTAAGTTACTATTTTAAAACAGCCCTGATGATTCCACATGTTGTTGTCTGACTATCTCTATAGGGCATGCAACTTTTGCTAGTCTCATGAGTGGTCTTTGAAGATGGGCTTGAGTGGCATTTGAAATGAGATTGCGAATCAATGAGAAATATGGTGGCAGTTCCAGGCAGCTCTAGCAAAACAAGCTTTTGGATTGACAACAGTGATATTGTCTGAGGAAGCCAGTGGTAAATGGAGTATAAGGAGGGGACAGTAGAAAGAGACAAAGTCAGCGATGTAGGCTGAAATAAATCCATTGGCGGTTTTAAAATAAGGACATTTTTTACATGGATCCTGAAATAAACAAGAAGCCAATAGCATTGTTTGATGTTCACATTTTTTTATGTCTGAGACGGGAGAGGTAGCAGCATTCTGCACTTGCTGGCATCTAGAGAGACTGGATTTGCAGAGGCTAAAGAGAAGGGGGTTGCAATAATCCTGGCAAGAGGAAATGAAGGCATGGATGGAGATGAAGCTCTGTGGCAACAATGCAGTGTTGTTTGAGGGGATGACTGCAAACAAAGAAGGATGAGGCATGCTGAGAGTCTGGAATAATGCCAAGGTATAGACAGCTGAGACAAAGTGTGAGTCGAGGAAGAAGGCAGAGGTTCTATTTATTTTCTTCAAAGGGGTAGGGGAAAGCATTATTATATAATTTCTGTGAACTCATTTATTATGTTTATCCATTTGTTACATTGGGGCTATGCATGAGTGTCTTTAAGGAACCCTCTCTAATGGCACTTTGCCTCTGCCAAATATTTACACAATGAACCACTTTCTTTGCTGGAAATTGATGTATGCAGCCGAGAACATTCTCACAGAAATAAATAACTTAGATAGATATAGTGTATTTCATTCCAACGGGTCTAAAACCACTTAATAAACTGAAATACAAACTGTAAATAGGGCTCATGCTATTGCTTTTCCCACAGCTAAAATGCAGCTACTTCTGGGGCAAAACTGACACTGAATCTTCTCCCATGAAGTCAGGGGAAAGATCCCACCAGCTACAATGGGGCCATTTTGTTCTTGTAAAAAAGCTCATTGTGCCAAAGAAATTGACTCCATGTCTTATAAAACAAGGTATGTGCGGATCACAGGATGCTGGCAGGGGTGGTATTGCTGTATGTAGAAATCTGCCAGCACATCCAGAATGGACCCTGCTAACAAACGGACACAGGGTATCAAACCTCAAGCAAGTAGCCCTAACTATACCAGTTCTAATTTACTTCCGACAGATACTTGAGAAAGCCTGTCTCTTTTTTCATGCCAATAAAGTATAACTGAATTTGAAGATATAGAAGTTGGAGATAGAAAAGATGTACATCTGTGTGCCCACCCCTTCCTGTGCAAGTGTGCCAAAGACATGAGACGTATCACATCAAACTGAAAATGTACTTGATTTTTGACAAAGAGTAAGATGAACTTTTGTGAAATGTACATGCAATAAAAGAACAAAGCTGTAGAGGAATATGCTTCCTGTCCAATCTGATATTAAGATATTTATGTCGATAGTCCTGTCGTCACCAACATAAAAAAACAATTGGAGATGACAAAACTTACAAGTTGTGCAGTGCCATTATTTTTCCAGTGTAATCTGAGGGACCAATCCTAATGTAATTGAAGTTAATGGCAAAACTCCCATTGACTTTCAAGGAGCAGGAGCAGGCTTTTTGTTTCCTTAATGCTTTTTTAAAATCAGTTTAAGAATATGTAAACAAAAAAGGTACTGACGCTGAGGTGTTATGTTGCCATCATTAGGCAAAACATGAAATTTGTACTTGTTTTACTGATCATTTCACAAAGCTCATCAAAGTAATGTTCCCAGATTCAGTTTATGCAAAAAGAATTTTCCAATGAAAGAACAAAAGCTATGTGCATCGTCAGTACAGATGAAAGCAATGTCACTAATGATACCAAGATCTGCATAATTAATCTGTATATTTTTTAGAAGGCAAGAGTTATAAGGTCCCTTCTGACCTTAAAGTCTATGAATGCTATATTCAGCAAGGTAAAAGAAGTATCAGACGTAGGGTATATTTTTCTACCATGCAGTTTAGTCTATCAAAGCCAACAAATAATTTGTGGTTGGCTCATGATACCAACAGTAGAACAAAATGAAAGGAGGAATGTCACATCAGAGCTGGATGAATATGCACACAAATTGTCACAAATACTCACTTGAATTTAAAAGTGACCTTGGTTTATTTGTACGCATACCACTACTGTGTTGAATTCCTGCACCTATTCCAGTAATTGAGGATTAGAGAGACAAGGTGGGTGAGGGAATATTTTTTATTGGACCAACTTCTGTTGGTGAGAGACAAGCTTTCAAGCCACACAGAGCTTGTCTTCAGATGGAGGATCTCTCATAAAAATGCTCATTCAAACTAAAGGAAGCACAACCTTGAATATTCTCAACAGTGGCACATTTTTTATGGGAGGTGACACTGCAGCTGGGAGGTGCAATTCCCAGCTTGGTTAGACTTACATGCGCTAGCTCTAATCACAATGGAGAGCAAACTATCAGAGTCCAGATCAGGGGTGGGCAAATTGTATGCAGGGCCATGAATGTAGGGCTGGGGCAAGGGGTTGGGGTGCGGGAGGGAGGGAGTGCAGGGTGTGGGAGGGGGTGTGGTGTGCAGGAAGAGGCTTGGGTGCAGGAGAGGGCTCAGGGAAGGGGTTGGGGTGGAGGAGGGGGCTCAGGGCAGGGGGTTGGGGTGCAGGAGGGAGTATGGCAGGGGGCTCAGGGTAGGGGGCAGGAGTCTCAGGGCAGGGGATTAGGGTGCAGGGGCAGGAGGGGTTCGGGTGTGGGCTCTGGCCCGGCGCCACTTACCTCGAGCGGCTCCAGGGTGGCAGCAGCACTCAGCAGGGCTAAGGCAGGCTCCCTGCCTGCCCTGGCCCCACGCCACTCCTGGAAGTGGCCAGAATGTCCAGCAGTGCTCCTGAGGGTGAGGTGGGCAGGTGGCTCTGCCACGCGCTGCCCTCGCTTGCGGGTACCACCCCCGCAGCTCCCATTGGCCACTGTTCCCCGTTCCTGGCCAATGGGAGCTGCAGGGGGCAGTGCCTGCAGGTGAGGGCAGCACACAGAGGCCTCTGGCCCCCCTTCCCCAGGGGCCGCAGGGACGTGGTGCTGGCCGCTTCCGGGAGCGGTGCAGGGCCAGGGCACTCATGGAGCCTGCCTTAGCCCCGCTGAGCTACGGGGCTGGCAATCCTGCGGGCTGGATTGAAAGCCCTGACGGGCCGGATCCGTTCCATGAGCCGTAGTTTGCCCTCCCCTGGTCTAGATACACCATGTGGATTTGAGAAGAGAATTTTGTCCTTCAATAGCTTTGCAGTTTAAAAGCAAGGTACAGTTTAATGTTTTGCTGTTTTTTTTAACTAAATAGAGATGCAATGGTCTCTCTTTTTGTAACATGGTAAATGATCCAGGGGTTAACATAGAATACCTTCAAAAAGCAATACAAAACAGTTTTTGTTTGTTTGTTTGCAATACCTTTTTTGCTTATTTTATCCACGGTCTTGGAATCCACAAATTCTGGTGATTAGGCTCTGCCCCCCGGATGGACGGATCACTAGTGTGAACTTCTTTATGAATCTCAATAGGTGTTAACTCTAACGGTTAATTTAATTATGACAATTTAAATACCAACACTGTTAATTGCTGATACCAGAAGCATCTAGTAACTAGATCAGGGGTCGGCAACCTTTCAGAAGTGGTGTGCCGAGTCTTCATTTATTCACTCTGATTTAAGGTTTCGCGTGCCAGTAATACATTTTAACATTTTTAGAAGGTCTCTTTCTATAAGTCTATAATATATAACTAAACTATTGTTGTATGTAAAGTAAACAAGATTTTTAAAATGTTTAAGAAGCTTCATTTCAAATTAAATTAAAATGCAGAGCCCCCCAGACCGGTGGCCAGGACCCGGGCAGTGTGAGTGCCACTGAAAATCAGCTCGTGTGCCGCCTTCGGCACACGTGCCATAGGTTGCCTACCCCTGAACTAGATTCTAGTTAATGTATTTCTCCAGTGTAGCTGAGCATAGCTGTTCTACTTATTTAAACAGGAATCAAGCTGCAAATTTTGTATATGCAAATAGTCTACTGAATAATCTTAATTGGATAGCTGATAATGCACACAGGTAAATATGAGGTTTACAGTGCCATCAGCTAAAATAGGTTAGACTCCCACAGTGTGGATTTTGAGAGGTTTTGTCAAAGATGACCCATGAGGAGCAGCCAAGCCAGATCAATGAATAATCTAACAAATATATCTACTGAATTACTCTACTTCAGTATTATTGTCACACCTGGTATTAAAATATAAAAATGGCTCTAAGTTATTGTGAACATAGCTCTGCTCTGGTGCTTCCCAATTTCCTCACCAGGATCTTATGCCCATTGCAACCTTCCCTTTCATCTAATCTGTATTAATAGTATTGTGCTATATGTTTCATTTGAAATGTGGGTTGCCTTGTCTAAATTAGACTGGAATCTCCTCATGGCATGAACTTTATCTTTTTCCATGTTTTGCACAAAGGTGAGTTAATTTTTGGCACCGTATATATAAAACAAACAATATAATAAAAAATAAAATAATAATAAAATCCCCAGAGAAAGTCAGTTTAGAGAAAATCTTTGCAGGCTGTGCCAAAATTTTGTATTGGCTTCTTTGTCCCTGATTGTAACCTAAAGAGGCCCTGATCCAGCAAAGCATTTGAGTAAATCTTTAGCATTAAGAACATAAATAGCCCCATTGAATGGGACTTCTCATATGATTACATTTAAGCACATGTTTAAGTGCTTTGCTGAATTGGGCCATAGCATACTTAAGGTTTTGTTTGCACAAACTTGCACTGGTTTAACTAAAGGTGTATTTTTAAATCCATTTATTAAACTGGTACAAGATTGCATCTGGACGCACTACTTTCAGGTTGAGGGGTTTACTTCAATTTAACTTGATCACTTTTTTATAGGATTGAACTAAGACACTCTTAAAATTAAATTAGTAGGTCTTGACCCAATCTTGCACCAGTTTAATAAAATAAATTTAGTTAAAACAGTGTAAGTTTGTAGTAGAGAAAGTCTTACTTAGACACATTTTAAAAAGAGGCCTCTAAAACTGCAAGGGCCCTTTTTGCATTTAAATCTTTGTCACACTAAAACCCCAATTTGTGAACAAATAGATTACTTAGGTTTGGCTCATGCAAATTCAGTTTGAGCTCACTAATCTGAGTTGGTGCACCAAAAATCTAGATGTCAAACATTTAGAGGTAAGATTGAAGCCCATTTGACAATGTCTGTAAAGTGCCACATGCAAACAATTAAAAATAATAATAATTTTGGCCTACAAACTAATCTGCTATTATCATGTTATGTATGTAGTAAGCTCTGTGACAGTGGTGACATTATACAGATGGTACCTTTCTAAATTCTGAGGACTTTTTAAAAAATTGTGTTTATTCTGAACAAGATTGCTCGTGGTGGTTAAAAATGGGACCGGGGAGAGGGGCACAGGGAGGAAAAATTGGCTCATTGTCTCTTACAGTGACTCAGACTTTCAGGAGGAAGCTCTGACTAGACCCTGCTGAGTTCAGCCATAGGAGGTCACAATTACTTTGTTTTAGAAGCTTAATTACTCTTTGTTTAACCAAATAATAAATATTTGTGAGGCAGTTCCCAGCCGGAAGACACACTATACATTTAAAATTGTCACTGTTTATTTATTGGCATTGGCTGCTTAGATTGCTATAAGGAAAGAATTCAGACACTCCAACAACTCAGAATCCCAGACCGATATCACCCATACACAACCTTCTCAAACTCGTAACTGCCTCAGCTCTGCTTCCTCCTCTCTCCACAACAGAAATAAAATGAAACATGCAAGACTTGAAGATTAGATGTCATTGTAGCTTTCATTTGAATCAGGAAACAATTTGTGTGTTTAATTAATATGTACAATATCAGAGGAATAGGACATTAAATTCATTAGAAGAGGTAAATTTTCCCCAGTAAATTTAGGTGAATAAGCTTCACTGGGTACAAGAGACCTTTATACTAGGGCTGTCAATTAATTGCAGTTAACTCTCATGATTAACTTAAAAAAATTAATCGCGATTAATTGCACTGTTAAATAGTAGAATACCAATTGAAATTTATTAAGTATTTTTGGTTGTTTTTCTACATTTTCAAATATATTGATTTCTGTTACAACACAGAATACAAAGTGTACAGTGCTCACTTTATATTATTTTTATTACAAATATTTGCACTGTAAAAGTGATGAGTATTTTTCAATTCACCTCATACAAGTACTGTCGTGCAGTCTCTATCGTGAAAGTGTAACTTACAAATGCAGATTTTTTTTGGTTACATAACTGCACTTAAAAACAAAACAATGTAAAACCACAAGTCCACTCAGTCCTCCTTGTTGAGCCAATCGCTAACACGAACAAGTTTGTTTACATTTATGGGAGAGAATGCTCCCTCCTTCTTATTTACAATGTCACCTGAAAATGGGAACAGGCGTTCGCATGGCACTTTTGTAGCAGGCATTGCAAGGTGCCAGATATGCTAAACATTCATATACCCCTTCATGCTTCGGCCACCATTCCAGAGGGGACGCTTCCATGCAGATGAAGCTCGTTTAAAAAAATGCGGTAATTAAATTTGTGACTGAACTCCTTGGGGGAGAATTGTATGTCTCCTGTTCTGTTTTACCCGCATTTTGCCATATATTTCCTGTTATAGCAGTCTCGGATGATGACCCAGCACAGGTTCGTTTTAAGAACACTTTCATTGCAGATTTGACAAAACACAAAGGTTGTACCAATGTGAGATTTCTAAAAATAGCTACAGTACTCAACCCAAAGTTTAAGAATCTGAAGTGCCGTCCAAAATCTGAGAGGGATGAGGTGTGGAGCATGCTTTCAGAAGTCTTAAAAGAGTAACACTCTGAGGTGGAAATTACAGAACCCAAACCACCAAAAAAGAAAATCAACCTTCTGCTGGTGGCATCTGACTCAGATGATGAAAATGAACATGCGTCGGTCCACTCTGTTTTGGATCGTTATCAAGCAAAACCCGTCATCAGCATGGATGCATGTCCTCTGGAATGGTGGTTGAAGCATGAAGGGACATATGAATCTTTAGCGCATCTGGCACGTAAATATCTTGCGATGCCGGCTACAACAATGCCATGCGAACACCTGTTCTCACTTTCAGGTGACATTGTAAACAAGAAGCGGGCAGCATTATCTCCTGCAAATTGTAACCAAACTTGTTTGTCTGAGCGATTGGCTAAAGTAGGACTGAGTGGACTTGTAAACTCTAAAGTTTTTTGTTTTATTTTTGAATGCAGTTAATTTTTTTGTACATAATTCTACATTTGTAAGTTCAACTTTCATGATAGAGATTGCACTACAGTGCTTGTATTAGGTGAATTGAAAAATACTATTTCTTTTGTTTTTTACAGTGCAAATATTTGTAATCGAAAATAAATATAAAGTGAGCACTGTAAACTGTGTGTGCTATTGAAATCAATATATTGGAAAATGTAGAAAACATCCGAAAATATTTAAATAAATGGTATTATATTATTATTTAACAGTGCAATTAATCGTGATTAATTTTTTTAATCACTTGCCAGCCCTACTTTATACAGATATAATTGCATCCATACTAGGCGCTGTACTGATTTAATTATTTCAGTAAAAAAATTAGTCCCTTAACTAAAAAAGCCAAATCAGTACAAAACCAGTGTGTAGCCTAGACCCTACATACAAGTAGTCCCACTGACATCAATGAGGTTAATCTAGTGTGTAAAGTTAAGCATGTATGTATATCCTTGTAAGATCAGGCTCGTACTCTAGGTGGAAAAAAAAATGGCATTAAACAGACATTAAGTTATAGCTGGCTCCCTCCAAAATCTGATAAAGAATCAATATCGAACCATCTTCAAAAGTACTACATCAATAGTTTGTTATTAATTTGAGATTCCAGAAAACCCTTCCAATCATCATAATCAAAATATACATGTTGCTTTTGATCTTTCATCTCACTTTGAAAGGCAAACAGAATATAGGTGGAAAAATCAAGAGAAAAAACGGTTACCTACCTCTCGTAACTGTTGTTCTTCAAGATGTGTTGCTCATGTCCATTCCAATAGGTGTGCGCACGTGCCGCGTGCACAATCATTGGAAGGTTTTTCCCTAGCGGTACCCATCGGGTCAGCTGTGGAGACCCCTGGAGTGGCGCCTTTATGGCAGTGTATATTGGTCCCTGCCAACCCGCTGCCTGCTCAGTTCCTTCTTGCTGGAATACTCTGACAGAGGGGAGGCAGGTGGGATTTGGAATGGACATGGGCAACACATCTCGAAGAACAACAGTTATGAGAGGTAGGTAACCGTTTTTTCTTCTTCGAGTGATTGCTCATGTGCATTCCAATAGGTGACTCCCAAGCAGTTTCCCTGGAGGAGGGGTCGGAGTTCACCTGGTTGCTGAATGCAGGACTGCCCTGCCAAAGGCTGCATCGTCCCTTACCTGTTGGGTGATGGCGTAGTGTGACGTGAAGGTGTGGATGGAAGACCACGTTACTGCCTTGCATATGTCCTAGATAGGGACCTGCGCAAGGAATGCTGCAGACGAAGCCTGCACTCTCGTGGAGTGCGCCATCAGTGAAGCAGCTGAAATCTTAGCTAGGTTGTAGCCAGTGGTGAGCTGGAGCCAGTTCCCACCGGTTCGCAAGAACCGGTTGTTAAAATTAGATGCCGGTGTAGAACCGGCTGTTAAAGGGGCGGGCGGGTGGGCAAACAACTCAGATCCGCGTCCACCTCCGGCCCACGGGACCGTCCTGTCCCCCAACTGAGCTCCCAGGAGTCCCAGCGGGGGAGGCCGAGGCTCCCCAGGCCCCTCCCCCGCTTCCCCCTCTCCCCGCAGAGCCGCAGCGTGCCGAGCCACCGCATGCCGAGCCACCGGCAGCGCTCTGGGCAGCTCAGCTCCTGCTGCTTTGAGCGGCCGCCGGCAAGGTAAGGGGGGGGCTGCAAGCTCCAGGGCCACCCGGGGGTGGGGGCAAGTGGGGCAATTTGCCCCGGCCCTGCAAGGGCCCCCGGCTCCGCCTTCCTCCATCCCCCGGCGCCTCAGCGCACCATGTCCAGGAGCAGCCCTGGACAGCGCTGCGGCGTGGCTCCAGCGGGGCCTGAGCTTCTGCTGCTTGGAGCTGTGTGGTAAGGGGGCGGGGCTGCGAGCTCCGGCGGGTCGAGCGGCAGGAGCTCAGCAACGCTCAGAACCACTTCAAGAACAGGTGTTTGTGCTTGGTAGAGGGGATTGCCTGATCAGCACTTGATTCCTATAAAGGCTGGATGACTGTAGTTTAAAGAGCGGAGCTGCAGGAAGGAGATGGGGGTTTGAAACAGGAGGTGTCTCAGGCAGGTGGTGTATAGCAGGATGGGGGAGAGCTGCCAGAAGCAGGGAGGCTCCATCAAGGAAGGCACTGGGTCAGGGGAAAGGTAGCTGTTTAATTTTTCTATTTTGGGGTTTGCTCTAGGTTCTCAGTGCAGCTAATAGATGGTGTCTGGAAAAGAAGATCCTGATCAGATTGTGTGTGTGATATCTAATCCTTTCTGGGCTGGAGAGACTGGCCAGCAGCCTACCGACTTATGAGCTAATGTGTGTCTCCTTTCATGTGATAGCCCCCCCCAATGCAGCTTATTTAAAGAATGATAGGGATACATCCATGAAACACATTTCCTTTCAACATACATAGGTTAGTGTTATTCCCCCGGACGTATTCTATAATGTATTACAGTTCACATTAAAATGCAGAAAGCAATCTGACCCACTAAGTGTTTTTGATGTACCTTATGTACAAGTTTCAGAGTAATAGCCATGTTAGTCTGTATCCGCAAAAAGAATAGGAGTACTTGTGGCACTTTAGAGACTAACAAATTTATTGTAGCATAAGCTTTCGTGGGCTACAGCTCACTTCATCAGATGCATGTAGTAGAAAATACAGAAGGAAGATATATATATACACATGAAAGAATGCGTGTTACCATACACATTATAAGGAGAGTGATCAGTTGTCAGCAGGAGAGAAAAATAAGTGTTTGTAGTGGTAATGAAAATGGCCCATTTCCAGCACTTATGTACAAGGTTGCTAATGTTGGTAGTGAGATAATAAGATCAGAAAATAGTATGTTATTAAAGCACATACTAATGTAGATAGTCAAAGGAGACAAAAAGATTCTCAGTCCTAGAAACATAACACAAAAAAATCACATGTAGGACTACAAAAAAAGAGAAATAGAGATACTCCTATTATGGTACAACTTTTTGTTTAATATATTAAAATTGTACTGAGAAAGCATTTTGAATATTTTCCCATTGGCCAAAATCCTATTGTCTTCCTCATGTAACTAGACCCATTCGAGTTAGTAGGATTACTCTCATTGAAAGCAAGATTCTGGAAATCTGACATTGGCCAAGCCAATAAACTGTTGCCTGTTACCATGTAGTATGAATGGACAACTGACTTTCTTGAATAAGACATGGACTGCGAGCTCCAGCGGGCCACGCGGCATCCATACATGCTGCCCTGAGCAGCATGGTAAGGGGGCCGGGCCGGGAGGAGGGGTTGGATAAGGGGCAGGGAGCGGTTGGATGGGACGGAGGTTCTTGGGGGGCGGTTGGGGATGGGGAAGGTTGGGTAGGCATGGGAATTCCGGGGTCTGTCGGGGTGGTGGTGGATGGGGTCGGGGCAGTCAGGGGACAGGGAGTGGGGTAGGGGGTGGGGTCCTGGGGGTTAGTTAGGGTGGGGGGTCTTGGGAGTGAGTGGTCAGGGGACAAGGAGCGGGGGGGTTGATGGGTTGCAGGTTCTGAGGGGGGCAGTTGGGGGCAGGACGTGGGTGGGGGTCGGATGAGGGGGGATAGGACAGGCTGTTTTGGGAGGCACGTGGGGCTTGTACTCACCGGGCGGCGCTCCGAGTCTTCGGTGGCACTTTGGCGGCGGATCCTTCCTGGAGCAAGTGAAGGACCCACCGCCGAAGTGCCACCAAAGACCCGGTAGGGAACCGGTTGTTACGATTTTGGCAGCTCATCACTTTGTAGCACATTTTGATGCAGGACGTGATCCACGATGAAATGTGCTGGGACGAGATGGGAAGCCCCTTCATTCTCTCTGCGATTGCAATAAAGAGCTGTGGTGATTTATGAAACGGCTTTGTGCATTCAATGTAGAAGGCTAGGCATCCAGGGAATGGAGCATTCGCTCTCTGTTACTGGCATGTGGCTTAGGGAAGAACACAGGTAAAAATATGTCCTGGTTCACATGAAACTGGAAGACTCCCTTTGGTAGAAACATGGGGTAAGGGCATAGCTGCACCTTGTCTTTATAAAAGACTGTATAGGGGGGCCAGGAAGTCAGCGCTCTGAGACCCTTCTAGTCAAGGTTATGCCACCAGAAAGGCCACCTTCCAGGAAAGGTAGGACAGAGGGCAGGTCGCCATGGGCTCAAAAGGGGGCCTCATGAGCGTGGACAGGACCAGGTTGAGGGTCCACTGGGGAACGGGCTGCTACACCTGGGGATAAAGCCTGTCCGAGCCCTTGAGGAATCGGCCCACCATGGGATTTCCGAAGACTGATCTACCCGCTGCCCCCGGGTGGAAGGCTGAAATGGCAGCCAGGTGTACCTTGAGAGATGATATTGCCAACCCCTGCTGCTTGAGGTACAGTAGGTAGTCCAAAACAAGGGGAATTGACGCTTGCTGCGGAGGGCTGCCCATCTGCAGAGACCAGATGGAAAACCGCTTCCACTTTGCCAGGTACGTGGCACGAGTGGAGGGTTTCCTACTTCCCAGCAGAACTTCCCTGAGTCCGAACACTGAAGCTCGAGCAAGTTCCCCCATGGAGTTTCCATGCCGTGACATGGAGGGACTCCAGGTTGGGATGTTGTAGATAGCCGTGGTCCTGTGTGATGAGGGTCGGGCACACAGGAAGGGCTACTGGTCTGTCCACTGAGAGGTTCAACAGCATGGTGAATCAGTGCTAGTGGGACCACACTGGCGCTATGAGGATAAAGGAAGCCCTCTCCCAGTGAGCCTTGAGGAGGACTTTGTGTATGAGAGGGAAGGGCGGGAATGTGTATAGCAGGTGACTCGTCCAGGAAAGGTGAAAAGCATCCACAATAGAGCCTGGGCTGTGGTTCAGAAATTAGCAGAACCACTGGCACTTCCTGTTGCTCCGCATCATGAACAGGTCTATGTGGGGAAAGCCCCACCTCTGGAAAATCGAGAGTGCGATGTCGCCCTGAGGGACCATTCGTGACCATGAAATGAGCAGCTGAGGCAATTGGCTAGCTCATTTTGCACTCCCGGAAGGTACGACGCCTCTAGGTGTATCGAGTGGGCGATGCAAAAGTCCCACAGCCTGAGGGCTTCCTGGCACAGGGGAGAGGAATGAGCACCACCCTGTTTGTTTATATAGAACATCCCTGTGGTGTTGTCTGTCAGCACTGACACACATGCACCCTCTGAAGGCGGCCCTGGAACGCTTGGCATGCCAGACGAACCGCCCTCAGCTCCCTTACATTGATGTGCAGTGATAGCTCTGTGTGGGACCATAGGCCTTGGGTTCTGCTATTATTCAGGTGCGCTCCCCAACCGAGCGCCGAGGCGTCCATGACCAGCGATAGCATAGGTTGGGGTTTGGCAAAGAGTACTCCCACACAGACCACTTGTGGCTGCAGCCACCAGTGGAGAGACTCGAGAATGCGAGGGGGGAAGGTGACTAATCTGTCCAGTGGGTCCCGGCTGGGCCTGTGCACCTGCGCCAACCACGCCTGGAGAGGCTGAAGGCACAATCTGGCATGCTGGACCACGTATGTGTAGGCCGCCATATGCCCCAACAGTTTCATGCAATTTCTGGCCGTCATTTTGGGGAATCAGCGAAGGTTCTCGATAACGTCCCTGAGTGCTTGGAACGCCCTGGCTTGCGTGGAGTCCAAGAGAGCTCCTATGAATTCTATTCTCTGCGTCGGGGCTAGTGTGGATTTGGGCACATTCAATATAAGGCCCAGCCTGAGGAAGGTGGCCCGAGCCAGAGACACATGCTCTGCAGCCTGTGCTTACGACTTGGCCTTCATGAGCCAGTCGTCCAGGTATGGGAAAATTTGCACCAGACGTTTGTGGAGGAAGGCTGCCACGACCGCCATACACTTCGCGAATACCCGGGGGGCTGCCGAAAGCCTAAATGGGAGCACCCTGAACTCGTAGTGCTGGCCGCTGACCACAAAGCGAAGAAATTATCTGTGGGCCGGGATAACGGAGATATGAAAGTACGCATCATAGAATCATAGAATATCAGGGTTGGAAGGGACCTCAGGAGGTCATCTAGTCCAACCTCCTGCTCAAAGCAGGACCAATCCCCAACTAAATCACCCAGCCAGGGCTTTGTCAAGCCTGACCTTAAAAACCTCTAAGGAAGGAGATTCCACCACCTCCCTAGGTAACCCATTCCAGTGCTTCACCACCTTCCTAATGAAAAAGTTTTTCCTAATATCCAATATCCATCTTTTAAGTTGAGGGCGGCGTACCAGTCCCCAGGGAAGGAATGATGGAGGCCAGAGAGACCATGCAAAACTTCACTTTCCTTATGAATGTGTTGAGGTCTCACAGATCCAGGATAGGCCAGAGCCCACCCTTGGCCTTGGGGATGAGGAAATAGCGGGAGCAGAACACCTTGCCCCTGAACTCCTCAGGAACAACCTCTGTTGCCCCTAGAGCAAGGAGCGATTGCACTTCTGCAGAAGGAGTTGTTCGTGAGATGGGTCCCTGAAGAGGGACGGGGAAGGGGGGTGGGAGTGAACAGAATTGGATAGAATATCCCACGTCCACTGTGCTGAGGACCCAGCGATCTGACGTGATCTGGGACCAAGCACGGTAGAAATGGGACAATCGATTCAAAAAGAGGGGGTAAGGATCCGAGCTCAGTACTGGTGCTCGGTCCTTGGGCACATCTTCAAAAGTTTGGCTTCGGGCCCAGGGGCTGTTTCGAAGAACCCTGGCCTTGGCCTGAGGACTGCGATGGGCGCCTCCTATTATTCCTGCCCCGTCTCCTGGACGAGTCTCGCCTCGGGGGCCTGGAATAGAAGAGGGACGGGGGCTGAGGCTTTCTTTCAGGTGCAGGGGTGTGGATCCTCAAAGACTTTAGAGTCACCCACGCGTACTTAAGACTGTGCAAGCAAGAGTCCGAATTTTTGGCAAACAAGCCCGCACACTCAAAGGGCAGGTCCTGGATAGTGTTCTGGACTTCCGGTGGTATACCCGACACCTGCAGCCACGCTCTGCATCTCATTGTAATGGCGGTGGCCATAGTCCGAGCCGCCGAGTCTGCCGCATCTAATGCAGCCTGGAGGGAGGTTTTTGAGACTACCCTGCCCTCCTCTAGAAGCACATTAAACTCCTTGCGCGAGTCAGCCAGGAGCAACTCCTGAACCTTTGCCAATGCACTCCAGGAATTGAAAGCATAGTGGCTGAGTACCACTTGCTGGTTGGCCACTCAAAGCTGGACCCCACCGGTCGAGTAGACCTTTCAGCTGAAAAGGTCCAGCTTCTTAGTGTCCTGTGACTTTGGAGCGGGATCTGGCTGCCCCTGCCGCTCCTTGTGATTTGCTGCATCGATCACTAGAGTTCCCGGGTGGGAATGGGTGAAAAGGTGTTCAAACCCTTTCTGCGGCACAAAATAACATATCTCCACCCCTTTAGCACTGGGTGGTATCAAGGCCAGAGTCTGCCTGATAGAGGGTTTCCTACTGCCAAGGAGGATTTGTCTAACCTGGTGCGAGCAGGAAAGCTCCATCGAGTTCAGCCATGGAGCTTCCACGCCATGAGGTGCAGCGACTCGAGGTTCAGGTGCTGGAGATGGCCGTGATCTTGAGTTAATAAGTCCAGGAAAAGCAGCAGAGTGACACGGACATTTCCAGGAGCAATGTGTACCAGTGTTGACAGAGCCAGGCTGGAGCTATCAATATCACCGAAGCTCATCCCCTCCGAATCTTGAGGAGTACCTTGTGAACGAGCGGAATGGCTGGAAAAGTGTATAGTAGATGGCCTCCCCATGGAAGTAGGAATGCATCTGCGATGGAGCCTGGGCTGTGATTCAGGAAGGAGCAAAACTGCTGGCACTTCCTGTTGCATCGTGTGGCGAACAAATCTATCTGGGGAAAGCCTCACCAATGGAAGATTGAGTTCGCAACATCCCGGCATAGAGACCACTTGTGGCCGTGGAACAACCTGATGAGATAATCCGCCAACTTGTTCTGTACCCTAGGGAGGTATGATGCTTGCAGGTGTATAGCATGCTCTACGCAGAAGTCCCACAGCATGAGGGCTTCCTGGCACAGGGGAGAGGAGCATGCACCCCCGTTTGTTGATATAAAACATTGCCGTGATGTTGTCTGTCATAACTGATACACATCTCCCTGTTAAGTGGGCTCGGAAAGTCTGGCATGCCAAGCACACTGCTCTGAGCTCTCTGACATTGATGTGGAGGGCGAGTTCTGCCCTAGACCAGAGGCCTTGAGTCCTGAGGTCCCCCAGATGTGCTCCCCAGCCCAAGGCTGATGCAACTTTCACTAGTGAGAGAGACGGCTGAGGGCTGGTGAAAGGGAGCCCCACACATACCACCTCTGGGCCAAGCCACCACAGGAGAGAGTCAAGCACAGGATGAGGCAGGGTCACTATTCTGTCCAAGCTGTCCTGGACTGGCCGATACACCAACACTAGCCACAACTGAAGGGTTCGAAGTCTGAGTCTGGCATGCTGTACTACATAGGTACAGGCAGCCATGTGTCTTAGAAGTTTCAGGCAATTCCTTGCTGTGATGGTGGGGAACTGCCTGAGATCTCTAATGATGTCACCGAGGATCTGAAAAGGACAGTTACCTGTTCCGTAACTGGCGTTCTTCGAGATGTGTTGCTCCTGTCTATTCCACAGTAGGTGTGCGTGCTCGCCACGTGCACCAGTGCCGGAAGTTTTTCCCTTAGCAGTACCCGTAGTAGGGGAGCACTGCTGCCACCCCTGGAGTGATGCCTCTATAGCACGCTATAAGGGGAGCTGCGCTCTCCCCCCACCCTCGGTTCCTTCTTGCCAGACAACTCCGACAGAGGGGAAGGAGGGCGGGGTGTGGAATAGACAGGAGCAACACATCTCGAAGAACGCCAGTTACGGAACAGGTAACTGTCCTTTCTTCTTCGAGTGATTGCTCCTGTATATTCCACAGTAGGTGGTTCCAAGCAGTATCTGTTGGAGATGGGTAGGAGTTCACAATGGTTCGGGACGAAGTACCGCCCTGCCAAACCCTGTGTCGTCCCTAGACTGGGAGACGATCACGTAATGCGAAGTAAACGTGTGAACTGAGGCCCACGTGGCCGCTCTACAGATGTCCTGAATGGGAACATGGGCAGCATAGGCAGCTGATGAGGCCTGAGCCCTCGTCGAATGAGCCTTAATGATAGGTGGCGGGGGAATCCCTGCCAGGTCATAGCACATGCGTATGCACGAGGTAATCCAGCGGGAGAGGCGCTGGCTCGAGATAGGTTGCCCTCTTGCCCGCTCGGCTGAGGCAACAAAGAGTTGAAAGGATCTCCGGAACGGCTTAGTCCGATCCAGATAAAAAGCCAACGCCCTACGCACATCTAACATGTGGAGGCGGCGTTCCTCGTTAGAGGAATGGGGCTTAGGACAGAGCACAGAGAGGAAGATGCTCTGCTCCATATAGAAGGCGGAAACCACCTTCGGGAGGAACGCCGGGTGTGGGCGAAGCTGGACCTTGTTCCTATGGAAAACTGTATAGGGGGGTTCTGAGGTTAAGGCCCTGAGCTCCGAGACACGTCGGGCAGACGTGATCACCACAAGAAAGGCCACCTTCCATGAGAGGTGCGACCAGGAACATGTGGCTAGAGGCTCGAAAGGGGGCCCCGTGAGACGTGACAGGACCAGGTTGAGGTCCCATTGTGGCACGGGGCCTAGCATACGGGAACGAATGGACTAGGCCCTTCAGGAAGCGGGGAGGTCATAGGGTGGGAGAAGACCAAGTGCCCTTGCACCGGTGGGTGAAAAGCTGATATGGCTGCGAGGTGTACCCTGACTGAGGCTGGTGCCAGACCGTGAGTCCTAAGGGGCAAAAGGTAGTCAAGGACGAACTGGAGAGGAGCGGCAGAGGGGGAAACTCCCCACTCGCTCGCCCACCTGGCAAATCTGGACCACTTTCCCACGTCCGTTCGACGCGTGGATGGCTTCCTGCTTTCCAGGAGGACTTGCCTAACCTGCTCCGAACATCTGTTCTCCTCCTCGTTTAGCCATGGAGCAGCCACGCTGTCAGGTGGAGCGCAGCCAGGTTGGGATGGAGGAGGCATCCCCCATCCTGGGAGAGGAGGTCCGGGCAGAGCGGTAGCGCTCTCAGGGGGGCCGCCAAGAGGCGCAGGAGGGGCCCGTACCAATGCTGGCGGGGCCACGCTGGGGCTATGAGAATGACCCTCGCCTTGTCCACTTTTACTTTCTCCAGGACCTTGGGGATGAGGGGGAGCGGAGGGAAGGCATATAGGAGCTGGCACGACCAGCTCATGAGGAACGCGTCTGAGATCGCGTCCTTCCCCACCCCGCCCCTGGAGCAGGACTGTGGGCAGCAGCGGTTCTGGCAGGTTGCGAACAGATTGATCTGGGGAGCTCCCCACTCTAGGAAGACCTGGTGTGCGACCTCCGGGTGGAGCGACCACTCATACTGGGGTGGGAAGACCCTGCTGAGGAGGTCCGCTTGCATATTGCGGATGCCCGGGAGGTGAGTCGCTCTCAGGGATATATTGTGGGCTATACAGAACTCCCATAAGGCCAGGGCTTCCCGGCTGAGGGCTAGGGAACGAGTCCCACCTTGCTTGTTGATATAGTACATGGTGGCAGTGTTGTCCGTGAGGACTCTGACCACCCTGCCACGGAGGTGCGTGAGGAATGCCATACACGCCAGACGTATCACCCTGAGTTACCTGACATGTGCAGGGACAAGTCCGGGGTCGACCACGTCCCCTGGGTCTGCACGTCTCCCATGTGGGCTCCCCAGCGTAGGTCCGAAGCATTGGACATCAGGTCTATGGATGGGTTGGCCTCCCTGAAGGGAACCCCTGGTAGCATATTGCTCAGGAGGGACCACCACCGAAGGGAAGCCAATACCGGGGACGGGATTGTGAGGACCTTGTCCAGGCTTGGGAGAATTGGGAGGCTAGCCAGAGTTGGAGGGGCCTCATCCGGAGTCTGGCATGGCGGACCACGTACATGCAGGCCGCCATGTGACCCAGGAGCTGGAGGCACCCCCTGGCTGTGGTCACCGGGAACGTGAAGACCGAGGCAATGAGATCTCTTAGGGTCTCGAACCTGTCCAGGGGAAGAGAGGCCGTAGCCTTGGAGGAGTCTAGGAGAACCCCAATGAACTCTATACACTGGACCGGCACTAGGGTAGATTTGTTCTCGTTTACAACCAGGCATAGGTTTTTGCAGGTGTCCAGGAGTAGCCACACGTGGAACTCTACTTCTGGACGAGACTCGCCCTTGAGGAGCCAGTCGTCCAGGTAAGGAAAGATTTGTACCCCTTGCTTCCTGAGGTAGGCCGCCACCAATGCCATGCATTTCGTGAACACCTTGGGGGCTGTGGACAGGCCAAAGGGGAGGACCGCAAACTGGTAGTGCCCCGTCCCCACCACGACTCTGAGGAAGCATCTGTGCCCCTTGAAAATGTGGACGTGGAAATAAGCGTCCTGGAGGTCCAGGGCAGCATACCAGTCCCCCGGGTCTAGAGAGGGGATGATAGAAGCCAGGGACACCATGCGGAACTTGGAACGGGTTAGGAACCTGTTCAGGTCGCGCAGGTCCAGGATGGGTCTGAGACCCCCTTTCACCTTGGGGATGAAGAAATAACGGGAGTAAAAACCCTTGCCCTGGAACTGTGCCGGGACACGTTCCACCACCCCAAGGCTGAGTAGCTGATCCACCTCCTGGTCCAGGAGGCGGGCGTGCTCAGGATCCCCCAAGCCCATGATGGGGGGCGGGGGGCGTGGCGGGGGAGAAGTGAACTGCAAAACGTATCCCTTGGAAACGGTACTGAGGACCCACTGGTCTGACGTTATGCAGGACCAAGCCCTGAGGAAGGCAGACAATCGGTTGCAGAACACAAACTTTATTGGTCGGGGGGTCTCCCTGGCAACAGGCCCAGTGCCCCCCTGCAGATAGTCAAAAACGCTGCTTTCCCTCCCTCTTGCCCTTAGGGGGACCAGGCTGCTGAGTAGAGCGGGACTGCCTCCGAGACCGGCGTTTCTGGTCTCTAGGCCTTTTATACAGGGGCTCATACCTGCTCCTAGCAGGTTGAGCCGCCGGGACCGATTTGGCCCTGTTCTTCGCCGGAGGGACGTAGAGGCCCAAGGTCTGCAGGGTGGTGCGGGAGTCTTTCATCCCATGCAGTCTGACGTCCGTCTGGTCCGCAAAGAGCGCCTTGCCATCGAACGGGAGGTCCTGCATCAGAGATTGGGCCTCCGTTGACAGACCCGATAACAGGAGCCACGACGCCCGGCGCATGGAGATTGCGGAAGCCATGGAGCGAGCCACCGTATCAGCCGCATCCAACGCCGCCTGCAGGGCCGCCTTAGCCGACGACGACCCCTCTTCCACCAGAGCCTTGAAGTCCTTCCTGTCCCTGTCCAGGAGAAGGGGCTCCAACTTAGGCAAGGACTCCCACAGGTTAAAGTCATACCTGCTGAGTAAGGCCTGGTGGTTGGCTACCCTCAGCTGAAAACCTGCTGACGAATAAATTTTTCTGCCAAAGGAATTGAGTCTCCTGGCATCCTTGTTCTTAGGGGTGGGCGCGGGTTGGCCTTGGCGCTCCCTATGGTTCACCGATTCCACCACAAGTGAGTTAGGCGCCGGGTGAGAGTAAAGGTACTTGTGACCTTTCGCAGGCACAAAGTACTTTCTCTCGGCCTTCTTGGAGATTGGAGCCAAGGAGTTTGCCACATGGAACTGGTGATGTGATGTTGGCAACACCTTGGTGCAGTGGCAGGGCCACATGGCCCGGTGCCAAGGGAGATAAGACGTTGAAGAGGGAGTCAGACGGTCCCTCCATCTCTTCGGCTTGTAGCTGGAGGCCACCCGCTTCAGCAAGTCCTGGTGCGCCTTGAAGTCCTCCTGCGGGACCAAGGGCAGGGGTGCCACAATTGCATCGTCCGGTGTCGGAGACGCAGCACGCGCAGAGTCAGGCACCGCGGTTGGTGCCGGGACGTCGAGACCCAGGTCGGAGTCCGGACGCGGGTCCGCCGAGTCCTGGCCCGTCGACTTGTCCTGTGGACGGCCCAATGAGGCCAGTGGAGCCTGGGACGCTCCGGCGACCGAACGGGCCCCGGGCTGGGCCGGTACCTGCTGCCACGGTGCCCACTGGCACCATTGTCCCTGCCACAGGGTACCGTACCCTTGGCCTTGCTGGGTACCTGATGGCACAACGTGTCCCGGTGGGGCAGCGCAGCCCGAGGACGGGAAGGCGGGGACCGAGGTCGAGGTGACCAAAGAGCGTTCGGTGCCGCAGGAGTGATGGGAACGGTGCCTGCGGCGGCGGCTCCCTCGCAACCTGGACCTCGAAGACAAGGAACGGTACCCCCTCGATGAGCTGCTTCAGTAGCTGTAACGACGGTACGAAGCTCGGTGCCTTGACGCCGAGGTACCATGTTGAGAGCTCTGGCGCAGCGTCTGGTTGAGCGGGAGCTGGAGCGCGAACAACGCCGCCTATCATGTCTAGATCTGCTCCGGTATTCACGCCTGGCCGGGGAGCGTTCCCGCTGCCTCTCCCAGTGCCTGCGCTCACTGGCGGGCGGGGTAGAGGGGGCCCTCGGTTCCCGTCTCGACGGCGGTTCGGAGGGTCTGGGCGGTGTCGACAGTGGCCGGGAGTCACTTGAAGAACGGCCGCTGCGCGTCGAGCAGTGCGGGGAGCGTTCTCCGGAGCGAAAGCCACTGCTCACCGAAGAGGCTGGGCGGGCCCCTAACAGGGGCTTACCCCGAGACCTGGGGCCCGTACTCGGCTGCGAGCTCGGCACAGGCAAAGACAATGTCCTTTGCCGCCTGCACTGCCTCCGGCGTCGACGGCATCCGTACCGGGGATGTCTGGGTCGACTGCACCGGGCTGCTCCGCTCCACGCGAGTCGGAGGTCTTAAGCCCGGGCGGGGACCGAGGGCTGCCCAACACGGGACCAAACTCCCCCTTGTCCTTATCGCGTCATCGTTGCAAGGCCGAGCTCTTCCCTTGCTTTTTGGTGGGAGAGCGGCGCCTGCTGGTCGAAGGGGCCTCGCTACGTACCGACGACGCGGCGGCCGGTGCCGAGTCCAATCTGCGCACCAGGGTCGGAGCCAACGCCGACTCCATCAGGAGAGCTCGAAGTCTGAAGTCCCTCTCCTTTTTAGTCCTTGGTTTGAACGACCTACAGATTTTGCAACGGTCGCTAATATGAGTCTCACCCAGGCAGCGAAGACACTCAGCGTGGGGGTTGCTCCTGGGCATAGAGCGGCGACAGGAGTCGCACAACTTGAAGCCTGGAGCGCGGGGCATGCCCCGAGTCCAAGCTAGTACTGAAAACGATCTGATGAACGGTACCACTAGAGAAGAGAAGGTTGCAGCGAAGCTGGAGCGCAAAATTCCGACTACCTTCACTGGCGGCAAGAAGGAACTGAGGGTGGGGGGAGAGCGTAGCTCCCCTTATAGTGCGCTATAGAGGCGCCACTCCAGGGGTCGCAGCGGTGCTCCCCCACTACGGGTACTGCTAAGGGAAAAACTTCCGGCACCGGTGCACGTGGCAAACACACACACCTACTGTGGAATACACAGGAGCAATAACTTGAAGAACCACCTTGCTTCTGGGAGGTATGCCCTGGCTTGTGTCGAGTCCAGAACTGCCCCTATAAAAAACTCTCTTCTGAACCAGGGACAGAGTTGATTCCACTTGTTTAGAAGATGGCCCAGTTCATCGAACGTTGCTCTTAAGAAGTCGACCTGTGCCTCCACTTGAGACCTGGAGCGGCCCTTGATGAGCCAGTCGTCGAGGTACAGGAAGACCTGTACCTGTCGCCTGTGCAGGAATACAGCCTGACTGCCAAGCACTTAGTAAACACTCGAGGTGCCACTGACAGACTGAACGGGAGGACTGTGAACTGGTGGTGGTGGTTGCTCACCACAAATCTGAGATTTTTTCTGTGGGGTGGAGTTATTGCTATATGAAAGTACGCGTCCTTCAAATCGAGGGCAGCATACCAGTACCCTGGATCCAAGGAAGGGATGATGGAGGCCAAAGAGACCATGCAGAACTTGAGTTTGTTCATGAACTTGTTGAGCTCTCGCAGGTCTAGGATGGGCCTAAGTCCGACTTTGGCTTTCGGTATTAGGAAATACCGGGAATAGAAGCCCTTGCCCTTCAGCTCCTGAGGAACCTCTTCCCCTGCTCCCAGCAATAGGAGCAAGTGCACATCCCTGTATGAGGAGTGGCTCGGGAGAGGGGTCCCTGAAGAGAGACAGGGAAGGGAGGTAGAAAGGAAGGAGGGCCAAGAATTGGAAGGAGTATCCCCTTTCTATCATGCGTACACAGTTCGAAATAATACAGGCCCACGCAGGGTAGAAAGGGGATAGTCATGACGAGAAGGTAAGACAGGGTGGATCCAGTTCCTGAGCTGGTGCGCCATCCTCGTGCGCACCTTCAAAAGGCTTGTTTCTGGCCTGAGGAAGGCTTGCTCTAACCAGAGCCCTGGCCTGAGGATAGGTGCGCCTCTTCCTGCCACTCCTATTCCTCCTCCGGGAACCATCCTGTCAGTTTTGCTGGTAAAACCGCAGAGGAGGTTGCGGCCTGAAATGCCTGCGCTGTGTGGCGGGGGTGTGTATGCCCAGGGACTTGAGGATGACCCTTGAGTCTTTTAAACTGTGCAGTCTCCTGTCTGTCTTTTCAGAGAACAGGGCCGGACCTTCAAAGAGTTGGTCTTGAATGGTCTGTTGGACTTTGTGAGGTAGTCGAGAGACCTGGAGCCAAGAGCTCCTTCTCATGGCCACTCCCATAGCCACGATTTGGGCGGCCGCAACCATCAAGAGCCACCTGCAAGGAGGCCATAGCAATGAGTTTGCCTTCCTCCACCAAGGCAGTAAATTCAGTGCGGGAGTCTGGTAGTAGCAGCTCGGCAAACTTGGCCATCGCTCCGCAGGTGTTAAAGGAGTATCTACAACTGATGGCCTGTTGGTTTGCAACATGGAGCTGCAAACCATCGGTGGAGTAAACTTTTCTACTGAACACGTCTACCTTTCTCACCTCCCGGCTTTTAGGGGAGGGTCCCTGAAGCCCCTGGCTCTCCCTTTGGTTTGCCGCATCCATCACCAAGGAGTCAGGTGGAGGATGAGTATAGAGATCCTCGTACCCCTTTGAGGGGACGAAATAGCATCTCCCATACCTCTTCACTGTAGAGGGCAAAGAGGCCAGAGTCTGTCAAAGTTTTTGTGGTCTCATTTATAGTTTTAATGAGTGGCAGTGCAATATGCGAGGGCCCAGAGGGGGCGAGGATGTCCACCATGGGATCAGCATCCTCTACCATTTCCTCTGCCTGGATCCCCAGGTTCTGGGCTACCCTGCACAACAACTGTTGCAGGACCCTGCTATCCTCCAAGGCCAGGGCTGTTGAACTGCCTGCAACGGCCTCATCTGGGGAGGACGAGGACGAGAGCTTCGGCACCTGGCCTTGGTCACTGCCCTCAGTGCCGAGAGGGTCACGTTGTTTGTGGGGCTGGCGTGCCGATGGTGCCAAGGTAGCCGCTGCTAAGATCGCCAGTGCCAAGATCAGAGCAGTAGGTGGAGGCACCTGTGTCATCACCGAAGATAGTCCTGGAGCCAGCTGCTGTGCAGGGGTGAAGGATACCAAAACCTGGATCTCGACGCCTGGCTCTGATCCTGTACCTGATGGTAAGGCCAGGGAGTCCAAAAGGGCCACTGAGCTGGTGGTTGCCATTGAGGTGGCCACGGCGCCAGAGGAGGCTGGCGGTGTCATCTAGATCTAGACATCCTGCTGCTGGATCTATCTGAGCGATAGGACTCCGCCTCGGACTCCAAAAAAGAAGACCACGGAGGAGCAGTACTGTTTGGTGCCAATGAGTGGTGCCAAGCCTCTGGGGACTGGTGCGGTTCCCCCTCGTGGGCGGCCGGCATTGTGGAGTGGCACGCCGGAGATGGGGAGTGGCGTGACATCATCGCTGGCTTGCCCCAGATGGCATAGGCGGTCGGGTTATCACCAGTACTTCGTCCCTCCTTGGAGAAGGCGGTGCCATGAGGCGAATAAGGTCTTGTGCCGCCTCAAAGGTCTCCAGAGTGGAGGGGAGTTGAATGTCCCGGCCATGACGGACCAGAGAACGGTAATGGGCCAGACTTGATTGGACCCCTTGCTGGGCAGGAGTCGACGAGCCCCTGGGAGCCGCCGGGCCCAAAGCAGGCTGGGTGGGCTGAGGTCTCCCTGCCACTGGCTCCTTAGGCTGGGGGGGGTGGGGCCTCTCTCCTGCCTCTTTTCCTTCTGGGGTACCAGGGATAAAGATGGGTGCCTGCCAGAAGTGTTATGTTCGGCGATGTGTCGGTGCCGGGAGTCCTTGGCCTCCTTTCTTGGTGCCCGGAGTCTGACTGCAGGCAGAGGGCTGCCTCCATGAGGATAATTCTGCGTCTCTGCTCACGATCCTTAAGGGTTCTCGGCCGAAACCCTTTACAAATGAGGTACTTGTCTTTTTAGCCAGCACTTCAAGCAAAAAGTGTGTGGGTCACTCTTGGGCATAAGTTTGCCACAGTCTTCACAAAATTTGAACCCGAGACTGGGGCATGCCCTGGTGTCGGGGGAGAAACGGGGCGGGGGGGTACCCCAGTCACAGAAACTTATTAGAAAGGACTACTAACATTACTACTAAGAAACTAACTAATTAACTATATACAAATCATGATGGGACACTGCTAAAGGAGTTTGCTGAAGCAACAGTGAGGGAAGTTCCAGCTAGCCATCACTGGTGGTAAGAAGGAACTGAGGGGGGGTTGGGTTGGCTGAGCCCTATATTTGACGTCATGTAGGCGCAACTCCAGGGGGCGCGCAGGCTGACCCTACGGATACTGCTAGGGGGAAAATCTTCTGGCTGTCGTGCACGCAACACGCGCACACCTGATTGGAATTGACATGAACAAGCACTCGAAGAAGAACCACTGTTCTATAGTAATGACCACCTTTCACAGACCCCTTAGGTATAGTCTGCAGAACCCCCGGGGTCCGCAGACCACAGATTGAAAACCACTGCTCTGGACCCTAGACTGTTTCTAAGACCATGTCTACACTATGGGGACTATAATGGCGTGCCAGCATAACCTCTATAGTGTAGACACAGACTACAACAACAAAAGGGGTTTGTCCAATGCTGCAGTAACTCCACCTCCCTGAGTGATGGTAGCTAGGTTGATGGAAGCATTCTTCTGTTGACCTAGCTGCATCTACACAGTGGGTTAGGTCGTCATAGTTCTGTCAATCGGGGGGTGGATTTTTTACAACCCTGGGTGCTGTAGCTATGTCAACCTAAATGTTAAGTGTAGACCAGACCTAAGTTACACCTGAGACTGAATTAGCCCCCAGATCAGGGAAGTAGAAAGGTATTTTAGGATTGTCTCTCCCCAAACCCCAGCTGGAGCCAAGAATGAGGGTTCTGTATTCTAACCTGGACTTCTCTCATGCCAGTCTTTCCGGTTGCCTTCAATTTAGTCCTGCCACTCAGACCTCACTCCTTTTGAACGGTGGCTGTAGATCAAGGGTAGTTATAGGAATATTTCTGGGGGGAAAAAATCCATAAAACATTTAGTTTTTATGCAAGTCCACATAAATGGTGTAATCTTATATTACCCATTACCCCCTATCCACCTTAGAAATTGACCCCCTTGTCATTGAGTCCCCAAACCTGGTACTGAAAAAAGTTTAACTGCTGCTGTAAACAGGACAAAACCATTTCATAGAAAGTCTCCTGTCTCAAGCCCATAAATTCTGTTTAGTGTTTCCTTTAGAGAGAAAAAGAAAAACTTATTCTAGTTCAGCCCAAATCCTCTCCAGTCTTTTGTTAACCAAATGTACTGCTTTGACCAGCAGGCGTTGCTGCAGGCTACCTAATCTGTCTGTGTGAGATGACTGGTGTTTGTGTGTTGCCTTCCTGCTTATTGCTTCCTGGTCCCTGCTCCTGTCTGTATGGGTAGATAGCATTGGGTATGTGTCCTTAAACAGAACCTGCTGCTATATATACCTGCCATTTGGACTGTTAGGTTTTGTTCAGACTGTTGCTCATTTAACTGGTTCATGGTTATTATATATTTTGATTGACCACCTACGTGCATGTCTTGCTTTATTTGTGTTTGGGATTGCTGGTCTGGGGTGGATCAGAGCATAATGTGAAAAGGTCACATTGGTCTCTAGTTCTTTTGTCCCACATACAATATTTTCAGTTTCATGGGAGGATTAAAGTGATAGTCAATTTAAAAAACATTCCTATCTGAAAATTTTTTACTTGTTATTGTCTCAGGTAACACCTAAAATGAAGATTACAGAACATTTTATTCTCTGGTTTTTCAGTTTGTTACTTTGGGCATCTGATAGCAATTTGTGCCTTGGCCACAGTAACAATTTTCAGAAATTCCAGACTGTTGATCTAGTACCAGTGGGAGTGCTAGTACTGACAACAGATTTGGCAGGGGGTATGGGGGAGGGGGGTGTTTTTTTACACGAGTGAATCATCCGATCCTAACCCTACAGGTTAGACAAGTATGATTTTATGGTGACGATAGTGTCACTTAATCCTCTCATGGAAATGGACAGCAAATAGAGTTGAGACCTATACACACACCCCTAATTAGTGAAACAGCCACACAAATAATCAGTAAACTCATGGGGGATTTCAATCTTGGGGACATATTCTAGAAGTTGTACACTATAATTAATCAAACATCCTATGAATTTCCAAAAAATTATAGATAATTTTCTAACACAAAGTATTACACCTCACTCAGGGTAATTCTAATATTAGATTATATACGTGTGTGTGCATACATGTTGGATTAAAAGTAATAATTAATACATTAATTATTTTCAGGAAAATATGATCCAGTACAGACCCCGGATTTGGCTTGTATTATTGGAAAGAAATATGTCTCTCAGCCTGGTCTCTCAGCCTACTGAGTTTGTGCTAAGTGAAGTAGGCCTGTTAGTTTGCAAGGTCTGTGCTAATTGTAGAAAAACATTCAGAGACAAAGAGTTTGTCCAAAAAGTGATAAGATAACATGTTACAAATGTTTTTTTCTGAATTCAGGAACAAGATTTGTTGTTCCTCCACTTTTACATTCCTATCTTGCTTATTTTCTTTTCATGTGTGACAAGTGGCATGGATAGATTCATTGGAGTCTGTCATGCCCCAATGATTTGAGAATAATTACGTTAAATGAAATAGGGTGTGATTGTAAATGTATGTTTGAATGAGTAATAAAAAGTTGAAGTGCCAGCCTAATAACTACTACCCAGGAACATTTGGCCGAAGAATGCGCAGGATGGAGATAACTGGATGACCCCGTAGGGCAAACCGGAATCCACCCCCAACTTACCCAAGGACAGAGGGGCCAAAGAACCTAAGAACAAGATAACAACAAGCCGTCACTGCTGTGCCATCTGCATGATGGACTATCATTTTAAATGTGAGAACAGTGATTGATTATCACTTCAAATGTGAAAACAGCATGACGAAGCAAACCCTATGGATTTGAATGAGGATGAATTCCTATAAAGACAGACTCTAAAAATTGAGAACTTTGTGTCTGGTTCTGCAACCACCTTCCAGGAGCATCGGATGCGCATCTGACAAGACTCGGCTCCATCCTCGTGTTCAGGCCACTTGGCCAATGACTTGGCACGAGCAACTTTAAGGCTGGTAACTATAACAACAACCTTGCAGAACTTTGTGTGTGTGTGTGTGAATGAATGTGTGAGTGAGTAGAATGTTATAGCTATAACTGATTAATTCTTTCTATATTCACAATAAACACTGCGTATTGCCTTATCTCCTGAATAAGAGCCTGCTGGTTTTCATTTTCTAAGTATAACATTTATTTATATACATATATATATATATATATTGTGACAAAGTTCCTCCTCTCCTCTAGTAGGTCCTGCGCTTATTGGCGGATTTCCTCCCCTCAGTGGTCTTCCCCTTGAATGAAACCCACAGTCTGGATCAACTCCTTCTATGTCTGATTAGGAGTAGCAGGGCTTGGGGGGAACCCGGGCCCGCCCTCTACTCCGGGTTCCAGCCCAGGGCCCTGTGAATTGCAGCAGTCTCTATAGTGTTACTTGTAACCGCTGCTTGACTGCTACAGCTCCCTGGGCTACTTCCCCATAGCCTCCTTCAAACACCTTCTTTATCCTCACCATAGGATCCTCCTGGTGTCTGATACTGCTTGATTGTATGGTGTTACCTCAATCCTCCAGTAGTACACCCTCTCAGTTCTTAGTTCCTTGTGTTTTTGGCTCCCAGCTCCTCATACGCACTTCCTTCCTCTGGCTCCTCCTCCTCTGACTGGAGTGAGCTCCCCTTTTTATACCAGGTGCCCTGATTAGCCTGGCCTGATTGGCTGCAGGTGCTCCAATCAATGTAGCTCTCTCCGGTGCCTTCTAGAAAGTACTTAATTGGCCCCAGGTGCCTTAATTACCCTGGAGCAACTGCCATTTTGGTTCCCATGGTACTAGGGATTTGCTTAGCCTGGGGCTAATATACCTGTTCCTTAGTACTTTCCTGTAGCCATCTGGCCTTGCTCCATCACAATATATATACACATATACACACACATACATATATATACACACACAAAGGATCAGTTTCACAAAAATGAAAATATTATGAGAATTAATGTTCTCAGAATCAGTTTTACAAGACAGTGTGAATGGTAATAGGGAATTGTTCCAGAACTCTTTACTAGATGTCCCCCCAAAAACTGCAATTCTGCAATCAGAAAAGAAGGTTTCTTCAGTTTTAAAAAAGAAAGTGAGTTAAGAATGGAAATGAAATCAAATAACTAATTAATTTTTATGTATAACAAATAGAAAAAAGGGGAAAGTTGGTAGCAATGACTTTGAATTGCAGAGAATCCATAAGGGAAATTAAAGGTAGTGAAAAAACATATGGTCAGTAGAGTAAGGATTATATAGAAGGAATTTTTTTAATATATCAGGAACAAAATAAATCCAGACAATGACATAGATCCATTCAAAGATAGGGATGATAAAGTTGTCAATAATAATGCAGAAAAGGGGGACGTGTTCAATAAATATTTCTATCCTGCATTTGGGAAGAACCTGGATGATGTATTCATGAGATGGTCGAGTTCAGGATCCTGACACAAGGAAGAAAGGAAAGCAGCAGAATACAGACCCTGGACTTCAGAAAAGCATACTTTGACTCCCTCAGGGAACTGATGGGCAGGATCCCCTGGGAGAAGAACATGAGGGGGAAAGGAGTCCAGGAGAGCCGGCTGTATTTTAAAGAATCCTTATTGAGGTTGCAGGAACAAACCAACCCGATGTGCAGAAAGAATAGTAAATATGGCAGGTGACCAGCTTGGCTAAACAGTGAAATCCTTGCTGATCTTAAATGCAAAAAAGAAGCTTACAAGAAGTGGAAGATTGGACAAATGACCAGGGAGGAGTGTAAAAATATTGCTCAGGCATGCAGGAGGGAAATCAGGAAGGCCAAATCACACTTGGAGTTGCAGCTAGCAAGAGATGTTAAGAGTAACAAGAAGGGTTTCTTCAGGTATGTTAGCAACAAGAAGAAAGTCAAGGAAATTGTGGGCCCCTTACTGAATGAGGGAGGCAACCTAGTGCCCGAGGATGTGGAAAAAGCTAATGTTCTCAATGCTTTTTTTGCCTCTGTCTTCACGAACGAGGTCAGATCCCAGACTGCTGCACTGGGCAGCACAGTATGGGGAGAAGGTGACCAGCCCTCTGTGGAGAAAGAAGTGGTTCGGGACTATTTAGAAAAACTGGACGAGCACAAGTCCATGGGGCCAGAAGCGCTGCATCCGAGGGTGCTAAAGGAGTTGGCGGATGTGATTGCAGAGCCATTGGCCATTATCTTTGAAAACTCATGGCGATCGGGGGCGGTCCCGGATGACTGGAAAAAGGCTAATGTAGTGCCCATCTTTAAAAAAGGGAAGGAGGAGGATCCGGGGAACTACAGGCCAGTCAGCCTCACCTCAGTCCCTGGAAAAATCATGGAGCAGATCCTCAAGGATTCAATTCTGAAGCACTTAGAGGAGAGGAAAGTGATCAGGAACAGTCAGCATGGATTCACCAAGGGCAAGTCATGCCTGACTAACCTAATTGCCTTCTATGAGGAGATAACTGGGTCTGTGGAGAAGGGGAAAGCAGTGGATGTGTTATTCCTTGACTTTAGCAAAGCTTTTGATACGGTCTCCCACAGTATTCTTGCCAGCAAGTTAAAGAAGTATGGGCTGGATGAATGGACTATAAGGTGGATAGAAAGCTGGCTAGATCGTCGGGCTCAACGGGTAGTGATTAACGGCTCCATGTCTAGTTGGCAGCCGGTTTCAAGTGGAGTGCCCCAAGGGTCGGTCCTGGGGCCGGTTTTGTTCAATATCTTCATTAATGATCTGGAAGATGGCGTGGACTGCACTCTCAGCAAATTTGCAGATGACACTAAACTGTGAGGAGTGGTAGATACGCTGGAGGGTAGGGATAGGATACAGAGGGACCTAGACAAATTGGAGGATTGCGCCAAAAGAAACCTGATGAGGTTCAACAAGGACAAGTGCAGAGTCCTGCACTTAGGACGGAAGAATCCCATGCACTGTTACAGACTAGGGACCGAGTGGCTAGGCAGCAGTTCTGCAGAAAAGGACCTAGGGGTTACGGTGGACGAGAAGCTGGATATGAGTCAACAGTGTGCCCTTGTTGCCAAGAAGGCTAACGGCATTTTGGGCTGTATAAGTAGGGGCATTGCCAGCAGATCGAGGGACGTGAACGTTCCCCTCTATTCGACAGTGGTGAGGCCTCACCTGGAGTACTGTGTCCAGTTTTGGGCCCCACACTACAAGAAGGATGTGGAAAAATTGGAAAGAGTCCAGCGGAGGGCAACAAAAATGATTAGGGGGCTGGAGCACATGAGTTATGAGGAGAGGCTGAGGGAACTGGGATTGTTTAGTCTGCAGCAGAGAAGAATGAGGGGGGATTTGATAGCTGCTTTCAACTACGTGAAAGGGGGCTCCAAAGAGGATGGATCTAGACTTTTCACAGTGGTACCAGATGACAGAACAAGGAGTAATGGTCTCAAGTTGCAGTGGGGGAGGTTTAGATTGGATAGTAGGAAAAACTTTTTCACTAGGAGGGGGGTGAAGCACTGGAATGGGTTACCTAGGGAGGTGCTGGAATCTCCTTCCTTAGAGGGTTTTAAGGTCAGGCTTGACAAAGCCCTGGCTGTGATGAGTTAGTTGGGATTAGGTCCTGCTTTGAGCAGGGGGCTGGACTAGATGACCTCCTGAGGTCCCTTCCAACCCTGATATTCTATGATTCACATTTTATAGTGATAATGAAATGCTTTATATTCCAATGGGAAGTAGGCACAATGTTTAACAGTGACTATTACATTTAAACATTTTAAAATATGCAGGAACAGAATGGTTACACCATACGTTTGGTTTTTTTTTAAACTGACCGAGGAACAATCTGAAACATTGGATGTTAATAGTTAACAAATCAGAGGATAGTGGGGAACTTCGCGAGGACTGGAAAAACACAAATATACCAATATTTTAAAAGGTAAATGGGATGACCCATATAACTATAGGCTGAAGAGTGTGATATTGATCCTCGGCACAATGAGGATGGAAGAATTAATGCCATGGAGCACAAGGTCATGGAAAATAGGTCTCAAACAAATTTCTATTTTTTTAAATGAAAGTACATGTTTGGCTGATAAAGGTAACTAAATATAAGGGACTTCGATTTCTGTAAGACATTTAAGAATTTAGTACCTCTATTAAAAATTAATACTATGCAAAAATCAATGCAGCATACGTTAAATGGTTTAAAAACTTGCTGATAGATCTCAAAACTTAACTGGTAAATGAGGAATCACCAAATGGGGTGTTTCTAGTGACATCCTGTAGGGATATGTTCTTGGCTCAAGGCTATTAAATATTTTTATCAACAAACTAAAAGAAAATAGATATGATTGCTGGTAAAGTTTGCAGATGACAAAAAAATTGTAGAAGGGTGAATAATGATAAGGACAGTTTCTATAGAGTGACCTGCATCACTTGTTAAGCTAGGCTCATTTGAACAACATGAATTTTAATACAGTCAAATGCAGGGTCATGTATCTAGGAACCCAAAATGTAGGTCACACTTACAGGATGGGGTACTCTATTTTGGAAGCAGTAATGCTTACAGCGATTTAGGCATCATGGTTGATTACACTAGAAGCTCATGTTCAGTTGGTTAAGTGAAGGCAAAGAGCAAATACAATCCTTGGATGTAAAGGCAGGAAAACACTGAATAGAGAGGTGGTTTATTACCAATGTATAAGGCTAGTGAAACAGTTACTGTATAGTGTGTCCAACTCTGGTGTCCAGCGTTTTAAAAGGAAATAGATAAACTGGAATAGAACAACAAGAATGATTTAAGGTGTAGAAAACCTGCCTTACAGTGGAAGACTAAACAAAATCTATTTAGTCTAAGAAAAAGATTAAATAATGGCTACAAGTTACCTATATGGGGAGATATCCAATTGTGTGCTAGATCAGAGAGCTGTCACCTTAGACTAAACAAGATGCAATGGCTGGAAACTGAAGCTAGACCAGTTCAGACTAGAAATTAGGTACTGTACACATTTTTAACAGTGATGGTAGTTAAGAATTTGAACAGTTTACCAAGGGATGTGGTGGATTCTCTGCCACTTACAGTCTTTAAGATTTGAGAGATTTCTAAAAAATCCTCTAGCTCACCCAGAAATTATGGGCATGACACAGGAATCAGTGACATTCCAAGATTGGTGTTACACAGGCCAGACTAGACTATACACTTCCTCTTCTGCCTTAAAATCTATGAGTAAGGGAAACTAGCTGTATAGTGTCTGTTGTCTATACAGAGGATTTTCAGTAATCTTTCCACTGTTGGGCTAGCATTAGCGCAGCTCTAGAGCTAGACCAATAGTAGGAGAATTTCTGGAAATCAGTGTGGACATGTGGGGTGAGAGAGCGAGCATGCGCGCCTGGAGCTCCGGACCTGGTGCAAGACCTGAGGCCTGAACCAAAGTCAGGCCATGTATTAAAGCAGATGCTTACAAGTTCACGGTCTGGAACATAAACTTGGCAAAGTTGCTGCTAAGGCACTAGATGTATTTACATAAATACATTTCAGAAAGCTAGTACAGATACACCCCAATCTAATACAAGATAAGATGATGACAGAACAGTGAATAGGGATGTTTTGTCTGAGATATCAGGAATAAGGGGAGGTAACAAATAGATGTCATGAAACACACAAGGCGGAACATAAGTTGTTTATCTCAGTCTACAAATGTCAGGGTACCTCACCTTAATTCTTTGTGCGGCCGAGGGAACAGCAGAGAGTCCCACTGCTGACTGAGCTGCTCCTTGCCATGAGACACTCATATTAATGTACTTGTGCAAGGCCTGGTCTACACTATGATTTTAGTTCGAATTTAGCAGTGTTATAGCGAATTAACCTTGCACCCGTCCACACAACGAGGCCATTTAATTCGATATAAAGGGCTCTTAAAATCGGTTTCTGTACTCCTCTCCGACGAGGGGAGTAGCGCTGAAATCGGTATTGCCGGTTTGAATTAGGGTTAGTGTGGACGACATTTGATGGTATTGGCCTCCGGGAGCTATCCCACAGTGCACCATTGTGACCACTCTGGACAGCAATCTAAACTCAGATGCTCTGGCCAGTTGGACAGGAAAAGCCCCGCGAACTTTTGAATTTCATTTCCTGTTAGCCCAGCGTGGAGAGCACAGGTGACCACACAGAGCTGAACAGCACAGGTAGCCATGCAGTCCGAGAACTGAAAAAGAGCACCAGCATGGACCACATGCGAGGTACTGGATCTGATCGCTATATGGGGAGAGGATTCAGTGCTAGCAGAACTACGGTCCAAGAGACGAAATGCAAAAACTTTTGACAAGATCTCCAAGGGCATGATTGAGAGAGGCCACAATAGGGACTCATATCAGTGCCGTGTCAAGGTGAAGGAGCTCCGACAAGCCTACCAGAAAACCAAGGAGGCAAACGGACGGTCCGGGGCAGAGCTGCAGACATGCCGCTTCTACGAGGAGCTGCATGCAATTCTCGGGGGTGCCGCCACCACTACCCCACCCCTGACCGTGGACTCCGAGGAGGGGTTAATCTCATCCTTGCATGAGGATTCAGCGGACGGGGAAGAGGAGGAGGACGAGCTTGCGGAGAGCACACAGCACTCCGTTCTCCCCAACAGTCAGGATCTTTTCCTCACCCTGAGTGAAGTACCCTCCGAACCCTCCCAAGGCGGTATCGCAGACCCCCTGGAAGGGACCTCTGGTGAGTGTATCTTTTTAAATATCAAACATGGTTTAAAACAAGCATTTTTTAATGATTAATTTGCCCTGGGGACTTGGGATGCATTTGCGGCCAGTACAGCTACTGGAAAAGTCTGTTAACGTGTCTGGGGATGGAGCGGAAATCCTCCAGGGACATCTCCATGAAACTCTCCTGGAGGTACTCCAAAAGCTTTTGCAGAAGGTTTCTGGGCAGGGCAGCCTTATTCCGTCCTCCATGGTAGGACACTTGACCACGCCATGCTAGCAGCAAGTAATCTGGTATCATTGCATGACAAAGCTTGGCAGCGTATGGTCCCGGTGTTTGCTGGCATTCAAGCAACATCCGTTCTTTATCTTGCTGTGTTATCCTCAGGAGAGTGATATCGTTCAGGGTAACCTGGTTGAAATACGGGAATGTAATTAAGGGGACAGAGGTGGCCCCGTTCCTACTGGGCTGTTTGCCTGTAGCTGAAAAGAAATCCTTCCCTGCAGTTAGCCAAGCGGGCGGGGGGGAGTGGGTGGACAATGGCGCTGAGGTTTTCGCGTTTGGCTAGCAGGGGTCTTCCCTGATACCAGCCACGCGGTGGGGGGAGGGGTAAAGCGATCATCCCACAGAATTGGATGGGTGGTGGTGGTGGGGGTTTATTTTGTTTTCTGCTGCTGCACGGTAACAGGAAAACCGCAGCACTTAATGGGCTTTGCTTGCTATGGGAAAGGAGGGCGCTGATTTAATGCAGAAGCCGAAAGACAATGGCTTACCATGGCTGCATACAAGCCGAATTCTGTTGCCCGGCCCTGCGTCTGTGATCTCTAACACCAAAGCCGCAGGCACTCAATATAAGATGCAAAATGCGACCTTGTACTGAAATCACATGTGCTATGTAATGTGAATAGTGTTGTTCACCGTGAAAGAGTATAAGCATTGTTCTATAAAATGTATCTTTTTACATACTTCTCTCCCTTTTTTTCCCTCCTCCTGCAGCTGCAAATTTTTCAAGCCTCCCTCCTCCGTCCCGAAGGCTCTCCCAGATAAGGCGGCGAAAGAAACGCACGCGAGACGACATGTTCTCAGAAATAATGCAATCTACCCGCGATGAGAGAGCTCATTTGAATGAATGGAAGGACACGGTCTCAAAGTTCAGGAAAGATGCCAGTGATCGTGAGGACAAGAGGGACCAACGTGAGGACATGAGGGACCAACGGGAGGAGAGAAGGGACCAACGGGAGGAGAGAAGGGACGCTCGAGACGAGAAGTGGCGGGATGCAACGCTGGGGCTGCTGCGTGAGCAAACAGACATGCTCCGGCGTCTGGTGGAGCTTCAGGAACGGCAGCAGCAGGATCACAGAGTGCCGCTGCAGCCCCTGTATAACCGCCCTCCCCCCTCCCCAAGTTCCATAGCCTCCTCACCCAGACGTGTAAGAACGCGGGGGGGGGGGGGGGCTCCGTGCACCCTGCCACTCCACCCCAGTGGACAGCCCAAGCAAAAGGCTGTCATTATTTTGAATTTTTTTAGTGACCTGTTCCTTCCCTCCTATCCTCCTCCCAAACCCCACCCGGACTACCTTGTCAGTTCTCTCCCTATGTTTATTACCCGTTAATAAAGAATGCATGAGTTCTAAACGATACTGACTTTATTTCTTTCAAAGCAAGCTGTGATCGAAGGGGGGAGGGTGGGTTGCTTACAGGGAATGAGTCAATCAAGGGGGCGGGTTTTCATCAGGGACAAACAAACAGAACTTTCACACAGGAGCCTGGCCAGCAATGAAACTTGTTTTCAAAGCTTCTCTGATGCGCACCGCTTCCCGGTGTGCTCTTCTAATCGCCCTGGTGTCTGGCTGCGCGTAATCAGCGGCCAGGCGGTTTGCCTCAGCCTCCCACCCCGCCATAAAGGTCTCCCCCTTACTCTCACAGAGATTGTGGAGCACACAGCAAGCAGCAATAGCAATGGGAATGTTGGTTTGGCTGAGGTCTGAGCGAGTCAGTAACGAGCGCCAGCGACCCTTTAAACGTCCAAAGGCACATTCTACCACCATTCTGCACTTGCTCAGCCTGTAGTTGAACAGCTCCTGACTACTGTCCAGGCTGCCTGTGTATGGCTTCATGAGCCATGGCATTAAGGGGTAGGCTGGGTCCCCAAGGATAACGATAGGCATCTCAACATCCCCAATGGTTATTTTCCGGTCTGGGAAGTAAATGCCTTGCTGCAGCCGTTTAAACAGACTAGTGTTCCTGAAGACGCGAGCGTCATGAACCCTTCCCGGCCATCCCATGTTGATGTTGGTGAAACGTCCCTTGTGATCCACCATTGCTTGCAGCACCATTGAAAAGTATCCCTTGCGGTTTATGTACTGGCTGCCCTGGTGCTCCGGTGCCAAGATCGGGATATGGGTTCCATCTATCGCCCCACCACAGTTAGGGAATCCCATTGCAGCAAAGCCATCCACTATGAGCTGCACATTTCCCATTAGGACTGCATCTTGAGGGCAATAAACCTGAGTGCCTTTGTCACAGAACCGTGCCTGTAGTCTCTCTCTCTCTGTCTCTCCGAACAACATCAAGGTCTACTGAATTAGCAGGCTGTACTCTCTGCTAGTGCTGATAACACTGAAGCTCCAAGGACAGAAGCACTGAGCAGCTGTAACAGCTTAGCTGCCTTGACAGCATGCCACAGTGACAATCTTCAGCACCTAACTACAAAAGAGAAGGTTCCTCACCTTGTGCAGTAATTGAGGTTCTTTGAGAGGTGTGTGCCTGTGGGTGCTCCACTTCAGGTGCCAGTGCGTCCCAGTGCTGATCAGAGATTTTCTGTAGCAGTGTCTGGTCAGGGTGCGCAATAGCAGGCTCGGGGTGCCTCATCTAGCACAAACCCCGACCCCTTCAATTCCTTCTCTACCATGGAGTGTTCAGCTCGTACTCCCAAGTAGAGAGGAGGAGAGTGGGTAGTGGAGCACCCACAGGAACACACCTCTCGAAGAACCTCAGTTACTGCACAAGGTGAGTAACCTTCTCTTCGAGAACTGTCCCTGTGGTTGCGCCACTTCAGGTGAATATAGAGCAGTGCCCTCATAAGGATGGAAGGGACTTCGGAGTGGAGTTTGTTACTGAGGCTAGTACAGTGAGGCCTAGTCTAGTGTCTGAGCTTGAACTGAGAGTAATTGCATAGTGGTTTGTGAATGTGTGTTCAGAGGCCCACGTGGCCGCCCTGCAGATGTCTAGGATGGGCACATTGTATAGGAATGCTATGGAGGTAGATAAAACTCTTGTCGAGTGGGTTCTAATGCCCGGAGGGGCTTCAGTGTTGTGTAGTGAATAGCATATATGGATACAGCTGGATGTCCATTTAGATAATCTTTGTATAGATGTGGCAGAGCCCTTCAATCATTCTGTTGTTGACACAAAAAGTCAAGGTGATTTTCAGAAGGGCGTCCTTCTGTCCAGATAAAATGCTACGGCACAGTGCACATCCAATGTGTGTAGAACCGCCTCTAGAGTGTTAGTGTGTTGTTTTGGCTGAAATGTAGGTAAATGAATCGATTGGTTGAGGTGGAACGAAGACAATAATTTGGGCATAAATTTAGGATGTGTTCTAAGTGTCACTTTATCTTTGAAGAAGATAGTGTATGGGGGGTGAGCCATGAGAGCCCCTATCTTGCGGACTCTTTGTGCAGATGTAATGGCGACCAGGAATGTCACTTTCATAGATAAGTGATGCGCCTGTGGCAGATCACCATGCATGTCAAGTAAGGGAACCAAGTCTGTCTGGGCCATGTCGATACTATATGTATCATTTTGGCCCTGTCAGTTCCTATTTTGTGCATTACTCTAGAGATTAGAGGTATCGGTGGGAATGCATAGAGAAGAGGATGATGATGAGAAAAGCGTTTGATGAGAAAAGCGTTCCCTAGGGATTGTGCTCTCAGTCCTGCTCGTGAGCAAAACTTAGGCCTTTTTTGTTTATTAAATGTCGCGAATAGGTCTATGGGTGGGGATCCCCACATGTGAAATGTGTGTTGTATTATTTCGTCATTCATTTCCCATTCGTGCTTTTGGGAAAACTGTCTGCTTAATGTGTCCACCATTATGTTCAGTCGACCTGGGAGGTATGCTGCTGTAATAGTGATAGTGTTTTATGCACCAGTTCCATAGTTTTAAGGCCTCTGTACATAAAGAATGGGAACATGTTCGACCCTGTCAGTTTATATAGAACATACATGCAATGTTGTCCGTCAGGACCCTTATCGTTTTGCCTCGTATAATAGGGAGGAAAGTGTTGCAGACAGGCATAATTCGAGCAGGTTGATGTGTAAATGTGTTTCCATGGGGGCATCCACTTGCCTTGGACTGTAAGTTGGTTTAGGTGAGCGCCCCATCCGATGAGTGAAGCATCTGTTGTGATTTGTATGGATGGTGGATCCTGTGGAAATGGGATGCTTGAGCAAATGTTTATTGGGTTTGTCCACCATTGTAGTGAATGTAGAACCTCTGGGGTCAGTGTAAGTCTTTTGTTTAGGCTGTTCTTTGGTGGAATACATACCGATTTTAGCCATCCTTGAAGGCACCGCATGTGTAATCTGGCATGTTTTACAACAAAAGTGGAGACCACCATATGTCCCAAGAGTTGTAGGCAGGTGCGTGCAGACACCAATGGGCTGTCTGAGACCAACAATATGAGGGAGATCATTGCTGTGAATCGGGGCATTGGCAGTGATGCTTTGGCCTCCACTGAGTCCAGGTTCGCTCCTATGAAGTCCAATTGTTGTACTGGAGTTAGGGTAGATTTCTTTTCATTGATTTGTAGCCCTAGGGAGTGAAAGAGAGATGGTTTATTGAGTAATGCGTCCTGTTTCTGGCAAGGTAGGGCCTTTGAGCAGGCAATCGTCTAAATATGGGAATATCAACATTCCCTGTCTGCGCAAATGAGTGGCTACCACCGCTAGGGTTTTGGTAAAAACTTGTGGAGCCATCTACAGTACGAATGGCAGTACTGGCAGTACATATTGGAAGTGATCTTGTTCCACTGTGAATCATAGGAATCCTCTGTGAGCAGAATGGATGGTAATGTGAAAATACGCATCTTGTAGGTTGAGCCCTGAGAACCCGTCCCCCTTTTCCAGCGCAGGGATGATAGTATGGGTCTCCAACCTCCGTTTTTCTTTTGAGTCAGGAAATAACGGGAATAAAATCCCTTCCCTCTGTATTGTGTTGGAACTTGTTCCACGACCCCTAACTGTAGAAGGTGATGTACTTCTTGTCTCAATAGGTGCTCATTAGAGAGGGTCACTGAAGAGGGACAGGGAACGGGGCTGGGTAGGAGGAATGGAGGTAAAGGGGATGGTATAAGCCGTTCGAATGATCTTATCACCACAGGCCACTGGGTTTTAGAGAGGCCCACATATGGTAAAATGGTTGAAACCGATGACCAAATAGTTGGATTGTTTGTTCCACTGGTGCTGGTGATTGGCGGAGGTCAGTCAGAACCTCAACCACTGTTTCAAAATTGCAATTTGCTTGGTGGTGCTTGGGATATTGCAACCTGAGATTGGTTAGGGCGACATTTCTATGGTCTGGGCCTTTGTCTTTGATTGTCGTATGGTCTCTGCTGGCATTGCGATGTGCTGTCTCTGTTACTATTGTAGGGGCTGGTATCTGCGTCTCCTGTTAGGAGATGTACAGATCCCTAGGGTCCTCAGTGTGGCTCTAGAGTCCTTCATGGAATGGAGGAATTCATACATCTTAGTGGAGAAGACCTTGTCCCTGTCGGAGGGGAGGTCCTCTACTTTGGTCAGGAGTTCCCTTGGGATACCAGATGAGTGTAACTAGGATGCTCTATGCATGATGATGGCTGTCGCTGTCATGCATCTGCCACATTTAGCGATGCCTGGAGCGCTGTTCTAGCAATAAGTTGTCCCTCATTAAGGATGACATGGGATTGGTCCCTTTTTTCCTCTGGAATTTCCTGGACAAAACCATTCATTTTTGCATAATTGTCATGGTTGTAGTTAGCGAGTAACGCTGTGTAATTGGCCGTGAGGAAATGAAGGGTCACAGAAGAGTCAACTTTTCACCTCAGGAGGTCTAATCTCTTCCAATTCTGGTCTTGTGGTGTGGATTTGAACTGAGGATGTTTGCCCTGTCGGTTGACTGCATCGACCACTAAGGAGTTAGGATGTGGGTGAAAAAAAAAAAAAAAAAAAGTCCATGCCTTTATATGGCACATAGTATTTCCTATCTGTACGTTTATTGGTTGGAGGGATGGCGGCAGGTGTTTGCCACTGTTTCTGCAGTGGAGATCCGGGAGCAGAGGACGCTTCTATATCAGACAAGTGCATAAGGGGGATCAGTGCCATCAACTTGAAACTATTTACATATTTGACATGAAGTCACCAAACAGTTTTGTCCAGCAAACAGAAGTTTGAGGCAAGATTTACAAAGTAGCCAGTGGCACACCCCTCCGATAGCTGTATTATTTAATGAGAGGAACTCAATGGCACTATTAGATACCTTCTACCTAAATGTAAACAATATTTACGATTAATAATTTAGACAAGTGCTGGTAGCTAGTTGTAGTGCAGTGCTTTGGCAACTGTGCACATTAAAGTGACCTGTGTTCCTTCCTTAAGTATCTCTGAATGAATCATTCTGAAGAGCGGCGCTGTTTGTTGCCAGCAAAATATTCCAAACACATTCAAAACATAACAAACATTACATGTTGTCAAGACATTACATATTCCAGGCTCCAGCACTCAGTTTTCTTGGTGTCTGCATGTCTGTTTTTTATAACTACAGAATTTTTACATTAGGACAAAAATGTGTTTTAAAGTTAGTCACTTACAACAAGCCACTAAGTAAAAAATTATCTTAATTCCAAGTACTTTTATAATCAGAACGTTATAAAGTGCATAAAGCAAAGGTGTATAATCTAACTATTCTGTTTTAAAATCCAATACCACAATGCCTCTTTACAGAGTTTTATACAAAGACAGCTTCATTTGTTAAAGACACACACAATGATGTAATCCAGGATATGTATGCTGATATTTTTCTACTTTGCAGGTACTCCTCTTAAATTCAAAGAAAATGAATATATGTTTGTGTCTTTTTATGACAAAAGTTGTCAAAGGTTTTTCATCTTATTGTTCTTTGCATTAGAAAGTCAAAATTTCTATATGCTGGTTTTCCTACAAGGGTACAGACAAATAAATACATGCATTTGCTGCTCGGACTGTGAAATCTGATTGTATGACGATAATTAGCTCTCAGATTTAAGAACTCTTCCTTGTTAATACCTATTTAACTCAAACACCTAATGGACGAGATCGTTAAAGATTCACTCGTAACTCCTTAAAATTAAGGCAGTTTCAGAGTTGTCCAGAAAGACTTAGCATGGGGCGGTAAGCCTATTACCTTACCCTTAACCATACACATACAAAATACCCTCTTCTCTCCCCTCCTTGCCACACACCCCTTGGGATTGAGACTCCTAGCTCACAAATATTCCCTTACCCTTCCCTCTCCTCCCCACCCAATTAACCTGAATGATTCTCATTCATTCTTCCCCCCAATTAATCAATTCTCATCCTTACCCCACTAGATCTACTACCTAAGAAGCAGCTCTTTAAAAATTGAAGTAATTACCTCAACACTTGTTGCTTGGACCAGCTTCACAGCTACAAAAGCCACCTCAGCCTCTCTCCATCCATCCTGGCTGCACTGCTTACAGATGCTATTTCTCAAATTATAGTGGGTAGCAGAGAGGTGGACAGCATTGCTCTACTCCTCCCGTGGTAAGCATCCATAGCCATAGGCCCTCCTTAAGTGAGGCAGAACCATTGGAGTAGGCAGGCTACATCAGGACTAGCCATGGTATACTACAGTATAGATATTTTATTTCCACAACTTTAAAGCCAAACAAATATTAGACACGGTATTAAGATCAACCTTTGACTTTTAATATTCCAATTAAATACTAATACAAATAAGTGAAACACAAATGGGGAACATTGTTTAAATCAAAGTTAATGAATAGAGACATGCCAGTAATAAACAAATTCCATTTTCAGCAATATCTGTCAGCTTTTAACTAGTATCAGAAAAAGTGATTAGACAGCCAAATTGTATTCAGTTCAGAACTTATACTGGAATAGATTCAATTCAGTCTTCTGGCATCCCAGACTGCAGTTTAGTATAGTATACTATGAGCAAGATCAAACAGTTATGTACATGAACATTGAACAGCCAAAATACTTACACTAAACAGCACAATTATGTACAGGTACTCCAACAAAAATATGCAATAGCCATACAAACATGAAACTGAAGGGAGGGAGAAGAGGAAAACCCCAACATTCAGAGAACTTTATTAAAAAATTACAAAAACATTAATAGCTGAGACATTTAACAATTGCACTACACTAATACAAAGTTCAAATATAAAAATTGGTGCATTTAGTTCACAATGCACTAGCTTTAAAGAAAAATGCTGCTTTCACTAAAGGCAGCTTAGATATTTTTCACATAATTGTTTTAACAGAAAGCCTATTAACACAACAATGATTGTTTTAATGCTACAGTTTACAGCAAGGACAAAAAACTAAAATAGCAGCAGTTTCACATGGCATATACTTCCACAGGCTTATTTATCCATGGTTTAAGTAATGCCTACAAAGTGCTCCCAGTTGAACAGACAAGTAAAATTCACAATAAAAAGTTTCCTGACACCAGGTATATTGAATGGCCTTAAACCAGTCTCCTCAGCATTCCTTCCCTGTTCCAAGGACAATCTAATTTCAATAAAAGCCCTTTTAAGATTATTAGAGAAAATATCTTTTGTTACAATGTAGTAACACTAAAAAGCAGCACACCACTATAGTGGTTAACCCTGGGATGGTGTAACATTAACAGTGTAACTGAAAGGCTTATGGATTAACATCCAACATTTTCAATAGACCAGATATTAGAGTCCAATATCTCAATTGTTAATACAGCTAATTAGCTGTATATTGCAATTAAAAATCCTAGAAGTTATTTCTGTAAAACTAGAGACACTGATTGAAGACTGGGCAAGAAACCAGAAATTGAATTCTTCCTTCAACTCCTCAAAAATTCAATCCACTAAGAAGATTTCATAGTCTCTCCTCGGGTTTTTTTTTGAATGGATATTTCAGTATATAGTAAGACTAACTGAGCGGTTCATTTTCTTTCCGATGAGTCGAGATGTTCTATTTTGTGTCGTAGATCTAGTTGCCATTCGATCAGTGAACAGCGCCCTCTCTTCTGCTGCAGCTTTTGCCATTTGTGCCTTCTTCAGTTCTCTGAAAGAGAAGAATCAAGAAATGTCCATCCAATGTAAGACTCTTGATCAGTCTCAGGCCACAACCTATCAATTTGCAGAACCACCTAGTTGATGTCTCCACTCATTTCAGGAGATAACAGGGAAAGTTCAGGATCCAGTCTTTGTATCACGTCTGAATTTTCTTATTTGGAGGGAGAAACAGGAAGGAAGTTCCAGAACCACATATATTGTTGATGCTCAAATAAAATACCCACAGATTTTTTTAAATTTATATGCAGCTGTAAATCAGTAGCTATTAAAACCTTTAAAACACATTTTTATAAATGCCAACACTCCCAAATATAGCTATGACAGTAAGTGCCACTACATACACAGAAGCTAAATAATAGAGTTAATTAACATAAGGGCCTTTTATTAACCTAATGAGGTGTGTAATTTCAATTGCTAGTTTGTCACCAATGATAACTAAGAACAAATTACTTCATTTTACTATGGAAAAGGGTAACCAAAAGAAACTCATAATACTGATTTTTAATTGGATTGGTGGAATAAAGAATGTATCTAATTCGTCCTTGTACCCATTAAAATAATACAGACCAGTAGTTAATTGCCAGTATGAGCTGACCTTAAAATGTCCACAACTAGCCAACTTTTAGAGTGCTAAGTGTAGAGACTTCATCCTCAAGACTAGCTACCCTTGTTAAGCTACCTTTGAAACCTCTGCAGAAAAATTCAGACCACAAAGTGTTTTCTTTTCAATAGACTGCCCCCCAAAAGAATGGTATCAGTGACCAACAGCCCAAGAATGCTACCGAAGTCCTTTTCCTTCTATATGCCAATATAGGCACTATATTCTGAATCTCTAGTTTGCTTAACATGTCCAACTTGAGTTGGCTGCAAGACTGAGTTGGAGAGAGAGCGGAAACTACCATGCTGGAAAGGACTGGTAGTCTGTCTCGTATCTCATCTCTGACCTGACTAGTACCAAATGCTTTGGAAGAAGTTACAAACAAAAAATATATACACACACACACACACCCCACACACAGTAGGTAGTTGTAGAATAACTTAGGGGAAAAATTGTCTATATTACATTAGTTAGAGGTTGGCCTATGCCATGAAGGATGAAGATTTCCAACTTCCTAAAAAGGTAATGAGTGTTTTTCACTATCCATACAAAATGTCCAACGCTTTTGAATCTTGCTATGTTCTCAGCCTAAATGAGTTCCACAGGCTAATTGTGCATTGTGTGAAAGTACTTTTATCAGTTTTGCTGCATATCCCCATATTGCAAGAAAAAAATAGCAACAGTGCCCCATCTACTTCTTCTATACTATTTATTATTTTGTATATTTTATTATTTCCTTTGTTTAATCATTATCTTTCATATAAAATTTTCATGTCCCTAGTCATTACTTTCAACCATTGCCGAATCTCCTCTATTTCTGCTATATCCTCTTTGAGACAGGGTGGAAAGAACTAAAATGCTCTAGCTCAGCGATTCTCACACAGTGGGTCAGGACTCCAAAGTGAGTCACGACCCGGTTTTAATGGGGTCGCCAGGGCAGGTGTTAGATTTGCTGCAGCCTCAGGCCAAAGCCCGAAGGCTTCAGCCCTGGGTGGTGTGGCTCAGGCTTCAGCTTCAGCCCTGGACAGTAGGGCTGAGGTTACACGCCCCCTGCCCAGGGCCGAAGCCCTTGGGCAGACTTTGCCCCCCTGAGGGTGGCAGGGCTTGGGGCAGGCTCAGGCCACCCCTCCTGGGGCCATGTAGTAATTTTTGTTGTCAGAAGGGGGTGGCGGTGCAATGAAGATAGGTAAATGAATAGAGCTTTGAAATGCAAGTCTGCATTGTTAGAGATCTCAAGGATAGATGTTTGCTCAGCTCTTGTGATGTCAGCAAACAAGTCTTGTCTATTGCTATAACTTTAATTCAAAGATCAAAAAAGGAATATTAACATTTATGATGATACTTGAGTGAAATAGTATTATTGTCTATATGTCTCTTTGAAGGTTGTAGTAACCTGTAGCTGAACTGTTTAATGGATAAATTACCCTGTGCTAATTGCCATGATGTTTAGAGGAAGGAGAATTAAGCCTATTGTTTTCTCAGGCCGAAAGGCTGCTGAAAATGTATAAGAACCCTGGGACATGATCATACATCATCTCAGATCTGCTTTGGTTTCAAGAGGGGGGAACCTTAAGCCATAAGGATTGAGATCCCCAGTCTTTGACTGGAGCCACCCTGAATATGGACATTGGACTATAACCTATGGACTATTTCTAAAAGGACTTTTGGCAACTACAAGCTCACCTCTGCTATGTATCTGAACCTCAAGAATTGAATTCAAGTCTGTATGTATATTGACCTTCTAACCAACACTCTCTCTCTTTTCTTTTTTAATAAATTTTAGCTTAGTTAATAAGAATTGGCTATAAGCATGTATTTTGGGTAAGATCTAAGTTATAATTGCACCTGGGTATGTGGCTGATCCTTTGGGATTGGAAGAACCTTTTCTTTTATATGATGAGATAAGATTCTCAGTAATCATCATCATATCTGACAGGTGTGTCTGGACGGAGGCCTGAGGCTGGGTACTTTAAGGGAACTGCGTTGTTTGGCCTTCTGAGTAACCAGTGAGGTACTATAGAAGTTGTTTTGTGCTGGCTTGGAAAATCTAAGTATTGGAATATCCACCAGCGTTTGGGGTTTGTCTGCCCCGTTTTGTTTGCAGTTCACCCTGATTGAGTGACCTCAGCTGGCTCCAACAGGCAGCACCGTCACACCTCCATGACAGTATTTTACCTCTGACCCCATTAATATTTTTTTTTTTTTTTAAATAACCTCATGAAAGGTTCAAAGGTTTTTTTTCAAATGTCAATTGACTCTTATCCACTTAAAGACACAAAGAGCTGTAAACAGATCACTGAATACATTCAGCAGCCAGATCCCTTTGGCTGCTGTTTCAGACATACACCTTTGATCCAGGACGTCCTAAAGGACAATGTAGCATTTAGCGGATAGATGAGTTCTTACATGCAGCAGAGGGAGCAGCCATGTACAGCATACACCAGGGGTCTCAAACTCAAATGACCATGAGGGCCACATGAGGACTAGTGCATTGACCCGAGGGCCGCATCACTGACACCCCCCCTCGCTGCCTCTGGCCACGCCCCCACCCCTTCCATTAGGCCCCGGCCCCTGCCCCACCTCTTCCACGCCCCATTCCAACCCCTTCCCCGAAGCCACCCCAACGCTGCCCCCAGGGGGTGTGCAGGGTGCGACGGGGGCTCAGGGCAGGGAGTTGGTATGTGGGGTGCAAGAGGATGAGGGGTGCGGCAGGGGGTCGGAGTGCAGGGTACAGCAGGGGGCTCAGGGCAGGGAGTTGGGGTGTGGGGTGCAAGAGGGTGAGGGGTGCGGCAGGGGGTCGGAGTGCAGGGTACAGCAGGGGGCTCAGGGTAGGGGGTTGGGGTGCAGGAGGGGTGCGGGATGTGGCAGGGGGCTCAGGGCAGGGAGCTGGTATGTGGGGTGCAAGCGGGTGAGGGGTGCGGCAGGGGGACAGGGTGCAGCAGGTGGCTCAGGGCAGGAAGTGCAGGAGGAGTGTGGGATGCAGCAGGGGGCTCAGGGTAGGGGGTTGGGGTGCAGGAGGGGTGCGGAATGCAGCAGGGGGCTCAAAGCAGGGAGTTGGGGTGCAGGAGAGGTTTAGGGAGCGAGCTCCAGCCCGGCACCGCTTACCTAGAGCGTCTCCGGGGCGGCAGCGGCACGCACCGGGGCCAGGGAAGGCTCCTTGCCTGCCCTGTCCCCCCGCGCTGCTCTGTTCCAGGAAGCAGCTGGAACCGTGTCCCTGCAGCCCCTGGGGGAGGGGGAGGGGCTCAGGGTTCCGTGCGTGCGTGTGCTGCTCTTGCCGCTCCTCCAGGTACCTCTCACGAAGCTCCCATTGGCCGCAGTTCCCTGTTCCTAGCCAATGGGAGCTGCGGGGGGCGGTGCCTGGAAGGAGGCAATGCAGGAGCCCTCTGCCTCCTACCCCCTTCCCCCCCGGCCCGGAGGGGCTGTGCTGCCGGCTGCTTCAGAGAGCAGCGGGGGGCGCGCAGCGCCACAGGGGGCAATCCTGTGGGTAGGCAGAGGGGTGGGGGAGAGCATGCGGGGAGCTTGGCGGGCCGCACGCAAGAGCCCCGCGGGCCGCGTGTTTGAGACCCCTGGCATGCACAGACTTCATGTCAATACTTGCAATAGCTATTAGTTATTTTGTCATGGCTATGTTAACATTGAGAGAAACCTTTAAAGAATATCAAGGACACCATAGGACTTTTAAAAAAAAAAGTTGCACCCAGGAAGGGTGAGGGAAGGACGTGAAAGACAACTAATATTTCCCATTACTGATAATACTTAGAGAAGTTTGGAACACCTCCTCTGTCATGCATACAGGCAAGTGGGGAGTCTCAGTGCTCAGAATTTGTCTTTCAACAAAAGCCTGCAGACTGCTAGATTTACTTCCTCCTTTCTGCAGTCAGTCATTCATCAGGAGACTGAGTGTAACCAACCAAAAGAGCAAGTCTGCCTCTAGCTGTACCAGCTATAGCAAAGGCTAGAGGAAAAACTGCAAGAGGGAATGATGGAAGGCATGGGAAAAAATGACTAAGGGCATATATATTAATCGCAAATGATGCACAGAAACTCACCAATACCCCACACCTTAAGCTTTCCAGCCATTAGGCACAAAGACACACAAAATTAAAGAAATAAGAGGTTCAAATGCTGACAGTCACCAAAATTCTTCCACCTCCTGCCTATAATTTAGAGAATGACCTAACAGCCAGCTCAAAGGGATTAAGGAGGTTAATACTCTTCCTAAAGGGAATCTCAGTTTTGAAGTCACACTTACACACACACCCCGCTTACTAAAACCCTTTGATTACAATTGAAAACTTGCCCAATGTGCTATTCACTATTCATGCTATTTACATTTACATCAGTGAAAATCAAAACAAATGAAATGTCTTGTACGTTGATTCTCAATACTGCAATGACTATATCAAAATATTGCAAAGGAAATTTTTCTTTAAAAACAATTAGGTTTTTTTAGATGTTATGCAAACATTGCTATTGTTCTTAGGTTTCTATGGTATATTTGGCCCCTTAGAGTCTCCTTAAAGGCTCTAAGAGTAGACTTAGGTTTAGTGCAAGTACAGTTACTGTACTCATGTCCTATCTTTAGTAATCTTAAAATTTGAAATACGAGTATACATTTAATCACCCTAAAACAAATTATTACAAATATAATTATATTTGATATTCAAGGAACCTTTGCACTCACTTTTGCAAGAGTGAATTTTTGAACTTCTCAGCATTCAGCTCTATACGAAGTTGCTCTGCACTCTTTTTGGCAGCAGACAGCAGCACTGAATGCTTGCCCAGAGCCACTGCTGTAGGTCTTCTCTCTGGATCTGGACTAATCATAACCTTGAAGAAAAGAGATCCATGTTTTAAAATACTAACTACTTACAGTATCAGAATAAGCAAGGAGCCATTTGCATACAACAATTCTTACTTTTAATAACTCCAATAATTCTTGAGAAAGAACTTGTGGTATTCTAGGCAGTTTTCCTTGTCGAATTTCATGCCATTGGTCTCCATTAGTCGGAAGTGGTTCAGCACCAGCAGCACACACAACAGTTAGAGCAAGAGCAAAAATATCAGCTTTCGGCAAGTGAGTATAGTTCTGCAAAGAAAAAATAAATAAACTTTCTGTGAATACCCACACCAGAATAGAAACTGGACATATGACTGATTTGGAAATGGAGACATCCGAAGTATCTACTCGCACTCCAAAAGGTGAGCCATTTAGAACAACTCATGTTTTACAAATTTGAAAGAGTTATTTCAACTTGGGGGTGGTTAAATAAAAAACAACTGCAAAGACATCACGCAGACTTAAACCTTATTTTAGCTTCAATTAGCAAAACAATGCTGTTACCTCTTGTAAAACTTCATTTGCAAGAAAACGGCTATCTCCTTCCTCTACTTGTGGACTAGATACTCTAGTTACATGACCAAGATCACCTACAAGGAATAGTTAAGGGGAAAAAGTTATTTTTCAGAAACCAAATGAATTATATCATCTGATGTTTAAGCGTGCAGCATTTTCCTTACCTATTTTAAATACAACTTTATCAGAAGACCAGTCATCATCATCACCTTCCTCTGACGTCATACTTGGAACTGATGTCCTAGATATGAAGATATTACCTGCAAAGAAGAAGAACTGTAAGGAACACAATTCCAAATCTAAGTTTTACCTCATCTGATTTCTCAGACAACTGTATTTATAAAGAAACTGGTTTCATTATATACCATTCCCTAGAGTAAGACAAACTAGAAAGCAGAAACCACCTCATGGGACAGAAGCCAATTTTTTGGCAAGTCAACAAACTTGGTTCCACAGAAATGATGCAAGATAAACTTAAAGGAATTTTAATTATGCTAGCCAATTTTAAAATTGATCTCTCTGATGGTCTGAGTAGCAACACAACAAAGAATTTACAGTTATTGAGGTGTGGTTGACAGCTTATTTTTCTGCGACAGACTAAACCAGGGGTCGGCAACCTTTCAGAAGTGGTGTGCCGAGTCTTCATTTATTTACTCTAATTTAAGGTTTCGGGTGCCAGTAATACATTTTAACATTTTTAGACGGTCTCTTTCTATAAGTCTATAATATATAACTAAACTATTGTTGTATGCAAAGTAAATAAGGTTTTAAAAATGTTTAAGAAGCTTCATTTAAAATTAAACGAAAATGCAGAGCCCCCCGGACCGGTGGCCAGGACCCGGGCAGTGTGAGTGCCACTGAAAATCAGCCTACCCCTGGACTAAACCATCTAAAGAAATTGTAAATATAACTTCAATAGAGTACAGTAGTAGTTTATATACTTACTAGGCTTTATATCCATGTGTACCAGTGACATTGAATGAATATACTTTAAGCCACGAGCCACCTGAAGTAACAGATCTTTCAGCTCGGGTTCAGTAAAATAGCGCATATTTCTGTAGTTTTCACTTATGGCATCAGCTAAACTGCCACCTAAAACAAAGCCAAAATATGTCAACTGCCTTCTTCCACAAGTGTTTTATGTAAAATGAATAAGGTTTCCCATATAGCAGAGATTCCCAAAACGTGGTTTGTGGACCACCGAACATTGCTGGTGGTCTAGAGAGAGCTGGATGGTCACATGGTATACCTCTTTCCCCTTATTCCCAGCTTCTACATTGAAATACATGTAAAGTAATGTAAGCAATCGCTGTAGTTGCCATGGGATCCCAAGTGTGAAGAAACTGTTCCAAACATCCATGAATTGGAGGCCATGTCACCCATATAATCTGTATTAGAATGTTTTCTACAGCGTAAGAGCTTGGGAAGATATGGCCATGTTAATATTGTGGTGAAAGCCTCAATTTTTGGAACCTCCTGTCTTGGGACTAGAATGTAGGCTACAGAGAGGGCAAGAGGTTCTATGCAAAAGGAAAACCAAAAGGCACTGAATATCTAACCCTAAACCACAAAGGTGTAGATTTAGTCTGTGCTGGTGAGATGACCCACACAGGAAGAGTATAAAATTCAAAGAAGAACAACTGAGCATGTCCTCCTTAAGCATGACCTTTCTTGGATGCAGTCCACTTTTTCTTTGCATGGAGTCATTTAATCTAATTTTTTGTTTTAAACCCATCTAAGGGACTTTGGTAAGACACCACAGAATTTTCCTGATAAAGTTCTTTAAGTTGGCTTTTTCACATTTAGGTCAGCTCATGGTACTGAGCCAAAAAAAAAAAAAAAAAGCTATCCCTACTGCTTTTGTAAGTGGAAGATTAATACACTTTGCACTAGCAGCACTTTTCAAAGAACTCTCTCAGTTGATGAGTATTTCTCTCTCTCCCTCCCCTCCCCCATCTATAAAATGGGAAACAAATTAAGTGATTTACTCATGGTCCCAAAACAATTTAGTACAGGAATATTCCTCAAATCTTTATACACAAGTAATATTTCAAAGTCAACATACTTTCTGATATTAACATGAAAAGCAATACAGAAAGTTAGTTTAAAATCAAAGTCACTTCTAGTTTGTGACTTAGACCCAGCTGCTGATCCTGATGAAGGCTGAGCTATTCCATTAAAATGGTGGAAAACGGGGGAAGGGGGAGCACAAAACACCTGTTTCTCACCTGCCTCTTAAATAAAGGGTGACAGGAATTCTGATAGGGGAAGATGGATTTTCTTTTTAGTTTAGTAGCAACATAATTGTTTTATTGTGCTTCAGCATGTATGGGCCTAGTGGTATAATGTCCAAAGTAAATTAAAAAAATGTTTTCCCCATAAGGAATGCATTAATTTGCTTAGAAAAAATGGTTTCTATGCACTGCAATATTTACTTTGTCAACCAGGGAGTAGTCAAACAGCCCCATGGCTCACCAATTGTTATGTGCAAGGGGAGGAACCTTTTGCTGTGTCCTCCCTTTTAGAGAGTTTTGTTTTATTGGAGTATTTTGTTTGATCAAATTTAGTGATTTGGTTTTTAGATATATAAAATGCTCTCTCCTACAAAAGGGACTGCACATACATGTAACTCCATCTCTTTCACATTTAGAAAAGAGTATCTCTTACAACCAACCAGTGCCATCCACCCCAGGCTAATGCCCATGAGAGACCTGCCAGTTCAAACCCTACAGGCAACTTTAGAAGACCTGCGGTTCATAGCAAGGTGATGGATAACAGGTTTTTCTTACCATTACAATACTCATTCTGTATAAGCATGTGATCATCTTCTGCCCAGGCAGAGTAGTATCTGACTACATGAGAATGCTGCCCCAAAACTGCATGTGCATAGACCTCTCTTAAAGCATTCTGCCTATTATAAATAAAAAAAAAACAAATATTTAGTGATAGTTTAAGTTTATTTCAGAATATCTAAATTTAGGTCTGCTGGAAGTTGCTATACACACACACACACACGTGATCTTTATATAGTGGTCACACGTCTTTAAGGCAGTAGCCATGTTAACACTGAGCCTGAAAAACAGGTATTCATCTGTCAATACTGCTGTGTTATCAAGCAACTGATCTGACACCATTCACCAGTGAAAAGAAGAAACCATTCACCTTGCTATTATAAACTTAAGGCTGATGTCTTTTACAGAGTTAATTGGGCAGTATCTGAAGTTACATTTGCATTGATGTCAGTGATTGAATATTTAAGTTTTAAAATAATTTATATTATACTATAAAAAGATTAACCACTGGTAAAATACAAGCTTTTGTTGTAGATCAGGTTTTATGGCTCCACTTCAAGAACTGAGCCTTCACCACCGGTAGAGACTAGAGAGGCTGGAAGAAGGGGCTGCAAATTCACTATGCTTTTAAAGCACCATTGACATCATTTCTAAAGGCCTGCCATTGAACAGTTTCAGAAAAGGCTCCTGATGATACAATTGTGGATCCCTTCTTTTGGTCGAAAGTTTAAAAGGGAACTAAACATTTATGCATTAGATGAAAGAGTTAAGATTAAAACAAATTATGGTAGCGTTTGTTCACAAAGACTTCAGTATTTTGGATTTAAGCATTCCCTTGGAGCGTTGTAAACTAAATAGCATTGTGCAAGTGCACAAGAACCAGAAAAAGAAACTGGCCTGCTTAACGACTTTATCCTTCACTCAAACTGGACATGGAGCAATACTTAACATTTTGCACTTATGTAAAGCCTTCCCAGCAGGGATCACAAAGGGCTTTACAGACATCAGTGTAACATATGTACCATTAATGGAAGGAAGTATTATCCCTACTTTACAGATGACTAGAGCGATTCGCTCAAGATCATACAGGATGCCTGTGGCAGAGCTGGGAATAGAACCCAAGTCTCTCTTCCCACTTCACATAAACCACAATACTACCCTTTAACTTCAGAAAGGCTGATGAAAAGTTAGTTTTAGATTTCTATTTTAAGGTATTAGCTGTAAAGTAGATAAACACTTGCAAACTTTTATTCATCTTGAAAGTCTCATTTTAATGCGTACACCGGAACAACTCATGTGAGAGAAGCAAAAAAGTAAAAAGGCAACCAAGAGTTAGTATCTAGCTTTTAGTAAAATAACACATACTTACTCATCAACTGAGCCAGCTAAGGGCTTCTTGGACCGTTTTATAGCATAGATACATCCATCAAGCCTTTTTACACATTTAAACACGGAACCAAATTCTCCAGACCCAATCTTCTCCAATTCATGAAATTCTGTTTCATACCGTGACTTCATATTACTTTCTGTTATTGTGATCCGCTGCAGTGATTAAAAAGGGGAAAAGTAAGACTTAGGTTTGCAAATACACACTACTAATTAAACACAAAGCTATAAGTGTGTTACCTTGGCAGGTCTGATAGTTTCATCTTCAAGCTCTCCGTCACTTGCTTCCATGTCCTCCCCACAAGAGCTGAAAGTTACATTCATAATATAGTCATTTACTGAATAAATAAGTCTTGATGATCTTAAAGACAGACAATAAGAATTCCAATTCTTACATTCTACCAAGGCCAAGCTAATGGAAAACCAAACCAAAAAGTCTGGAATGTGAAATCACACAAGGTAATACCCACCTACAAAATTTAGCTCTCTTGCATATACGGTATTTTCCTGTTGTTTCTAGGAGATTAACAACTGCTGCAGCTGATGCCCACTGCTAAATGTCCACCCTATCACCTCCCCTTTCTGGTTTCTATCTAGCAGAATCAAGACAACCATTACTACTTGATTCATTGTCCAGGTGCTGGTTTCCCATCCCAACTCAAATCCGTGTCTGGACAATATGGTTCACCTGTTAATTCTTCTCCTAATCCAAGGATTCACTAAACCGATTTTACCTTCCATCTGACAAAAATCCCACTGCAGATTATGGTCATGCACATCACACTGTACCCCAGCGCAACACAGAAAATATATTTCTGGGTGTCATTCACTTTGAAGATACCTATTGCTATTAAATCCTTGCATCTGTTGATTTTAGGGAAATAATTAACAAGAGATTTCCGAGGAAATTTAGCAATACAATATTTTTTTAAATAACTAAAAATGATTTAAAATAAGGTTGATAAAGAAGTACGAGTTACTCACTCATTCCAATGTGTTCTCTTTCTTCTACGACACTGTCCAGATGAAGTCTGAAGGAACAGCGAGTCTGGAGTAAAGGGATTAATGTTCACATGAGGTGTCCGTCTCATAACAGCATCCCGCTTTTCTGACTTCCCAACATTCATGAAGAGGGATCCTACACGGAGTTTAACTGAACTGGAGCCCATTCCTTGAGCTTTGGAAAGCAAACTCTACAAAAAACAAAAAGGCTCATCAGTACTTTAGATACTCATAACTAGGACCCTACCAAATTCACGGCCATGAAAAACATGTCCATGACTGTGAAATCTGGTCTCCCCACATGAAATCTGGTCTATACAGATTTCACAGGGAAGACTAGCATTTCTCAAACTGGGGGTCGCAAGGCTATGGGGGGAGGGGGGAGAATCACAGTATTGCCACCTTTACTTCTGCGCTGCCTTCAGAGCTGGGCAGCTGGAGAGCGGCATATGCTGGCCTCCCACCCAGCTCTGAAGGCAGCATCACAGAAGTAAAGGTGCCAATACCATATTATGTCTGAACTGCTGCTGGTGGCAGCACTGCCTTCAGAGCTGGGGTCCCAGTCAGCAGCCACAGAGCTTCCTGGAGCTAAGGGATTTTCCTGGAGATGGGTCTGACCCAGCCCAGGGAGTAGCCCATGCAGGAGAAGAGAAAGTCCCTTCCCTCACCAACCCAGCCAGGACCAGCAGCTGGAGCCTGGCATACAGTAGGAGCCCTCGGCCAGGGCACCACCAGCCCTGCCCATCCCTGACTCTGTGCCCATCGCTCTGGCACTCAGGAGTTAAAGGGGTCTTGGGCTGCTGTGTGTGGAGGCGGGTGTGTGACCACAGAGACCTCCCCCACAACCACAGCACCTTGGGTGGTCGCCCACCCGTAAGGCCGGCCCTGCCCTCCTTCCACCCCAAGGCCCTCCCATACCATGCCAATTCTTTCCGCGCTGCTGCTGGTGGCAGTGCTGCCTTCAGAGCTGGGCGCCTGGCCAGCAGCCACTGTTCACCGGCCACCCAGCTCTGAAGACAGTGCCGCTGCCAGCAGAAGCACAGAAGGGTGGCAAAACTGTGACCCCCCCCCTATGATCCCCTTTTGGGTCAGGCTCCCTCCCAGTTATAACACTGAAATTTCAGATTTAAGTATCTGAAGCCCTGAATTTTTTTTAAAAATCCTATGACTGTGAAATTGACCAAAATTGACCGTGAATTTGGTAGGGCCCTACTCATAACTGGGCACGTTTGGCTATGTTTTCCAGAAAGTTGTTATTAATGATGACTACTGTTTAATCAGCATAAAATTAGCATAAGAGCTGCTTAATAGGAATGAATTTGTTCAACGTAAATCACTTGGGTATGAATTTTTAAGCTTTAGTACTGACATAGCAATTGCCAGAATAAAGATAAACACTAACATTTTAATCATTTTTTAAAAGTCTGGCAAGAAAAAGTGACCACTTTTTAGTCAGGAAAAGACCATACATAAGGATGGAACAATTAACACGATTCTCTTTCAACAGAAAGACCATGAAGCATGACTATATATAAACACGCTGAACTATGAGCCACTGAACACTAAAATTACCACACATTATTGGCTCAGCTAGGCAGCAGCACAATAAAGCCTTGTTATGACTTGCGTATAAAATTCTCATTCTTCTACAAAAAAGTTAGTCCCTATAAATAGAAGATTAGCAGTACTAGTGCTCAGTTCCACACTGATGGGGCACTAGAAATGCACAAAATATATGGGTGTCCTCTCAATATTCAGAATTGAAAAGTTCATATTATACACAGATACTGTAACAGAATTTACTTCAATCCAAGAGAGGTTTTCACAGTGAAGAAAGGTCACCTATTGAAAATGAAGTAAAACCACTCTCTCCATAACCCCAAACCTACTATTTCTGGAAGCCAAGGGCAATCTGCCGGTCAAATATGTTCATCAAGCCTCCTTTGGAGGGGAGAGGTGGGAAAATGAAAGACTGGACAACAGGTTATAGCCAAGCTGCCAGGGCTTCATCCAGCGCCTGTCATGACCTGCAATCCCTAGAATTGACCTGGGCAGGCACATGCTTTCTCACGCTCTCTCATTCTGAGTTTTCAAATGCATCAGAGTTCAATGGCATATACCACCCACAAAGCATGTTTCCTGTTGTATTTGACACAAGCAAGCATTGACACTTAAGTCACACTTACATTCTATATAATTACATTAATTACATGATTGATCAATCTACTGTTACCATTAGAGACATTTTCAGATTAGAAGTATTTTTCCAAGTGTACTTTTATCAATAATTAATCAAGTAAAACTATTTACTTTTAATTACTTACATACATTAGTTTTCAGCACAGAAAGTTAAAAGACTAGCCAATTCCATACTTATATAGTATGTTTCCAAATAAATACAGTTTTTGGATTTTCATGTATTCAAGCAGCAACAGCTGGTTTGGAAGTCTGGCATGGGAATAATTGTTTTAAAAGTATGTAACAGCTTACATATTCTTTTGAAACTGATCATATTTCAGCAGTCCCAAGTCCCTCTAGCCATTTGTAGTTTATAAGTTCTTTGTTTGGGGGCTGAAAAGGGAAGACATAGTTTTGCTCAGGTGTCAAATACCCATAAAACAGAAACAATGGAAATAAACTACATGGTGCTGTCAAACAAACATGCAGACAAACTGATAGAACATTCAAACACATCAGATAAAATTCAGACAACCATGACTGAAAAGTTGAGTGTCACTTCAAAATATATGTCCACTGCAGTGTTTAGATGTACTGGAAATATGCCTATTACTCCTAGAACTTGTTTTACAACACCTAATTTTTTTAAAATCCACATTGGATTAAACTGGGTCCATTTAACAGCTCATACATATTTACAATGACAAAGTAAACAAAGTAAGCTGACAAAATTCAATTACTGAACTACAATTTTAAGATCAAAAAGTGAGACTGGAAAACTCCTCTGATGTTTAATAAAATAGTGGTAAACCAACAGGCTGATCACCTACTTTAAAATATGAATTTAAAAAAGTACCAAACAGACCAGATTAATCTGTTACATAATCTTAACGGACAATTTGTGGGCAGGACCTGCAAAAGATGCCAACTTTTTTTTGTTACTGGCAAACTAAGTATGTTATGTAACCTGGAAACACAGATGATAACTTTGTTTTTAATCCCAGGCACAGAGGAATGAAATGGGGTATTATGTTTTGTTTGTTTGTGTTTAGGTTCCCTGTCAAATTGCATCAGCTATCCTCTGTTGGTGTAGTTCTATATTTAAGGAGCCAGATGCTGCTGGAAGAGTTTGTAAAGCACCATTTTCTGTTCTAGTTCACTCCTTACACTTAAAAGGAAACAGACCTATCATTACCCTTACACCAAGTATATTATACAGAGTGGTTGTAGCCAGGTCGGTCCCAGGATATTAGAGAGAAAGGTGGGTGAGGTGTCTTTTATTGAACTAACTTTTGTTGGTGAGAGACACCAAGCTTTCCAGCTACACAGAACTTCTCTTCAGGTGTGGGAAAGATATTCTGAGCATCACAGCTAAATGCAAGGTGATGGAAAGGATTGTTTACCTTTAAGTAGTTAACACATATTCAAGGTAGAATAGTTCTTTAGAACAATCCTTTCCACCTTGCATTTAGCTCAGAGTACCTTTCCCAGACCTGAAGAGGAGCTCCTGTGACTAGAAAGTTTCTCTCTCTCTCACCAACAGAAGTTGGTCCAATAAAGGATATTACCTTGCCCACCTTATCTCTGGAGTATTGTTAGTCCTTATTGCAAATCTACCAAACAAGTTTGAAATAAGTGGAAGTGTAATGCAAATCTATTAATACTTCTAACCCACCACCCTCCTGACATCCAACATTTTGTGCCTGCCAATAACATTGCTCTTCCAGTAAACAGAGTTCTAGTGCCCTAGAGTATTTTCTCTCGCACAGGTGGGCTGGTTCTAGCCCACATTAGGCAGGAATCCTTACTGTAATACAAGACCCAAATTTCTTGGTCAAGGTATAGTCAAGATCCAGACTCTAGAGAAACATTTTGTCACACCATCACAACAATGATAATAATAAGTGAATAGAGAGGTTTCACAACCCATTCACTCCAAAGCATCTAGCAATCATGCCCACGGTCTGCCTACTGCAGGGGTGGGCAAATTTTCTGGCCTGAAGGCCACATCTGGGTATGGAAATTGTATGGTGGGCCATAAATGCTCACGAGATTGGGGTGCGGGAGGGGGCGAGGGCTCCAAGGTAGGGCCAAAAACAAGGAACTCAGGGTGTGGGAGGGGGTTCCGGGCTGGGGCAGAGGATAGAGGTGCATGGGTGGGGGTGAAAGCTCTGGCTGGGGGTGCAGGCTCTCGGGCGGGCATGAGCGGTTTGGGGTGCAGGAGGGTGCTCTGGGCTGGGACTGAGGGGTTCAGAGGGCAAGATGGGGGGGGCAGGATCCAGGTGGTGCTTACCTCAAGCAGCTCCCGGAAGCAGCGGCATGTTCCCCCTCCATATCCTACGCAGAGGGGCAGCCAGGTGGCTCTGCGCGCTGCCCCGTGCGCAGGCGCCACCCCTGCAGCTCCCATTGGCCATGGTTCTAGGTCAATGGCAGCGCTTGGGGCAGGGGCGTAGGAGACGGACGGGAGCCATGCCGCTGCTCCCAGGAGCCATGGCACACGCAGAGCGATGCAAGCCCCCGACCCCGCTCCCTGGCTGCAGCAGGGCAAGCCCCGAACCCTACTCCCAGGCGGGACCTGGAGGGCCAGATTAAAATGTCTGAAGGTCCGGATGCAGCTCCCGGCCCCCACTCCTGGCCTATTGACTACCCCTGCTGTTCAAAGAGCCACAAAGCCAGGCCCTTCACTACCCTTCCCCCACATCGTACAGACACCACAAGCAAGGGGGTGGATACTGCTGACCTTACCCACAACAAAGGGCGTGGGGGACCCTATGTGTACAGTGCTTTGACGAACTGTGGGACCAGGAGACGCCCAGCACTGCAGGCAGCTCCTCCGGGCATCCTGTCCACAGGCCGCGCCACGCCCTGTGTTGGAGCACGGGGCACACACGTGCTACAAGTTACAACCAGCCGCCCTTCAAGGGACCAAGAACTAAAGGGGAGCTGTGCCACAAGCAGCCCCAACCCCAGCCGCTCCGCAGAGCGCCATCCCCACCCCGAGCCCTCACCTTGGGCGTGTGCGGTGTGTCGAAGAGGCGCAGCTTGCGGAAGGTCTTGTGGGGCGGGGTCCCGGGGCACTCGGGCAGAGGGGAGCGGGGCTCCTCGCTGCGGACCCGGTACCCGCCTGCAGTGAAATGCGTCGGCGACTCCCCGCAACACCGGCGGCCCTTGAGTGGCGGCGAGGGCGAGCCGGCCATGAAGTAGGCTCCGGGCGACTTGACCGGGGACGAGCCGAAGCCCTCCTCCTCCCATGAGTCCTCATCCCCGGGCAGCGCAGACACCGCCGGCTCCATCTCCTCCTCTTCCAGCGGCGGCGGCTCGCCCCGCGCCGGGGTGCGGGCTGCCGAGAGCGGCGAGTCCGCCTCCTGGAAGGCTGAGTCCTCGCCGGTGCTGTTGCCGCTGCTACCCCCTTCCTCCTCCTCGTCGTCCTCGTCGCTGCCGGCTGGGAACAGCAGCTTCTGCCGGATCGGGGCGTCCGCCGGCCGGACCGAGAGGCGCCGCGGCGCGGCCTGCAGCCGGCTCACAGAGCTCATGGCGGGACCACGGCTCCGGGCCGCTCCCAGCTCCGTACGGGCCCCGCTCACGGGGAGACGCGCCCCCCGACACCCTGGCGCCCTGCCGGCCGCTCCCACGCCGCAGGCCCCGCGCTGACCGCTCCCCGGCTCTGCCACTATCGGCGCTGAGTAGGCGCCACTCCAGGCTCCTCCTAGCCCCGCACCAATGCAGGCTCCGCGCGGACCACTTGCTAGCGCTGCCCAGGGTAGCCCAGCTCTTGCCGTTCAGACTCCGCGGCTTTCCCGCGACCGTTAGTCTCGTGGCCCCTGCGCCAGCCAATCACACACGCCCACTCAGTTTGAAAACAAGGAAGACGGAGGCTGGGCCACGCAGAAAATACGTCATACGTTCGTTTGGCGCGAATGGGGAGCTGGAAAGGGCGGGGCTGGAGAAGTCTCCTTCGGTTGGGCGTGTGGGGTGGGGACGAGGGAGGTTGGTGGCCGGCTGCGCGGGCACGGAGGCGCTCCAGGCGGTAGCCAGGTGCCTCGGTTCCGGCGAGCGGCAGAGCTGGGCGGCTGGAGGCGGGGGTGCCGCAGCGGGCGGCGATGGCTCTGGGGTGGAGCGAACAGGGGTCTGACCCGGGACCGAGTCACCAGAGCTGCTCCTCTGACCGCACCATCCCCGCTCGACCGCTGCGGGAGGAGGGAGGGGCGGGCCCCTCGCCCCGGGCGGCACCGTTCTCTCCAGGCTCCTGTAGGAAAGGTGGAGAGGGGTTTGCTGCCGGGGGCGGGAGCGCAGGGTGGCAGGGCAGGCGGCCGGGCTCCTCCAGCGCCGCTGGGATACGGCGCTAGTTCTCCATCTCACAACCCCGCGCATCAAGCGGGAACTGTCCCTTTAACTGAACAGCACGTAGCAGGCAGGCAGTGGAAAGCAGCTCTGCTCGAGGCGGGGCACAGCCCAGGCCGCCGCCTTCACGCCACTAACCCCGCTGCACACACTGTTCATTGCGGTGGTGCCACTGTAAGCAGAGGCGTTACGCGCTGCTGTGCTATACCCTCCTCCCATGGCGCCCTGTTTAAAGGAATCCGTTTGCACTGCAGTGAGTTGAGCCCGTCGCAGTTGCAAGGAGGAGACGAGATGCGCACACCCTGGTAGGAGTCGCCTCCAGCCAGCCAAACCTGCATGTCTCACGCGAGGGCAAACAAAAAAACAGATTGCTCACTCCCCTTTTCTAGAGATCGCTTCCAAGTGAGCTTTTCAACTCTATGCACACGTGGCACGATCGTAAGTCGAGGTGCGACAGACTCCCCCCTAGTAAAATGCCACTTTGCTGACAGCCGTTAGCGGCCGGGAGTTTCATCTCTGTCTCCTTAAGAACAAAGACAGTGTATGAGCCCCCTTAATTCTTCGTTTAAAGTCTATCACTACAAGACTGCTTGTAAAGACTGGCAGGGTTGAGAAAGCTATTAAAAAAATGCTTCTCTTATCTTGGGAAATCTGTTAATACCAGAAGAAGAAACGGAACATTGACGCTAGATCATCTTTTCTATTAACACTCGAAATCAACAAATCCAATATACTAGTTCCCAGCCCAAGTAGGGTGACCAGACAGCAACTGTGAACAATCGGGACAGGGTGGGGGTAATAGGAGCCTATATAAGAAAAAGACCCCAAAATCGGGACTGTCCCTATAAAATCAGGACATCTGGTCACCCTATGCCCAACATATGTATATTTGGTTGACATATACATTGCTAACTTTTGTGATGGGAATTTCAGGTCCAGAAGTAAAGTGATTTTTTTTTATTTTATTTTTTTAATTTCAGCACAGAGTAAGTATGTTTGTTTTATAGCAAAATGCCCCACATTAAAAAAAACAATTGCTAGATGTTCAGCTGTGCAAAATGGTACAGAGTGCTTAAGTACAAGTGGAATAGACATAATCTGTTAAATAAATACTCAAACAGTTTTATGGTCTCAATCTCATGTAAAAAAAAATAGTTTGCAGTAAAAAGCAGCACCCTTTTAAACGAATGATTTGTAAACTATTCTCATGATATTTGAGACCTGATTCAAGAATTTTGAACATTTGAGGTTGGCAAGAACTTCTTACTCATAAACTAGAAAATCACTTCACAATGAATGTGTTATATACTCTGCATTCCATTTGACAGACACTGACCTCTCTATGACCGCTTTGACTTTGGCCCTCCACTTCATCTCTATCAGCCCTTGCTGGACTGATAATGCTTTCAAGTATCTGTCCTTTATCACTTAATCAAATTATATTAACTAAAACTAATCTTTTGAGCAAAGCTGTACTGACCAATTTTGTTTTCCCAGTCAGGGAAAGCTAGAATAATCCAGAGCTGGCTCCGTCTAGGTCCCATGACCTATCATCAACTTCTCCTTATTTTCAAGACAATACACATTTCTTCCCCCCATCCTTTGGGTTGAAGAGTCATTCTGTGGCTGATGCTAATGGCTAGAGTAGCTGTCACAGTCATAGTGCCCCAGCATCCTTCTGGTAAGGTGAAAAGCATACAGAATTTATCTAGCAGCAGATCTTCTGGCCCTTATCCAGTTCCACATGATAGCATGTAGACAGCCCCCATTAGAACTGATGTCTGTCTGTGCTTTTTACGCCTTGAGTGGCGTCCCCAAATCCTGCTTTCTTTATCTCTGGAGGAGCAAAATCAAACCTATTCTGCTGCATGAGGGACCTCTGCACCCAGAGAAATAGGGGCAGGAGTTGCTTCTAAAAGTTTAGGAGACAATGAATTAAACACACCAAACCCAGCCTACAGAGAAAAGGGAAATTAAAATGTGTACTTATCCAGATGCTCCAGTTGTTTGCTGTTTGATATGATTCCAGGCAATGGTGGATCCTAGTAACAGAAACCTTAACTTAAAACCATAAACTTTAAACACTTTTCTACCTCTCATTTTCACTTTTTTATAAGCCTAACTGAATACTGTCCTTACCCTCTTCCTCCCAAAGAGCCATTTCACTGGTACATTGGAGCCGGCTCCTTTAACAACTCTTCCTCATCCTGTTTCCCCTTCCCTCTGCCACACCAACTGGGGGTGCCATTGTGAGCTTTGCCATATAAGTGGGGACATAACAGAGAGAGCAATGGAAGGCTTTGCCCTGACTTCCCCATCTGGAAGCCACCACCATTTCTCCTGGCTTCCCTGTGAAAGGAAAGTAAACAGCTGTTTAATCTCCTAGGCAAGAGCCACTGCAAGAACGGGATTGTCTGCAGGCTCTACTGCCTCACAAACTCTTGAAAGCCAGATAACACTTGCCATGATCTTTACTGGGTCTGTTCACAGAAATGGGACAGCCATTGTCACCTCTCCTGGGACTGTCACTCTTGGCACCCTCTTCTCACACACACAGGAATATTCTCCTAAATACATCTCTTACCACCACTCTTTTCAGCAATTAGGGAATTCAACTACATTACTTGTAAGTAGTTTTCTATTTGACCAATTATAATCATTTTGCCTTTCACTAGGTTAGGAGCTGGTGATATAGAGCGAGGTAGTTTGAGGAAGATATCTTAGGCCTTGTCTACACTGGCACTTTACAGTGCTGCAACTTTCTCGCTTCAGGGTGTGAACCCCCCCGAGCGTTGCAAGTTTCAGCGCTGTAAAGTGGCAGTGTAGACAGTGCACCAGTGCTGGAAGCTACTGGGTTTTTTACAGCGCTGGGAGAACTCTCTCCCAACGCTGGTGCCACAACTACACAGCCACATTAAAGTGCTGCCATGGCACTGCTTTAATGTTGGTAGTGAAGACATACCCTTAGGGTGTGAGTTCCTCCAACTGCACATGAGCATCTTTGGTTACTTTCAGCACTGCTCTCCCTAACAGCAAGAGACCTCCACCACAGACGTGCCAGCTTCCCTCCCTCCTTCCCCATGCACTCTCTCTTTCATGTAGTCTAGTCTCACCCGTTTCAGTTTCACTTCAGTAGGCCCCCTATCAGACTCCTGCCCCTGCTCTGCTTGGCTTCCCACTTTTGGGTTGACATACTCACATTGCCTGCCATTTCCTGTCTCAGGCCCCTCTCCCACTGCAGCCCCTCCTGGTTGGGCCTGACCTGAGCTTGATAAACAGCCACTCTTGGGGATTAGCTCTAAGCTATGTGCAGCAAGTGTTGCTGCCTTCCCTGCAGCTTCCCCCTCAGCAGAGACAGCAAGTGGGAGGTGGGAAGATTTACTATAGCACCAACTACTGGCTGGAGTGGTGCTTTGCAGGAAGCCGCTTCAGCAGTAGGGAGCAGGCCCAGAGAGGCACCATATACAAGCACAACCTTTGAATGCTCCAAGGACAGGGCCGGTGCAACCCATTAGGCGACCTAGGCAGTCGCCTAGGGCACTAGCATTTGGGGGGCGGCATTTCGGGTCCTTCAGCAGCAACCACGGCGGCCAGATCTTCAGCCGCCCCAGTCGTCATCGGCATTTAGCCGGATGGAGCTGGGGCAGGGGGGCGCAGGGAGGGCCGCCTGCAGCAAGTAAGGGGGGGGGGGCGGCACGCAGGAGAACCGCTCCCCGCCCCAGCTCACCTCTGCTCCACCTCCTCCCCTGAGCACGCTGCCCTGCTCTGCTTCTCTCCCTCCCAGGCTTGTGGCGCCAAACAGCTGATTGGTGCCGCAAGCCTGGGAGGTGGGAGAAGTGGAGCAGCGACGGCGTGCTTGGGGAGGAGGCGGAGCAGAGGTGAGCTGGGGCGGGGACCTGCCGCACGGGGGGCGCCTCAGGGCAGGGGGGGGAGCTGCCGCGGGGGGGCACCTCAGGGCGGAAGGGGGGCTGGGGAGCTGCCGTGGGGGGGCACCTTAGGGCGGAAGGGGGGCTGGGGAGCTGCCGTGGGGGGGCACCTTAGGGCGGAGGGGGGGAGCTGCCATGGGGGAGCGCCTCAGGGCGGAGGGGGGGGCGGAGAGCTGCCACAGGGCTGGGGGGGGGGGCACAAGGTGGAACTTTCGCCTAGGGCGCGAAACATCCTTGTACCAACCCTGCCCAAGGATGCACCTACACACTGAAAAATTTGAAAGCCTGAGATTTCCATCTTGCACGCACCCTGCAGTTCTGTCCCCAAGGTTTCCTTTTACTATGTGACAAAAAATAGCATAAAGAAAATGTGTCTTTTTAAAACCAGGAACGTAGTATATTCCCTGACTTTAAATGATCGGACAACAGCAGATCTCAAAGGCTCAAGAACTCTTTTTTTCCTAAACAGGGCCTATCCTTCTATGCTATGTATCTATCCATATCCATATCCAGGTTCTCATTGGGCGCCTATCAGCATAGAGTCTGAGCCCTTATTCCTCTTCTATTCAGTATCACCTGTGATTTTGGAGGCCTGAGATCCCACAAAAGTTGGTGGTGAGGCCAGTGTATCCTAGGACCAGCGCTGGTCAATGTACATGGCTTCTTTCTTCCTTCTCTTTTCTAAGAGTGCTTACGCCGTTCTTCTGTTTCTTCTTTTCCTTCAATTACTGTTTCTTCTCTCTAGAGATATTCTGAACTCTCTCCCCTTTGGGCCAAAACAACTGCCACTAACTGCCAACTCCAAGAACAGAGGCTTCCCATTGGAGCACCAGTTTGTCAATCAACCAACTCAGGGAGTGGGACTCTTTCTTTCCCATGCAGAGCTGCACACGTCAAACGAAAGGTGTGATTTTTTTTCACCCGTTTAGGTAAATGGGTGCAACTTTGTGCGGAGCACCATTATATCAGTTTTAGAGCATCTTAAAGCAGCTCATCTTATGCCATTTTGTAACTGACAAACTAAACCAATTTAAGACATTTAAACCAATTTAAGTGTGTCCATATTAGGGATGGAGTCGCTTCAATTTAATTAAATAGTTTTAGAAACTGATTTAGTTAAATGGTGCACAAAATGTGTGTAGACAAGGCCTCCTTTGCCAGCAGAGCAGATAAATCCACTAGGATATGAGAGGGTAATTATTCCTTTTGTAAGTCATAAACAGGAACACTTCCATAAAATATCAAACTTTTACATACTTCTCATGTTCTTTAGGGTGCTTAGAGCTGAAGTCTCCTTTTATTTCCCAAAAGGCACAGTACAGGTAGTGTCAAACCACAGAGAGCCTCCAGAGGACAATCTTTAGAATATGGAAACTTTGGGCTAATATGAAGGTAAACTATCAACAACAACAAAATAAAAATGGCCTGTTAGTATATATATTTAAAGTACTATTAAAAGGGCAAATCCTGTACTAGGAAGTGAGGTAACATTGTCTCCATTCATTAGGCCAGTAGTTTAATCTGTTCTTGATATGTGGGGGGTATTGTGTGCCCATATTTGTGTTTAAAACAGCCTACCTTCCTGCCTACAGCTCCTATGCCACATCCTCCTGTAGATAGCATTAGGGGCCTGATGATCCCTGGCTGCTGGAGTGTCCTTTTGGGGCTGCTGGCACTGGTGCAAATTGGAGCATGCTAATGGTCCCAAGATTGGGGGAGTTCAAAGGTGGTTTACAGCCACCTGTGTACTGTCCCCAACTCCTAACTTGTATCAAGTGTTCCTCAGCCAGATCCCAGGATCCAACCCAACATATTTACATTCCCTTAGGACTGTAGATCAGTGAATGCTTTTATTAAGTTCTTTGGAAAGCAATTACTTATTCATTTGTTTCTTTGCCAAGCAAAGAATCTCATCTTCTCATTTTCACTGACAATTTGGGGAGGGGGAGGGGCGGGGGTGTAAATTGTGAGAAATTTAACCATTTTCCAAAGTTCTGTTTCACTAAGACAAGAATCATTTGATCAAATTAAAAAAATACACTGAAAATCAACACACTTCTCCTTGCTTCAGTTTCCCATCCTGTTAGTATTACCTTCTCAAAATAAAAGGAGGTTTTAAAAGATAATGTATATTAACTGCTAAGAAACAATTAGCAGTATTGGATTAAACAGCTTTTAAATCATCACAATACTGGATAAAACAAAGATTGATATAAACAATAACATCTTGGTAAATTCTGCTCTGCATGCTTCCTAGATCATGGGTTTGCTGTCATTACTAAGAAGTTTGCTCATCCACTTTAACAGTTCAGGCCACAAGCATGTTCTTATGCTCTAAGATTTTCCCCCATAGAGAATGCAGAAAAACCTGTAACTGCAAACAAAGAAGTTAAGAGTTCATCAAATGGGTGTAAAACACAAGCTCTTTGGATTTTTGGATGTCAGAGTGAAAAAAACAACAACAATATGCTTAAATAGAACAGCATTGTTTCTCCGTATGATGCCTTTGTTAAATTGAAGAATCTCATGAAAAGTCTTGTATTTTTCTTTCCCATTCTTTATTCATGCTTCAGTCAACAAAGACTGTTCTTGCCACAAATAGCCAGTGCATTGTGTTAAAATGGTTTGAAATTACACTGTAATAACTTTGAACAAGATATTCAAATTCACTTTACAGAAAAGGTCTGACCATCATGACTCACAAGGGCCAAAGGAAAGGGCAAGTCATGTAGGCTCTTTTCTGAGGGAAAAATAAAAAATAGGAGGCTCAGTGCAGATCTTTGTGCAGAGGCCAAACACCTAGCCCATGTGCCAGATCTTACCTGCATGACATTTTCAGATTCGGCAGAATTTAAGTTTTTGATTAAAATAAGAAACAAGTTTATAGCCCTCACAGTTGCAAAGTTCCCCTTCCAAATTTGGCCCAAGTGTAACCAATACAGTGTTGCCTTCCTGAGTCTGCAGGCAGTCTGGAATAATAGCTTGTAGAGGTGTAAATGGTCTCATACCCCATTAATCCCATTGAGGTATTTTTACTTTAATGTAAGCATTAACTATTTAATTGCTGAATAGCAGAGGGAATGTGGTGAATAATTGGCAATTGCTGCAGGAAAAATAGAAGGGAGACCCAAAAAAATATAGATGAGTGAGAGGGAAAAGAAAGAATAGTGAGAAAGGAAGAGAAATAAAGGGGAAAAATAGCAGTGGTCCTAAAAGAAAGCTTATTTTTCCACTGAGTGAGGCTGAATGAGACAATGATGTACTAACCAAATAATGATAATGGAAGGTTCGTTACTACATGTTAGTCATATATAGACACTCTGTACTTTGTGCAGACCTCCCCTCCCAGTGAGACTCAGGAGACTATGTAGTCCTAAATTTATATACCTTGCCCCATTAATCATAATTAAAAATGGAATTTGGCCATCTCCACAGAATAAGTTTTGACACTCTTGCCCTAGTGGATAGATTCCACATCAAAAAAGCTACTTCCACAGTTTGCACCCCTGTTGACAGCTTCAGCAAAGGCACCATAGAGTGAATGGCCTAAACCAATGGTTTTCAAACTTTTTTTCTGGCAACCCAGTTGAAGAAAATTGTTGATGCCTGTGACCCAACGGAGCTGGGGATGAGGGGTTTGGGGTACGGGAGGGGCTCAGGTCTGGGGCAGAGGGTTGGGGTGTGGGAGGGGGTCAGGGCTCTGGGCTGCGGGTGCAGGCTCTGGGGTGGGGCTAGGGATGAGGGGTTTGGGGTGCAAGAAGGGGCTCTGGGTTAGGGGATTGGGGCACGGGCTTACCTCGGGCAGCTCCTGGTCAGTGGCGCAGCAGGGGTGCTAAGGCAGGCTTCCTGCCTGTCCTGGCGCCGCGGACCACGCTGCGCCCCAGAAGTGGCCAGCAGCAGATCTGGGTCCTAGGCGGAGGTGCTCAAGCAGCTCCTTGCGGCTCTCACCCGCAGGCCCCCCCAGCTCCCACTGGCCAGCGGAGCCAGTGCTCGGGGTGGGGGCAGCACGCAGAGCCCCGTGGCCCCACCACCTAGGAACCAGACCTGCTGCTGGCTGCTTCTGGGGCTCAGCGTGGTGTCAGAACTCTTAGGGACTAGCCTGCCTTAGCCAGGCAGCACCGCCAACGGGACTTTTACTGGCCCTGTTGGCAGTGCTGACCAGAGCTGCCGCAGCCCAGTGCCTTACATTCTGGGTTGCAACCTGCAGTTTGAAAACCACTGGCCTAAACCATGGAGATTGTCTGAAGAGGTCATTGTGAGCTGGAGGCAATGCTGGGGAAGCTTGCACTGTGTTGTGCTTAGGGAACCAAACTGATCCCAAATTCAGTGAACCCAATTAAATAAATTACCCCCAGATAAATTGAGCTCTCTGGCCTTGAGGATCTTGCAGTCTAAGGCCCCAGTCCTGCAAACAGATACACTATTAGTGTTGACCTTTATGTTCATGCAGTGTCCCACTGAAGTTCACAGGATTCCAGTAGTGTAAAAGTCTGCAGCAATGCATCTATTTGCAGGATCAGGGCCTATGTTTTTGCATATAAGTTTAAATCAATTTTAAAAAATAAAACATAAATGTACACAATATGGAGCATGGAAGCCTTAATAACCAGACAGGGCCGGCTCCAGGCACCAGCTGACCAAGCAGGTGCTTGGGGCGGCCCCTCGGGAGAGGGGCGGCACGTCCAGCGATTCGGCGGCAATTCGGCGGAGCGTCCCTCACTCCCGCTCGGAGCGAAGGACCTCCCGCCGAATTGCCGCCGCAGATCGCGATCGCGGCTTTTTTTTTTTTTTTTTTTTTTTTTTGCTGCCTGGGGCAGCAAAAACCCTGGAGCCGGCGCTGTAACCAGACATGCATCTCTGGGCCTCCACAGACTTGCTGACAAATGCGTGCTTTTAATTATAGGTTTTGAAGCTCAAAGGGAAAACTTTACTTCCTTCTGTGGGTAGAAGAGGAACCCTAATGATGCCAAAAGGGAAGGGAAATATGTGAAAAAATTGTTTGTGCTGTAGGGGGAAACTGACACAGAAGTGGGTGTGGTGCCATCTTGTCAAGGTTTTCTGCATTTACAAGATCAGCCACTGTCCCTAAAACCACTTATGGCTAAATTAGAGGAACTCAACCAAGGTTTGGAGGGTGTCCAGTCCACAGCAGCCAACATGGACTTAAAACTGGTTAAACTGGTGAGAAAAATAAGCAGCTTCCAAAAAAGAACAGCTGGAGAGCCAAATTGCACAAGTGAGAATCAGAAGCAAGTAGAGGAAAGCAGGACAACTCTCAACCCTGATGACTAATGTAATGAAAGAAAATAAAACAAAATGCTATGCTTTATAGTGGTTATGCTTGAAAAGCAAGTTAAGCTGCATAATCTAAACAGCTGCCTGACATTTTACACATTGCTATAAGCGATTACCCTGTTTTCATTGAGCAATAGACTCACTGTCATAACCACACAGCCTTGACTAAGACTGTTACTGCTAGAATTACTGATGTTTCAGATAAAATCTGAACCCTACAAGCTGTGCAGAAAAGCGCACACTGTGTAATAGCAGCAAAATTCTTATTTTTCCAGATCTTGATCATAGACTGCTCTAATTTATTCCAAGTATTGGCCCAACCCTGCAATCAAACAACTATTAAGATAGCTTAAAGAAATCCTCACCTCTCCCTCTGTCTTGCACCAAACACAGCTCACTTGGACCAGAGGATCTGGCCTTCTGACTCACAAGTTCTTGGTGTTGAAACTTAAACAGCTTCAGACAGAATTCCACCCATTTGGAATGTGCTGAGTATAAAGAAGGCTTCTAACTTTCACAGAAATCCTTAATATTACTCAATACTGTAGTACAAAATAATTATATGGCGGTTGAGATTTTCTAGTAGTTTTATAAAGCCTTTATTTTTTACCTTTATTCATCTTAAAATCTGATCCTGTAACTATTACTCATATGAGGAGTCAACATGAAGTCAAGATAAAAGTTGATGAGTCAGAATAATTGAAAAGAATTATTGCTCTAACATCAACAGATACTGTGACTGTAATATAGAGTTAAGATGTTCTATACCTTTTTTAAATGATTATGGTTATAATGATTTAACATAAAATGGAAATCAGCATTTTGTATCGGTAATTAAAAATTATTAAACAATTTCCCAACACAAACTAAACAAATCTAAGCAATCACAGTAATTATTTCACTAGCTGTTAGTAATAATTTTTCTTAG
>QXTE01000274.1:424246-493677 GCA_003942145.1 Platysternon megacephalum | reverse complement strand
CTTAGTGTATGTAAAACCCTAAATAATTCCTCTATCTTCTTGGGGTTTTCACTATTATTATGTTTGTCCCTTTAGCCATCTCTTATACATACTATACAGATTGAAGGCCAGATTTGTAAAGGTACAGGTACAGATAGGTGTCTGGTAGGATTTCCAAAAGTGCCTAGGCACCTAACTCCAATTGAAATCAATAGGAGTTAGATACCTAGGCACTGCTGAAAATCCCTCAAGCACATATCTGCATCTTTAGATGCCTAAATACCTTTAAAAATTTAGCCCTTAGGTCTTCTAATCTTTGCTCACAAGTCAGTCCCTTTCCCAATAACTTTGTTGCAATTCTCCGGACTCCCTCCAATTTGTCAATACCTTTTGGTTAAGGAGGGGACCAGAAAGGAATGCAATAGTCCAGATAGGTGTAGTCACACCAAAAAGGGGCCTATTTCCTCCCTCCTTCATGACGTAACACTTCTGCATAAGCAGCTCAGAACTGCATTAGTCTTTTAGGCTGCCATATCATATGCAAACTCATCACATTGCCTAGTCATTATCACTTCTAGATTTTCTTTTTAAAATTACTGTTCCAAGTTTCTCCTTCCCATTGAATATCTGTGCTTCAGATTATTTTTCCTTAGATGTACTAATCTGAATCTCATTTTATTTTCTGGGTATGCTTCTAACATAAGTACCTTTGTATTATGTCCCCGTCCTGAGTGGCATTTGCAATTCTTCCCATTTAATATCTGTGAATTTTGTTAGCACGCTGTTTACCATCTGTTCTAGATCTTGAATCCTGGGTCATGCTGTTCTGGGCATTAGTATTCAAAACAAGGAACAAAAATCAATGTCCTGTATAGTAAAGAAAGTACAAATTATATTTTTAAATTCTAAATTGTAGCGGGATGAAATCCAAAATACATACAACAGAGGGTCATATCATATAATTTATTATTTAATATTTTATATTTATCTTATAGTAGTACCCAGAAGCTGCAACAGAGTTCATAGTTCCATTGTACTAGGCATAGTAAAAACACATAGGAAAACATGGGGCCCAGATCCTCAGCTGGTATAAATTGCCATAGCTCCATTGACTTCAACTGAGCTATGACAATTTACACAAGTTGAGAATCTGAATCATGGTCCCTGCTCCAAAGAACTCAAAATCTTAGGTTTAGTGTCTACACACAAAAGTTGTACTACTTTAACTATACCAGTATAGTTAACGCAGTACAACTCCCCTATTGTGGATGCAGTTATACCAGTATTAAAGTGCTTATACTGGCATAGCTTATTTCTGTATAGGAGGATGCTCTTTAGAAGGACTTACACACACTGAATCAACAGTTATACCAGTACAAAAACTGTGTGTAGACTAGGCCTTAGCTAGCCCTTCTAATCCTGCAAACACTTATGCATGTGAGTACCTTTACACATGTGAGTAGTCCCAATAAATTTAGTGGGACAATTCATAAGCGTAAAGATGCATATTACTCAAGTGTGGAAGAGTTTGCACGATTGGGCCCTAAGAAGGCAAGCAATATACAAAGAATGGAGGGGAAGAGGGATACAATCAAATATATACATTTTATATACATTTTGACATTTTAAAAACAATTATACATGAAGTAAATGCCAGTTAATCCCCTCTGCCCCTCAATCCATATTTAATTGGCTGATTTCTCAGAGGCATCACAGCATATATTCAAATCATATGATACTGACCACTAGGCTAAGGGTATGTCTACACTATGAAATTAGGCCGAATTTATAGAAGTCGGTTTTATAGAAATCGTTTTTATACAGTCGATTGTGTGTGTCCCCACACAAAATGCTCTAAGTGCATTAAGTCGGCGGACTTTGTCCACAGTACCGAGGCTAGCGTTGACTTCCGGAGCATTGCACTGTGGGTAGCTATCCCACAGTTCCCGCAGTGTCCGCCGCCCATTGGAATTCTGGGTTGAGATCCCAATGCCTGATGGGGCAAAAACAGTGTCGCGGGTGATTCTGGGTACATGTCGTCAGGCCCCCACTCCCTCCCTCCTTCCGTGAAAGCAACGGCAGACAATCGTTTCGCGCCTTTTTTCAGCCCAGGCGCCATAGCACCGCGGCAATTATGAGCACTATAACCACCACGCGCATTATCCTGGAGCATATGCAGAGCCGGAACCTGGCAAAGCAAAACCAGGCGAGGAGGCGACGGCAGCGCGGTGATGAGAGTGATGAGGAAATAGACATGGACATAGACTTCTCACAAAGTACGGGCCCCAGCAATGTACAAATCATGGTGTTAATGGGGCAGGTTCATGCCGTGGAATGCCGATTCTGGGCCTGGGAAACAAGCACAGACTGGTGGGACCGCACAGTGTTGCAGGTGTGGGACGATTCCCAGTGGCTGTGAAACTTTCACATGCGTAAGGGCACTTTCATGGAACTTTGTGACTTGCTTTCCCCTGCCCTGAAGCGCCAGAATACCAAGATGAGAGCAACCCTCACAGTTGAGAAGCGAGTGGCGATAGCCCTGTGGAAGCTTGCAACGCCAGACAGCTACCGGTCAGTCGGACATCAATTTGGAGTGGGCAAATCTACTGTGGGGGCTGCTGTGATTCAAGTAGCCCACGCAATCAAAGACCTGCTGATATCAAGGGTAGTGACTCTGGGAAATGTGCAGGTCATAGTGAATGGCTTTGCTGCAATGGGATTCCCTAATTGTGGTGGGGCGATAGATGGAACCCATATCCCTATCTTGGCACTGGAGCACCAAGCCAGCGAGTACATAAACCGAAAGGGGTACTTTTCAATGCTGCTGCAAGCACTGGTGGATCACAATGGACGTTTCACCAACATCAATGTGGGATGGCCGGGAAAGGTACATGACGCTCGCGTCTTCAGGAACTCTGGTCTGTTTCAAAAGCTGCAGGAAGGGACTTTCTTCCTAGACCAGAAAATAACCGTTGGGGATGTTGAAATGCCTATAGTTATCCTTGGGGACCCAGCCTACCCCTTAATGCCATGGCTCATGAAGCCATACACAGGCAGCCTGGACAGTAGTAAGGAACACTTCAACTATAGGCTGAGCAAGTGTAGAATGGTGGTAGCATGTGCATTTGGACATTTAAAAGCGCGCTGGCGCAGTTTACTGACTCGGTTAGACCTCAGCGAAACCAATATTCCCATTGTTATTACTGCTTGCTGTGCGCTCCACAATATCTGTGAGAGTAAGGGGGAAACATTTATGGCGGGGTGGGAGGTTGAGGCAACCGCCTGGCCGCTAATTACGTGCAGCCAGACACCCGGGCGGTTAGAAGAGCACAGCAGGGCATGGTGCGCATCAGAGAAGCTTTGAAATCCAGTTTCATGACTGGCCCGGCTACGGTGTGAAAGTTCTGTTTGTTTCTCCTTGATGAACCGCCCCCCCCCCCGGTTCACTCGACTTCCCTGTAAGCTAGCCACCCCCCCCTCCCCCCTTCGATCACCGCTTGCAGAGGCAATAAAGTCATTGTTACTTCACATTCATGCATTCTTTATTAATTCACACAAATAGGGGGATAGCTGCCAAGGTAGCCAGGGAGGGGTGGGAGAGGAGGGAAGGACAAGGACACACTGCACTTTAAAACTTTAAAAATTAAAAACTTTAAAACTTATTGAAGGCCAGTCTTCTGTTGCTTGGGCAATCCTCTGGAGCGGAGTGGCTGGGTGAACGGAGGCCCCCCCACCGCGTTCTTGGGCGTCTGGGTGAGGAGGCTATGGAATTTGGTTAGGAGGGCTGTTGGTTACACAGGGGCTGCAGCAGCGGTCTGTGCTCTTGCTGCCTTTCCTGCAGCTCAACCATACGCTGGAGCATATCACTTTGATGCTCCAGCAGTCGGAGCATCGACTCTTGCCTTCTGTGTTCAATCTGATGCCACCTCTCCTCTTCAGCCCGCGATTCAGCATGCAACCTCTCCTCGCGTTCATATTGTGCTTTTCTGCACTCGGACATTGTCTGCCTCCAAGCATTCTGCTGTGCTCTGTCAGCGTGGGAGGACGTCTGGAGCTCCGAGAACATCTCATCCTGAGTCCTCTTTTTTTCTCCTTCTAATCTTCGCTAGCCTCTGCGAAGGAGAAACATTTGCAGCTGGTGGGGGAAAAGAGAGATTGGTAGTTAAAAAGACACATTTTAGAGAACAATAGGATCACTCTTTCCCGTTAAACCTTGCTGTTCACATTACACAGCACATATGCTTTCATTACAAGGTCGCATTTTGCCTCTATTTATATTGAGGGCCTGCCGGTTTGGTGTGAGAGATCACTCACGCAGTGCCAGGCAACAGAATTCGGCTTGCAGGCAGCCATGGTAAGCCACAGTCTTTTGGCTTCTTTAACCTTCATAACATGTAGGAATGGTTTCAAACAGCAGCGCCCTCATTTTCCATACCAAAATGGCCGTTGGGTTGGCCATTTAAAATGGTATGGCAATTTAAAAGGAGGGGATGCAGTTTCCGGGTTAACGTGCAGCACAAACCCAACTAAGCACCCCCCCACACACACCCCCAATTCCCTGTANCATGGTGGACGGAATAAGGCAGCCCTCCCCAGAAACCTTTTGCAAAGGCTTTGGGAGTACATCCAGGAGAGCTTTCTGGAGATGTCCCTGGAGGATTTCTGTTCCATCCCCATACACGTTAACAGACTTTTCCAGTAGCTGTCCTGGCCGCGAATGCCAGGGCAAATTAATCATTAAACACGCTTGCTTTTAAACCATGTGTAATATTTACAAAGGTACACTCACCAGAGGTCCCTTGTCCACCCTCAGGGTCTGCGAGCACACTTTGGGTTTGGGTGGGTTCGGGGTTTACTGGCTCCAGGTCCAGGGTGATAAACATATCCTGGCTGTTGGGGAAAACGGTTTCTCCGCCTCCTTGCTGTGAGCTATCTTCCATCTCTTCATCATCATCGTCTTCCTCGTCCCCAGAACCCGCTTCTGTGTTGCGTGAGTCTCCATTGACGGAGTCATAGCACAGGGTTGGGATACTGGTGGCTGCACCCCCTAGCATGGCATGCAGCTCGGTGTAGAAGCGGCATGTCTGCGTCTCTGCCCCAGACCTTCCGTTTGCCTCTCTGGTTTTGTGGTAGGCTTGCCTTAGCTCCTTAATTTTCACGCGGCACTGCTGTGCGTCCCTGTTATGGCCTCTGTCCTTCATGCTCTTTGAGACTTTTTCTAATGTTTTTGCATTTCGTTTACTGTAACGGAGTTCTGCTAGCACGGATTTGTCTCCCCATATGGCGAGCAGATCCCGTACCTCCTATTCGGTCCATGCTGGAGCTCTTTTGCGATCCTGGGACTCCGTCATGGTTACCTGTGCTGATGAGCTCTGCGTGGTCACCTGTGCTCTCCACGCTGGGCAAACAGGAAATGAAATTCAAACGTTCGCGGGGCTTTTCCTGTGTACCTGGCCAGTGCATCCGAGTTCAGATTGCTGTCCAGAGCGGTCACAATGGTGCACTCTGGGATAGCTCCCGGAGGTCAATACCGTCGAATTGCGTCCACAATACCCCAAATTCGCCCCGGCAAAGCCGATTTCAGCGCTAATCCCCTCGTTGGAGGTGGTGTAAAGAAATCGATTTAAGAAGACCTAAAATCGTAGTGTAGACCAGGCCTGTCTGTCTGAATTACCTCTATACCAAAGGGAGAAAAATCTAACAGAAATAATTTTATAACGTCGCTATTTCTTGTGCAGTTGATGACCTTGCCTTGAATTACTCAGCTATATATTGAGAGCCCACTCAGCCAAGTATCACAGACCATTGGGACTTAGGGTATGTCTACACTGGCAGAGTTACAGCGCTGGCAGTTACAGTGCCGCTCAGAGAACACTGAAGGGAAATCGCTGTTGTGTGTTCACACTGTCAGCTGCCTGCGCAATAGCGTGTTCACACTTGCGGCACTTGCAGCGGTGCACTCTGGGCAGCTATCCTACAGAACATCTCTTCCTCTTCTTCCGCTAAGAATTGTGGGAAGGCAGAATGAGTCGCAGGGCATCCTGGGTCCTGTCCCAATGCCCTGTGATGCATTGCTTCACATCCCAGCAATCCCTGTGTTTCCGTCTGCATTTGGTGCCATCTTTAAACGGTTTGTGTACTGCACACTCTGCCTCTTCAGGCTGCAGGAATGGATCCCACACTGTTGACCAATATGTTGCTCGCTCTCACCAACACGTCACGAGTGGCAGTGGAGTTATTCCTTAAACTACAAAGGCAAGAGGAGTGCAACATTGATCTCGCCACGCGTAGTAGCTACGACACGAGATTGCTTGTGGCGTTCACAAAGGTGCTGACCACAGTGGAACGCCGCTTTTGGGCTCGGGAAACAAGCACTGAGTGGTGGGATCACATCATCATGCACTTCTAGGATGATCAGCAGTGGCTGCGGAACTTTCGGATGAGGAAAGCCACATTCATGGGACTGTGTGAGGAGCTCACCCCAGCCCTGCGGCACAAGGACACAAGAATGAGAGCTGCCCTGTCGTTGGAGAGGCACGTGGCGATTGCACTATGGAAGCTGTCTACTCCAGACTGCTACTGATTAGTCACTAACCAGTTCGGAGTGGGAAAGTCGACTGTTGGACTGGTGTTGATGGAAGTGTGCAGGATCATTAATTGCATCCTGCTCCAAAAGACCGTGACTCTGGGCAACGTGTGTGACATTGTGGATGGCTTTGCACAAATGAGCTTCCCTAATTGTGGAGGGATGATAGATGGCAGGCATATGCCAATTCTGGCATCAGACCACCTACCCACCGAGTACATTAATCGGAAGGGGGTTCTCCAGCTGTTCGTGGATCACCGTGGGCGTTTCACAGACATTAACACAGGCTGGTCCAGAAAGGTGCATGATGCATGCATCTTTGGGAACACTGGCCTGTTCAAGAAGCTGCAAGCAGGGACTTTCTTCCCAGACCAGAAGATCACCATAGGGGAAGTCGAAATGCCCATTGTGATCCTGGGAGACCCTGCCTACCCCTTAATGCAGTGGCTTATGAAGCCATACACGGGGCACCTTCACAGCAGTAAGGAGCGGTTCAACAACAGGCTGAGCAAGTGTAGAATGACTGTTGAGTGTGCTTTTGGCCATTTAAAGGCCCGCTGGCACTGCTTATATGGGAGACTGGACCTGGCCGATGACAATATTCCTACGCTTATAGCCGCGTGCTGTACGCTCCGTAATATTTGTGAAGGGAAGGGTGAAAGCTTCACTCAGGACTGGACCACTGAGGCTCAGCGCCTGGAGGCTGAATTTGAACAGCCAGAGACCAGAGCTATTAGAGGGGTGCAATGCAGGGCTATAAGGATCAGGGCTGCCTTGAGGCAGTAATTTGAAGCTGAAAGCCACTAATATTTGTTGCTATGCTTGGGAGTGCAGTGCTTGTAATGCTAGGAGGTGATTGTGATTGGTGCAGATGATGCACTATGAAGGTGTAAGAAAATTGCCTGATGCTTTTCAGGGCTCTGTTTGCTTTCAGTTAATGGAATAAAGATTGCTTTCAAACCAAAACAATTTTTTTATTAGAAAACAACAACCAGAGGAGAGAGAGAAACAAAAAAACACATCAGCACTGAGGGGGATGGGGGAAGGGAGGGTCCCAGGAGGAGGTGGGGTCCCAGGATGGTTAAAGATTTGTGTATGTCCAGGTATCATATGCAACCTTCTCCTTTGGAGTACAGTGCAGCAGGTACTGTACTTCAGCAGCACTAAACTGCAGAGGGATGGGTGTTGAGTACAGTAAGTAGTGGGAGTCCACAGGGCTGGACTGTGACGAGGCAGGAGTGGAATGCAGCGGGTACAGACTGGAGCCAGGAGGTTGATAAGAGTGTGTTGGCGGTGTCTGGGAGGCACATGGGAAAGAGTTTTGCAACAGCGGCTGCAGGGGAGGGCGGGCACAGAGCTGCTTGGTTTGCAGTGTTAGTATTGCCTGGAGCGTGTCTGCTTGGTGCTCCATAATGTTTAAGAGCCGCTCCATGGCTTTGTTCCGGCGCGCCACATTCTCCTTTCAGTCCCTCTTCTCGCTGTCCTGTCACTCCTTCAATTCTTGTTTTTTTGGCCGCGGAGTGCATCTTGACATCACGCAGAAAGTCCTCCATAGTTCTTCGTGGCCACTTTCTTATTCTGCGCAGCCGTTCAGCCAGCGATAACAAAAAGGAAGGCTGGGTTCCCAAAGTCATCTCTGTGAAGCCAAAATGCAACATTTTACAGAAGCAGTATTTAAGTATACACAGACCACTGATTTAAAACACAGCCACTATTCACACACTTGTCACTAACTGGCTGACCCCAGGCAAGCACACATGAGCCACAAGACCCCCAAAATGGTGAGCAACCGCAGGGGAAATCAGTGTTCCGGGACCATACTGTACACTGGGCACATGGATCTTGGGTAGAGCTAGCACTGTGTGTGTGTGTGGGGGGGGCTTATAATCATTCCTATCCCCACATTTTCCACAGGCTGTGTTCATTATGGAAGATATCTCGCTGCTGAGGGTGAGCAGGGAATCAAGGAAGGGTCTTCTCCAAGACTGCGGCTTCCGCCCTGGCCCTTATGCGGCTCGCCTGTGTGCAGCAATGGTCCCCCCACCTCCCCAGTGACGGCAGAGTGGTGCGGGAAAGTTATCCTTAATGGGGCAAGAAACAAAGCAGCTCTGCCAAAGAACCTACGGCAGCGGATTGCCCAGTATCTCCATGAGAGTTTCCTGGAGATCTCTGAGGCAGATTCCTGTGAAGTAAGGAAGACAATCAACACCCTGTTCCACCGCTCAGACTAGGCATGTGGTGGTACTCACATCATACAGACACAAGCCTGCTTTCTGTAACCCTCCTGCCCCCAACAACTCGCTTCAGCGATTCTCAAAATCAATTCCACTTACCAGGGGCCTCCTCTCCTGTTTGCACTTCAAGATCCGACAGCTGTGACTGGCTAGCCTCCTCCGGGGTAGAGAAGAGTTCTTGGCTGCATGCATCTCTGACATCTGAGTTGTCCTCTGCCTCTGGGTCCCCCTTCCCCAGCACATCCTCGTCCAAGATTTCCTCCTCTTGGCTTGGTCCACTCTCGACAGGCACACGAGCCACCAAAGTATCCACAGTGGCCTTCACAGTGGCGGTGGGGTCGCCACTGAGTATTGCATCCAGCTCTTTGTAGAACCGGCAGCTCACGGGCGCAGCACCGGAGCAGTGGTTTGCCTCCCGCGCCTTGTGATAGGTGTTCCGCAGCTCCTTCACTTTGACCCTGCACTGCAGTGTGTCCTGGTCATGGCCCCTTTCTGTCATGCATTGTGAAATCTGTCTGCAGGTATCATAATTCCTACGGCTGGAGTGCAGCTGGGACTGTACAGCCTCCTCTCCCCAAATGCTGATGAGGTCCAGCAGCTTGGCATTGCTCCAAGCGGGGGATTGCCTGGTGTGTGGAGCAGGCATGGTCACATGGAAAGATGCGCTGAGACCACCGAGCAAATAGGAAGGGGACTTTCAAAATTCCAAAGGAATTTATAGGGTGGGGATGACGGTTGGTCACCTGAAGGCAGGGCAGTAGAGTTCAAACCGATGACCAGAGAGGCGAGAACAGGCATTGTGGGACACCTCCCAAAGGCCAATCACAGCGCTGTTATCAACCAGGGTGTCTACACTGGCACTGCGGCACTGTAGCCCCAGTGCAGAAAGCTGTATACCTCTTGTCGGGGTGGTTTTTTTACAGCGCTGCAACTGCGCAGTTTCTGCGCACTAAGTGGCTTGGCAGTGTGCACACCTCGGGAGTTACAGCGCAGAAACTTGCCAGTGTAGACAAAATACTATGGTGATGTGAGGGCCATAAAATTACCTAGACAGACCAATAAGATTAGGTAGCCAATAAGAGAAGTTTGGTGGACTCTTAAATCTCAATCATTCCTTCTCAGCCAGAAGGTCAGTGAGGAATTTAAAGGAAGGAATTAGTGAAATCCTCATAACTTTGACAGAGATGAAAAAGACTCTTTTCCTCAGGGTAAAAAGCATTCAATTATGCCAGTGGAGCTGTAAATATTTTATCATTCCTTTGAGCAAAATACTTAAATAATCTCAACAGAACAGAAGCAAATCAATACACAAAACTCTGTTTTCGCTTCAGAACCTGAAATGGGATTTAAGAGAGTCACATTTTCATTAGAGAGGAACATACACAGAGAATTTAGGACCAAATGCTTATGGAAATGTATGTTGCTGATATATCCTTGTACCCTTATTGGGTTAATAAAAGCATCCTCTGAATATACATTTCAGTTGAAGAAGTCTTATATCATACTCCTGAAGGTTTAAGTGTCAGACAGTTATCATTTTTAAGGTCTAATTGCATTAATGTCAGATGCTCCCTTCCCTTTGAAAAAGTGAACTCTGCTGGCAGAATCAAAAACAAGGAGCAATGTCACAACTGGGGGCAAAACCTAAGATAAATTCTTAAATCAAGACGCGACAGGAGGAAATGGTTGTTTGTATTGCTTAAGTGCAGTATAATTTACTGTAATAAAGGTGTGACACATCAGAGTTCTGGTAAGAGACTGCTCTTTATTTTCTGGCTACTGATATGCGCCATGGGCCAGAGTTACAAAAAGATTATATCCTTATCACATAGCAGGGGTTATTACCCATTGACTACCGTTACATTTACTACCATCTTTAAACATTATGTGGAACTGCAGGAAATGTAAAATTTGTCAACATTTTGTAAATCATTTTCTGGCAACCATATTTTAAACTTGAGGTCAATTCTATTTTAAATTTTAAACCACTATATAAATCCACCTGGGAACAGCTTCCGCTAAACAAACATATGCACTATTGGGAGTTTCACCTTAAAAGCTAAAGGCAGATCCTCATCTGGTGTAAACTGTCATATCTCCTTTGAAGTCAATGGAGCTATGCAATTTACACCATCTGCGGATCTGCCTCTAGAGATTATATCACCATGTTACAAAAAATGACCATACCTCATTATGATTTGTGCTAACTTGGACCTCAGGTTTTACGCATTTGCAAACCCAATGCAAATAATTATCTAACTGCACTTAGTTTATACACTTATTTTATACATTTTTCCAAGACAGTGAAGGGGCAAACTGAGTACATCTTTTAAATGCTAACAATTGAAAAGTAGTATCTGAACCAGACATAGTGGTCAGGTACAACCCACCACTCACCTTCTGTCTGGTAACGATTCCCATTCCCTAACCAGGTAAACAAGTCTCCTCTCCCCCAACTACCAATGAAATATTTCAGAGTTGCATTTCTTTTAAATAGCTGTAGGATTTTATAAAATATTTCAGTCCTGTCACTCATTTGGGGCAATGTCTAACAGTAGAACTGGAGTACAATTCTATCAGAGAACTCTCCTGCATCAGAGCTAGTACTATGTGGCTGAGCTATGATAGCCTATGTAACCCACAGGCCAAATCCCAGGGCCAGCATGAGTGAGCTCCATGGGTGTTGAAGCTGCCAGATGAGGAGGAAAGAATCTCACCCTTTCCTTACCAGTGGCTACATAACGATCCAACCCACCTGTGTCCTTGAGGATGTGGTTGGGAAAGCACTGAGCATGCTCAGTGCCTCAACACTCACTGGCCAAAAGACATGTCTCTGGCACATGGGCACCATTAGTGGAATGTGCCTGTGGACAAACACTCAAAGGAAAAGATATGGATTCTTCCATGTTGACTGACAAGCAGCCTCCGAAGAACTTTAAAGGGTGTTTCACATCCCTTACAGGTCTCCAAATCAGAGTGTCAGCCAGTAAAGAACACAGGGCCATTAAGCCAAAGAAATGCTCCCTCCAATGCAGTTGGGGGTGAGGCATGGGGACAACTACTTTCCAGGGTGAACCATTTCCATTTTAACCTTTTGTAATATATAGACTATATCCCCAGCCCTTTCTTTCCCCACACCCTTACAAGAGAAGCAACGGATGGCTGCAGCAGCCACTGTGGCCCCAGTGGGATTCAGAGGATCCAGGAGCCACATAGGGTTGCTCAGCTCCCAAATGCCCAAACAGCTCTTCCCCTTGCCTCTGCCCCTTCTCCTTCACACTGTGCCTGAATAGCTCTAGTATCAGTGGTGCCAAGAGTAACTATGCAGCAAGAAGGGACTATTGCTCCTTTTACAAGAGTGTAACCAGGCCTGAAGCTTAGCCTCATAAGAGCAAAAAGAAGGTAGCCAAGCTCCAGCCTATGCATGTATGCTTCTGAGTTCCTCTTCAAGGCAGGGAGACTCTTTGTTATGTGTACAGTGCCAGCCCCATTGGGCCAGCAGGACTGGAGCACCAACGGTAACCACCTTCCCCATCTTGGGGAAGCAGGGCTCTTAGAAATCCTAGAATATCAGGGTTGGAAGGGACCTCAGGAGGTCATCTAGTCCAACCCCCTGCTCAAAGCAGGACCAACACCCAGACAGATTTTTGCCCCAGATCCCAAAATGGCCCCCTCAAGGCTTGAACTCACAACCCTGGGTTTAGCAGGCCAATGCTCAAACCACTGAGCTATCCCTCCCACCCTCTTAAGGGAGAGAGATGCTAGGCTGCTGTGAAAGGAAGCTTAGCCCATGTGATGAAAAGGATCTTGGGATCTCAGAGGAGAAAATGTGATTGTGTGTTGGGAGGTGGGGAAATTGATTGATTTTGAAGAACAGGGAAGGTGATATATTTTAGGGCAGGAGTTGGTTTTGTAGGGGCAGAACTGATTGTGTGGGATGGGGATTCAAATCTGAAAGTGAGAGGAAATAATGTGTAGGGAATACTTGGATAATGGGGTGATTGTTGGGGAGTGAATTGTACAGTAAGTTATTTTGTTTGTGGGGGAGCCATTCATAAACTGTCTCCCTGTCCTCGGCTTGTACTAAAGAGTTCACTTCACTATGAGGAGGAAGGGACCTCCAAGGAAAGGGAATAAGACATAAGGAACAGGGCAAGATATTCCTACTCCTAACTGCCCAATTTTAAAATGCCACTCCTACCTCCCATCTGATTCCCTCATTCCCACATGCCCCATTCCCTCTCACTGCTCCAGCTGCAATTCCCAGACTCTCCTACTGAATTTCTTCTTGCCAATCCCTCCCTCCAGCAACCCAATTCCGTATCTGATCTGTCCCACCCAAAAGAATCTTCCAATTCCAACAACATCTGATATCTTCTCCTAGTAAAGACAGTTCACCAAAAACATTCTTCTGGCTTAGAGTAAAAGCAGAGATTAAAAGAACATTCATCTCTTCACTATGAACTGAATATCATCCCATTACACATGCAGACTTGATTCCCATGCAGGCCCCATACATAAAATGTATGTAAACACCATTTCTCCTTCTCTCTCTAACTTGTATAGGCAGCCTACCTCTTTCCATCTCCAGTTTATTCTGTACACTGAACTGAGATTTTTTTTTTAATAACTGGTAAACAATACTAAAGCACACCTAAGAACTTTCAAGTTTCATAAAAGCTATGAAGATACTTCCTATGACGTATAAGAGAGATTTCTTAAAGGATAATACTTTAAACAGCCTTCTGAATAGTGATAGATTAAGAGGCTGTGCAACAGACTGAATAGTAGAAATAGGAAAGCAGTAATCAAATTTGGGTTGTAGATAATGTACAGAAAATAGAGCTGAAGCTATTCCTGTCCCAGTCCTCTTACTTCTTCAAAAATATGTTAACAATGAAGATTAAAAACAAAACAAAAAAAAAACAAAAAAAAAAATCTCAGAGAGTTTATGCCAAATGCCATATTTTAATTTTTGTATACAGGGACAATTTTTAAATGCTCGTGAGAAACTAGCCTAGCTGGCAGGCAGTTTATCCCTCCATGCCAGATAATATTTACTTCTGTGTGATAATAGGAGTTACACAGCACACTGACTGGGGATAAAATTTTCAAAAGCAGCTCAGTGATTTAGTTGCCTAAATCCCATTAAAAGTCAATAGGCACTTTCGAGAATTTTGCCCTAATCTCAAGGATATGCTAGATCAATGAGAATATTCTTGTATTCCCAAACCTACTCCATATTACAGTACTTGTTCATTACAAGTGGTTTTGGTCATATGTATGAGCAACCTGAAAAGATACAACCAGTTTAGAATCAGTAACCCAGAACAACATTAATCACTGATTTGATTATTTGCACGTGGGTTCTTTGAGGTCAAATGCCAGAGTGAATAATGAGGCACAAGCTTTTTATGTTACTTTTTTGTCACAATACTTACTAGGGACTGACTATTCCTTTACAGCTTTATCCTGCAAGTGCTGACTGCCTTCTATGAGATGAGAGTTGAGGGCACTTAGAACCTCATATGATTGGCTCTTTGAAGAGAATATTCATCTAAAACAAGCATAAATTCTTATTTTAAGACAAAGGTTCTTTTTTAGCAAGTCTACTAACTAGACTAAATTAAAGGCACTTTTTGGTATATAAAAAGTTTAAAGGCTCTTTTTAGTATCTCTTTCCACATGCAACTACAATGAATCCTCTTTACAGAATGATGTATGATGAATAGTGGTATACTTACAATACCAGGAATTAAACCTATTTCTAGTGACTTCTGGCCTGATTTTCTGAAGTTCTGAGCATCCATAAATCCTATGTAAATCAAGAGGAGCTGCAGGTGCTCAGCACCTTTGAACAATCAGACTGTAGATGCTTGGCTCTATATTATAACATTTTAAAATTACAAAATGTTTTATTATGGTCAGAGTTTACATTTTTGGTAGAATGTGTTAGCTAACCTGCCATCATAATCATTCTTGTAGTGTCTCAGAATTTTTTTAAATTAAAAATGTATACTAAATGTTTAATACACTATGGTAGCTGCTGGTCAAAATTAGTATGCCACAGAATAAAATTCATGATAAACTCACTTTGGAATAATTTATACAAAGCAGTAAATAAATAATTTGCACTTCAGTCTCATTAAAAAGTAAAACAGTACTTCACACCACAGTATCATCCTATCTAGATAATATAAACTTGTTATCCTTTATTGCATCATAATTTGAAGATAACATTTTAAGATTAAGTAAAATATGTAAAGAAACAGAATAATTAGATTTACTTGCTTTAATATTGAACAACCAAAGTTTCTCTTTTGTACATAATCCATTTTAAGATAATATAATTAGCACTTCCAGCATTAACAGTCTGTATTTACAATGAATGAGCTGGGCAGGGAATCTAAATAAGAAGAATCTTCAAATCTGTATGAAATGCAAATCAAAACGCAAAGATTTACAGTAGGCTCAACTCCAAGATTCTTCTATTTATGGGAGACAATTAAAAATGCTTTACTTTCTTTATTACCTGTAAGGGTTCCTGAAATGATTTTGGTATAATGTTTTAAACATTTGAAATCTTCAATAATGCCTTCATTATTTTGCACATTATATTAAAAATTCATTCCAATACTTCTACATCAGCTTTTGCTTTTTTGTAGACTGGTTGAAATCTGACGAAAGGATAATGAGGAAATTTACTATGTAATCCTAATTTCATATTCCTGGATATATAATGGGTTGAGAAGATTGTGCTGGTCTATTCCATGGGTCATGTACACAAAAGTTATGCGTGTTTTAAAATGTTCTTCGCTCTTGCATAAAATGTGTACAGAGTATGAATGAGCGGAAAACATCAACGTTTTTATGGATTGCAGCTGGCATGGACCTTTGTTGACTGAAAATAAAATATCATTTGCTCTATTGTTCTTGTAGCAGTATTAGAAGTTAATCATCAATCCCTGGTGTTTCACCCTGTTGTATTCTGGAGGCTATTCTGATGGCTTCTTCCAAAGACTGCTGCTCTCCAAGCTGAAACAATGGTATGTGAAAAACATAAATTGATCAAAAACGTTGCATAAGATAGATCACTGTTTTCTTATAAGAGAAAGGGGGAAAAGCAAAAACTACATCAGTCAATCCTCCTTTCTGCAGTAATTGTGATAGCCAGTATTGTCACATTTTTCTGAATAATATGTACTAGCAGTTATCTAATCAGTTATCAAAATGAAAATACACCCGAGGAATTAAGCTCAGTTTGCCGAATGGCCTTCAGAGTCTTGGTGCGCTGCAAACAAATTTCACCACATGCATTAGAGATAATCTTTCAACTTGGCAGATATTAAAAGAAACTGCTAAGATAAGGTTTTCAGCAAGCAAGACAGGTGCTAAATAATGACCTATTAATACTCACAAGCCAAAATGTATGATACCACTTTTCTTTAAGTTTTCAGCATATAAACAAGACTTTGGGAACAATGGCATATCTTTTTTTTTTTAATATAAGTGGCAAAATTCAAGTTGATGGAATCAAAAAGTTGGAAAATAGTAATGACCGTGCTCAACAAACACTGCAGCAGTTTAAAAAAAGAAGACTCCTGTGGCAGCAGCTACAGGACCTTCAGTATCACTGTTAGAAGCCATTCCATCAAACTCTGATGTTTTGTTGTTGGAAATGGTTCTCAAAGTATTCTATATCAGTGAACTCAGGGCTGAAAAAGTAATCTTTAAATTGTACTAACCTGCCCATTAGCCATTACCAAGTTGCAGAGAGGGTGAAGACAAAGTGAAGAGACAAAACAGACTACATGACAGATGACTAGATCTCAGAGGATAGTTCCCTAGTCCAGTAAATGTGGTTTTTATCGTCACCAGATGAGAAATTCTGGCCAAACTGCAGTCAATGAGAGCTTTGCCGTTGACTCCAAAAGGACCAGGATTTCACCGTGGATATGTATCATTCTACTGGCCTCATTAATATTTAGAAATCAATGGAACACATTTATTAGTATAGAGGGATGGTGGAGGAATTGTTCTTAAGTGGTAACTATAGAATTTTCTACCTTTGCTATTTTGATATATATTTGAAACTTTTATTAATTTAGATTTTCCTCTGCATCTAAAGACTATCAGAAATTATGTACTACTGATAAAGGCTATGAAATTAGTGAAAGTAAGATGTTCAGAAAGAACATGATACAACAGAAGAAATAAATGGATTTGCCTATAAAAAGGCCAGTAAATAAATACTATTAGAAGCCGGCAAACCTGACACTTTTGCCTCACAATGTGATAAATTTTCTTTTTCTCTGTCAGCACATGGTCAGTTTGTTACCTGGCGTGAGCTGAAAAAAGTATACACTCCTGAATCCTAATTAACTTTTGAATATTGCAGATTCAGAATATTTATTCCATCCAGTAAACATGGTACTGAGAGTGATTTTCACTGTATCCCAAATACTGGCAGTTTGGACTATCTGATAGACTATGTTGCTAAGAGACACTGGCAGGCTGCTTATGCACTTTAATGTTCTTGATAAGCAGTTAAGGAAATCAGTAAGCCTGGGCATTGTTTCAAGTTTCTGTGTAGAAAGAAATAATACGTTTTCAAGTATGAAAGTGTTCAGTTAATCCTGCTTTCCATATGCCTTGCCAGTTCTAGAAATAGGAAAACTAACAAAATTTAGGAGATCGTAGTATTATTATTCTCCATTAAGTATTTAAGAGTAATTTTTCAAAGCTAATTTACAGCATATGAGACATATTTTATGGAGATACATTTTCAGCCCGGTATGTGGGAATTTAGACATGCAAATCCTATTTTATATTTCTTTTTGGGGGGGTTATTATACCTTAAATTTAAACTAGTTCGGTCTAACTAGTATTACTAGAAATGTAAGTCTAGTATTAATTAAACAGGCTTTCCTAGACTGATTTGCCAGTGTACTTCAATTCTGACCGAGAGTGATAACTTCTGTGAGTGAAAGGGCCATTTGTTTTCCTTGCCCATTCAATCACTGGATGCTCTGCTGAGGGTGTCAAGATGGGCTAATTACACTATTGCTTTTTGTTATTTGTATAACTAATTTCAGAGGGACCATTAAAATGCCCTCACATAGTACCCAATTTTAATCAATACCAATTTAGGCAAAATTAGAACCAATGTCGTAGAACTGTCTGTAATTCATTACCATTCAAATTGTGTTCCTTTCCTCATGAACCAAAGTGACAATGACATCCTCTCATACTCAGACCTCCAACGGAAATAAAAGGAAATAACCTGTAATAAGAGCTCTTTGAAAGATGTATGCATTTGAGAACACAGAATATAGTTCTCATGGGTGTGTCACCTTCTGAGTTTGGAAGCTTTTAATCTCTCTGTTAGCTTTATCAAATATGTATAGTTTTGAATGGTCAAAACACTTCTAAAGAGTTACTGATTGTGACCCAAGGAGCCTCTTAAATACCAATTGGCAGAGGGCACACCATACCATAGCTCTTATCAGGCCTGACACACTCATTGCCCCCAACTCACAGTTGTCATAATCTGTATCTAAAAGTTACCATGTAAGATGATGTAATATGCAAACTGGTCACATGCTGGTCCTCAATATTATTGTGTGATGTACGTACTAGCAGTGTATAAAGAATTATAGACGTGTGCTAGAAATTTGTTCCTAAAATGTGTTTGGTAGGTAGTGCCTGAGCCCAGCCCATCTTAGACAAAGGAACGTTGTTTCACCCAGATTGACAATGTCTCCAATGTAAATTAACCAAGGTGAGATCAAAGACAATGAAAAAGGCATTTACATGTAAGGTAAATAAAGTCATCAGGTGAGCAACTGGCAGAAGATGACCACTTAACAATCACGACAGGGGATTGTGGCTGCACCACCAGGACGCCTTCCTGCCTCTTGAAACAAGGTCAATGAACTTTGGGAAGATATAAGCAGAAGCAAAAAGCCATTTTGTGATCCATCATAGGACGGAGACAAAGGGCCAGAGGTCTTGTAATCTGAGAAAGTTGGATCCTTCAACCAAGGGGGATGAAGTGTCTGGGAACTGACTCTAGATGAGGAACCTGCTTAAACAGAGATTAAAACGTTTTAGTCACTACAAAGCATGTTTTGTTTTGTTTTACTTGTAAACATCTCTGTGCCTTCTATTCTTACTTACTATCACTTAAATATCTGTTTTTTTGTTAATAAACTTGTTCTTGTTTATTATGAAACCATCTCAGTGCTGTAGATTAAACTGAAGGGTAAAATCCTCAGCCAAACTACCAGACTGGTGTGTGTGTTCAGTCTCTTTGGAGGCAATGACCATAATAACTTCTGTGAGGGACCAGTGAAGCTCTGGACACTACAAGGAGGATGGTTTTGGAGAGACTCGGGACTGGAAAGGCTGTTGGAGTAACCAGGCTGGTGGAAGCCAGGGTGAGGCCATTGTGCTGTGAGCAGGCTGCTGATGTCAGGGCTCTGAGCCAAAGCTGAGCAGCACAGAAGCACCCAGTGTTAAAGGCAGGTGGTGACACAACCCATTACTGGTCTGGGTGATCCCCCAAAGCATCCCACTGATACACTCAGGTAAATATCACAAAATATATTCTGCACGATCAACATGAAACTGAAACTGAAAATGGCATTCACGTGTAAGGTAAACAAAGTCATCAGGTGAGCAACTGGTGGAAGATGACCACTTAATCAAGACAGGCTTATTCAGTATTTCCTTTCCATTCATTACTAATTACTAAAATATTTTTTACCAATATTAATCTTAATCTGGAGATTTCCAGGTGCTTTCTCTTCCTTTTTTACCTCATCTATTTGTGATACCTATTGCTGAAATAACAAACACCCTTATTTCCTTCTGACTCTGCTGCTACCCAAACTATACTTGTTACGTGGATAAAACAGAAGATGCGATTTCTGGGGATGTCAATCTTGCACAAATCTAGATACTGATTTCAATTAGCGGTTTCACTATTGGTATTTCAAGCCATAAATAACATAGAATCAGTCTGCCAGGGGAATCATTTCAATCCCTTTATCTAGTCCTGGCAATGTAAATTAGGGAGTTTGGAATTTCTGACCATCCCAAAATATAATCTTGAAGGATGGATGGCAGAGCTTCTCACTGAAGGCCTGTGCCTCTGGAATATTCTCTCTATCAATATACATGAAAATGTATAAATATGGCACTTTTCCAGGTATGGCTCAATATGCCTCAGTATTTTTAATTAATTTTACAATTTGATGGGTGCTACTTTTATGTCTGAAAGAAGAAAATAAGGATGTTTGTTATTTCTGCATCAACACTAGTTTTTTTTATTTATTTAATTAATTTATTTAAGTATTGGGCCAGACTGCCCTTTATTTTTTTTTGGAGAGGTGGGAAGGGGGGGGGGGGGAAAGAGAACTTTGTTAGTTATTTCATTAGGTGCCCAGAGACCATTGGACACAGGGCACACACTAAATAAAAATGATTATCTTACTTGCACTGCAATTTGCGTTCCATTGGATGTAGCCAACAATGTAACAGGCCTGGTTTCTGTAGTCACTAAGTGATGCCCATGTTGCTGATGTCCCATTTCTGATGATGCACTATGGAATGCTAAGTCTTGAGCCACTATAGCAACCTTTAAGGCAAAAGAAAAAAAATCAAAACTAACTGAAATTTAAAATCTGTTTCAATAATCTCAGTTGAATGTTAACTTCAGGGCCTACCTAGGACAATTTATTATTCTAACTTGATTCAACAAAGCAATCTAAGAGACAGAAAAATATGATCAACTTTTTTATAAACCAACACCACCACCATCATGTTCATGCTCTTCTTCAATCTTATCTGTCGTGACCTCTGAAAAGATGAATATCCTCAAGGAGCAAAACTCAGAATTAAGGGAGATGCTATGATGTTACCTCTTTCAGTCCTGAGAAATAGAAGACTGAATTCACATTTACATTTAAATCTCTCCTTTGGCAGCCTAATAAGGTACCACAGAAAAGCTCAAATGCTTTTATATTTTCAAAATTTAAATAGAAAAGACTGCATTATTTGCACATAGGTTTAGTATATTTGCTTAATTTGTGATTATTATTAGATCCATAATTCTATAATATTTAATACATATTCTCATTTGCAAGCACACCTTTAAAACAGATATAACAGGGGATAGTTTTACAACATTTGAATACATTCTGAAAAACAGGGATTAGGGAATTTCATAACTAAATTTCTATACATCTTTCTGAAAAAAAAAATCTAATGTTTTCCAGATTAAAGGCAAAAAAGTACAGCAAAATTTGCCAAAAAAACAAGTATTTTTTACTCTGCTTAAGGAAATGTTGTCCCTTAATGGGATTTGCAGGAGACTAAGAGCCAGGACTAGTTCTGGATTCTATTCCCAGCTTTGTCACGGGTTTGCAGTATGACTTGGGCATGTCACAACCTTTCTGTGCCTTATTTTACCCATCTGTAAATTGGTTCTCTCATCACTATTCACAGGTTGTTTTGAGGTTCAACTATTTAATGTATATAAAACTCTGAGATCCTTCCATATAAGGCAGTGCAGAACAACGCATTACCATGTTATTATGAGAGGAATGATATAGTCATGTATGGAAAGCTTTGCTCTAATCAGATATGTTTGTGTGAAGCAGATAATACTTCAAGTGTCTTTGTGTATATATTTAAAAATATCTTAGAAAAAAATACAAGTATGCAGAAAAACATTTTACCTGCTGTCCTTCAGTGCCCTCTGCAGTTACCATTGCAACAGAATGTGTTCCTGCAGAAGAAATGACTGCATCATGGGCAGGGACTGTGATGGTGGTGCCATCTTGTGTTACCATAGTGATAGTATTTCCAATGGCCTGCATGTCAGCCTGAGATATGTTGACCTGAAACACAACGTAATTTTTTAATTAAAACAAGTTTATTTTAATTGCTGATTGAGTCTTAAATGAGTTTTAACTTTGGGTCATATGGCAATGTGTTTTCAAACAACAATCCAAGATTTGTAAATGTTTCCAAATAAGAGTTTAAATAAAGACAACACAAACTTAAAATGCAACAGTGTTTATAAAATACGCTTCTGCCATCTGGTAGCACAATTTCTTTGTCAATGAACAACAAGCCAGAACTATCCTTGAGAAGGCAGTCGATTCTCAGTAGCATTGAAGAATTTACTTTATCCAGCCATCACATTTAAGCTAAACTGGCTATAGACTCTAAAAGCCATCACCACTCTTCCTGCTCTGCTTGTTCCTGCATTTCCTCCAAACCACTTTTCTTCCCCAAGCCTTCTTGGACAAAAAGTGTCACCATCCCAGCTCTTTTACTGGTTGGAATCCATTATCCCACAAGCTTTCAGACGTTTCCTAATTCATAATGCATGTTTACAGAAATAAAACTAAACTGCAATGGCTAGGTAACAGCAGCATGTATCCTCTTTCAGTCAGAGAACTGCTTAGTAGTTCTGTTTTAATTAGATCATGTCCAAATTAACCTCAGACATTTAGACTGTCCATAGAAGTGTCTTGCATAAGGAACAGTATAACTAAAAGTTTCACTAAAAGTGTTGGAGATGTGAACTCAACATAATACCATTTTACATTTGTTTTGTCTTAACAGAAGCGTCAAACACACCTGCATTTTCATTTGGCTTAGAACATGCTGGTAAAACATCATTGTAATTTTTCTTAAGAATTCAAAGACATAAGTATTTTTTATGTTTTCAGTCTCACATGCATTACCAAACAGAAAAGAAATCCAAAAACGAAAGTCAAGTTGAGAAAGAATTTCTGTGTTAAGGCTGCCACACTCCTTCACCTTTGGGCATAAAAAATACACTACAGTAATGGTCTCAAACACTACAATAGTGTTACTGCAGTGTTAAGGCAGAACTGTATATTTCATCTTTGATTCAGATTTGGGAGGTATTTTTCAGATCTAAATACATATATCAACTGCTTGCCCTGCTGAAATATAAAAAGCAAGGATTTTCCCAGATATGTCTTGTTGGTGTTGCAGGCCCCAAACAAGAAATAAAACAGATGAACCTCTTATGGCAAGGTCCAACCTCAACTAAGTTCCTTATTTACCACTTAAATGAAAACAAACTTTGTGCTGAGGTAGTGTCAGTGCACTTCTTGTTCCTCTCTTGGCAGTGACTGAAGCCTGCCCTAGTTAGTAGTGATGGGAACTGTCCAGCAGCACTAGAGTTGGTAAGTCCCTGCATTCAGAAGGTCCGGAGTCTGGACAGATACAGGAGAGTAAAGCCTGGACCTGTGAGATCATAACAGCTTATTAAGGAATTTCAGGAAGCCTCAGAAACCAGGCTCTATGCAAAGAAGTTCTTATTATGGGGTGTGGCAGTGGGGGTGAGAAAAATGAGCCTGCAAAGCTTCTAAGGCCTTCCAACCCTGAGAGAGGGAACTGATCAAACAAACAGTAATAAGTCACTAGGACCAGATGGCATTAACCCAAGAGTTCTGAAAGAACTCAAATATCAAATTGCAGAACTGCTAACCGTGGTATGTAACCTCTCTCTTAAATCAGCCTTCGTATCAGATGACTGGAGAGTAGCTAACATAACATTTATTTTTTTAAAAGGCTCCAGAGGCGATCCTGGCAATTACAGTGATCCTGGCAATTACAAGTGAGCCTGGCAATTACAAGTGAGCCTAACTTCAGTACCAGGCAAATTGGTTCAAACTATAGTAAAGAACAGAATTATCAGACATACAGATAAAAACAACATGTTGGGGAAGAGTCAATACAGCTTTTGTAAAGGGAAACTGTGCCTCACAAGTCTATTAGAATTGTTTGAGGGAGTCAACAAGTATGTGGATAAGAGTGATCTAGTCGATATAGTATACTTGGACTTTCAGAAAGCCTTTGATAAGGTCTCTCACCAAAGGCTCTTAAACAAAGTAAGCAGTCATAGTATAAGAGGGAAGATCCCCAGTAACTGGTTAAAAGACAGGAAACAAAGGGTAGGAATAAATGGTCAGTTTTCACAATAGAGAGAGAGGTAAATAGTGGGATCCCCAAAGATCTGTACTGGGACCTGTTCAACAGATTCATAAATGATCTGGAAAAAGGGATGAACAGTGAGGTGGCAAAATTTCCAGATGATACAAAAGTTACTCAAGGTAGTTAAGTCCAAAGCTGACTGAGAAGAATTGCAAAGGGATCTCACTAAACAGGGTGACTAGGCAACAAAATTGCAGATGAAATAGAATGTTGGTAAATGCAAAGTATTGCACACTAGAAAATGTAATCCCAACTATACATACAAAATGATGGGTTCTAAATTAGCTGTTACCACGCAAGGAAGAGATCTTGGGGTCACTGTGGATAGTTCTCCGAAGACATCTGCTCAACATGCAGTGGCAGTCAAAAAAGCGAACAGAGTGTTAGGAACCATTAGGAAGGGGATAGATAAGAAGAGAGAAAATATCATAATGCTACTATATAAATCCATGAGACACCCAAACCTTGAATACTGCGTGCAGCTCTGGTCGCCCCATCTCAAAAAGGATATATTAGAATTGGAAAAGGCACAACAAAAACGACTGGGGTATGGAACAGCTTCCATATGAGGAGAGATTAAAAATACTGGGACTATTCATCAAAAGAGATGACTAAGAGTGGATATGATAGAGGTCTATAAAATCTTGAATGGTATGGAGAAAGTGAATAGGGAAATGATTTTTTTATCCCTTCACATAACACAGAAACTAAGTGTCACCTGGTGCAAATAGTAGACAGCAGATTTAAAAGAGACGTAAGCAGGGCCGGCGCAACCCATTAGGCGACCTAGGCAGTCGCCTAAGGCGCTAAGATTTGGGGGGCGCCAGCCGCCCCAGTCGTCAGTGTTATTTTGGGGGCGGGACCTTCTGCCGCCTCTGTTGGGGGCGGCATTTTGGGGGTGGGACCTTCCGCCGCCTAGGGCGGCAGAAAAGCTGGCAGCGCTCCTGGATGTAAGGAAGGACTTCTTCACACAACGCACATTCAACCTGTGGAATTTGTTGCTATGGGATGTTGTGAGGGCCAAAAAGGCTTTGTATTCATACTCTGCTCAGAACAAACAAACACAGCCTAACCTGTGTATTCCAGAGGAAGCCCATTCTTAAACTTATTTTTATTCTGACCCAGCTGTGAAACCTGGCCCTAATACATACAAACATCCATTATTCAGGGATTTTAACTCTAATGTAACTAGGCATAATGGAATATCTGAAGATAAATAACAGCTTTAATTCTGAATATCCTCTTGTTAGCAACTTCTTTACCATGGTGAATACTTACATGCTGGGTCCCATCCTGGGAAATTAATGCAACTTGTTGACCGAGCCCTGACTGAGTAACTGTAGCAACTTGTGCAGAAACGACATCCTCCCCATCTACACCTGTCACATAGGTTATCTGGGAGCCTTTTAGAACATCTTCACCTTGACCTATTTCATAAAAGGAAGGCAGGAGGATATGTTACATACTGCAAATACTAATAGTAATAAGAGTAAAGCTAAAAAGAAAAAAGCAACTTTCTGGATAAAAAGTTTTAAATTCTGGGTTGTAAAGAGGGGAGGGGAGGGGAAGGGAGAGAGAGAGAGAGAGAGAGAGAGAGAGAGAGAGAGAGAGAGAGGAAATGGAAGCTGCTATTGAAATCAAATAAAAATGCCCCAAATGACTGTTTTACTAGGTCTGGGGCATACTTTTTAAATGGAGAATAATGCATATAAATCCTGTACACTGAAAAGAAAATAGACATTTTGGTATTTAAGGCATATTTACTTAGTTTATAAGCAAAGATAATATTAAAAAGGGTGACAAACAATACTGTGATTCATTTAATTAAACATTAACCTTTATATACTAAGGTTTGATGTAAACACAATCAGCAGCCCATTAAAAGAATTATTCATTAACGAACACACTGAACCGCAGAGGAGTAGAGTGCCATCATTGTGTGAGGACTGATATAAGAGTATATTATCTTAATAAATGTTTAACCTTGGCAAATAGAAATCTTCCATTCTAATCTTTCCTTTGTAAGTAGCAATCAGAATGCGGCAATTTACTTAAGAGGGGTTTCACTGCAGTCTCCCATATACAAACAGTAAAACTGCTTTTCCAGTCAGGATAGATCACTTATTTACATCTACCCTATATCCAACCCCAACTCCAGCTAAAATAAGAATGTAAAAAATTATGTTTGTTTTCTTGCAATAAGAAAATGCATTTTTTCATATTCCAATCAGTCTGACTTTTTACTCTGACTGAATTTAGTATCTAAAGAACAGTAAAGACCGTTTTCTACATAGTGCTCCTACATACAGAAAAACTGCTTGCCAACAGTAAATGGACATCTTGTATGGGCTGTGCTGGGGGCAGATCCATAGAGCAAAGCACTGTGGGCATTCTCAACAGCCCCACTACCCATAGGGCAGCCCAGAAAGGCTGTTGTAACTCTAGGGAAGCCCACTTTGGTCTCAGGAGTAGCTCAAAATCAGGAGGGTGCAAAGATAGTGTGAAGCCACTTTTTTCCCTCCCTTCTCCAGGGCTGCGCCTTTAAGATCAGAGCATAGACTCTCACGCATGGTGTTTTATATACTTAGAAGAATCCTTTAGGATGTAATATAAACATTTTGTCCATTTTCGGGCCTGCTTCAAGATGATATTCGTAGACGGTGTGATCTAGTGGTTAGAGCACAGGAAGGCTGTTTCTCTGTTTTATTCTCAGCTCTGCCACTGACTTGTTTTATGACCAAGTCAATTACTCTCTCAGCGCCTGATTACTCATCTATAAGATGGATATAGTAATATCTACCTACTGTGCCTCACACAGGTATTTTGAGGTTTACTTAGTGTTTGTAAAGCACTTTAGTACTCTCAGATAAAAGGTGCTAGTTAGTGCAAAGTATTACTGAAGAAAATGTCACACCTGTCTTTTAATTCCCCTGGCTCTGTGGAATACCGATAGTCAGAGGTGTGTGCTGGATGCAATCTTTTATTTTGCTACTATGGGAGGAAGATCAGAGACTGGGAACACCAAACACAAACCTGGAGGCGGCTCAAAGAAAGCTTCCTGCTCTTCTTCAATTGGCTCTGTGTCGTTGTGCGCTGTCCGCTTGTGCATAGCAAGTGTGGAAATCTGCTTGTATGTTTTCCCACAGTGATTGCAGTTGTATGGTTTGGAATGAGTATGTACAACATGGTGTTTGTATAAACTGGAATATTCTGTGAAACGTTTGTCACAGCCAGGAACCGTGCAGACATAGGGCTTCTCGCCTACAGGGAAAGACAAAAGGGATGAAGAAAATTATAACCAGGATATGCAGGAAAACCCTGACAATAAATATCCTGCCACTTACACAGACATTTAATGACACAGTTTTACTACCACCCAGGTCAGTCATGCATTCTCCAACTTCCTTTCCTAACGCAGCAATGGCCACAATGCAATGCATGGCTGTCCTCTTTAATACCGATGTGCTGCCACAATAGGCTGGCCCTACCATGCTATCTGAGGAGGCCATTCAGATCAAGAAGGACCATGCATGCTGGATCTCCTAATTTTCATGTGCCAGATATTCATACTAAAAATGAGGGCAGCTACAATCTGCTCCACTATCTGTAAATAACACGTGGCTCTCCAAGCTCCTGACAAGATGCCAATATAGCCCTCAGTTTGGCCCTGTATTCACAATTCTGCCCTAACTCTTTACATTAGCTGCCCCTCAGACTTCATAGGAAGTTCTGCACTTATCCTCCCTCAAAGATTAAATGTGTTAATTGGTCTGGTAAATTAGAGTCCCAAACCTCAGTCTCTTTAGCGCTACAGGAATTTTATGGGATTTATATATATATATAATTAAGGCTAAATAGAAATGACATTCTTCACTTAAAATCAATATAACACAAACTCAAACCCAAAAACCAGTTCAAGAGGTATACAAAATCTTCAACTCCAGGAGATTTATTCATCCCTGCTAACAATGAAAAACAGGAGGATACAACAAATCATTGCTACAGGGCTGTAGGACCCTGCACATGGATGCAGTGTTACTTCTGCTGATTCATCCTAGCAGCTAGACCAGGTGGATCCTGTTAGGTCCAGAAGAGGAGGTTACTCACCTGTGCAGTAACTGACATTCTTCGAGATGAGTGCTCCACTCCAGGTGCTGGTGCGCCCCTGCGCCTTTGCTCGGAGATTTTTACAGCAGTACTCGCGCGTGTGCCTACCTCATGCGCCGACTGTCTCTCAATAGCATGCATGGCCCGGGCTCCTCAGTTCCTTCTCTACAACGGAGACCGCTCCAAACTCCAAAGTAGAGGGGAGGAGGGTGGGTAGTGGAGCACCCAGGGACACTCATCTTGAACAACGTCAGTTACTGCACAGGTGAGTAATCTCCTCTTCTTCGAGAGATGTCCCTGTGGGTGCTCCACTCCAGGTGACTGAAAAGCAGTATCTCTTAAGGAGGTAGGGACTTCGGATCTGGTAAGAAAGCTGTAGACAGCACAGCTCGGCCCATTCGAACGTCGATCAGAGGACACTGAGTAAAGAGCATAATGTTAAGCAAAGGTATGCTCTGAAGCCCAGGTGGCGGCTTTGCAAATATCTGTGAGGGGAATGTTACGTATGAATGCCACAGACGTTGACACAGATCTGGTGGAGTGTGCTCTAACAGAAGTTGGAGGATTATCTTCTTTAGTTGGTAGCACAGGCGGATGCAGTCTGCTATCTAATTGGATATTCTCTGGGTAGAGATGGATTTGCCTCTGGATCGTTCTGCGATTGAAATGAAAAGTTTAGGGGAAGCCCTAAAGGGTTTACTTAGTCCTATCGAAATAAAAGGACAATGCTCTGCACACAGAGTGCGTGCATTGCTGATTAAAATGTGTTCGCATGCTGTTTAGGAAAGAAGGTTGGTAGAGTGATAGATTCATTGAGGTGGAAGGAGGAATGCACCTTCGGGAGAAATTTAGGATGCGTTCAGAGCGTCGCTTTGTCCTTAAAAAATATAGTGTACAGTGGATCAGCCATAAGCGCGCCAAGTTCTCTTGTAATGGCAACTAAAAATGCACTTTTCATGGATAGATGTAGGAGGGAGCATGTTGAGTGGGTGGTCTAATGTCCAGGTATACCGTCTGGAGGCCCTTGAGGAACCACGTTGTGATGGGGTGGGCAAAGTGAGTAGTGTCTCCGGTCTTATTGTGAACCGCCATAATTGCCGTTAGATGAACCTTTATGGAGCTAAAGGAGAGCCCAGATAGTCTAGCATTAGTGAAAGAGGGGCGGAAGCAGGAGCGGTTTGCTTGGCGGAGCACCAGTGAATGAACCTAGTTCATTTATGGAGATAGCAGAACAAAATCCACATGTACCACCTATGTAATAGTACTCTGTACTTGTTCAGAGCAGTCTAGTTGCTCATTAGAGAGCCATTGAGGAGCCATGCTTTGAGGCACAGCATTGTGACACTGGGGTGGTGTAGTTGACCCCTGCGTTGTGATAATAGGTTCGGAAGGGGGGGCGGAAGTGGAATCGGAAGGCAAACCGACATCCTCGTTAAAAATAGGTACCATACCTGTCTGGGCCACGTAGGGGCTATTAGTATGACCCTGGCCCTCTCCGCTCACATTTTTTGCAATACCCTGTGAAGAACTGGTATCAGGGGGAATGCGTATAGGAAATTGTCGCTCCATTTGATGATGAATGCGTCTCCCACTGAGTGCTTTCCTAGGCCCGCTCTGGAACAGAATTCTGGCCATTTCTTGTTGGTCACGGTTGCAAAAAGATCCAGTTGCGGGTAGCCCCATATTTTGAATATGTTGTATCGTTTATCTCCCATTCGTGATCTACGGGAAAAGATCTGCTGAGTTCATCTGCAGTGGTGTTTAGTGAACCAGGTATGTAGGAGGCTGAAATTTGGATACTGTGTTGGAGGCACCAATTTCAAAGTTTCATAGCCTCCATGCAGAGCGAGTGGGATCGAGCTCCCCCTTGTCTGTTTATATAAAACATGCAGGCGATGTTGTTGGTCATAAGCCTGATATGTTGATTCTGGATGTATGGGAGAAATTGGAGGCAGGTATTGCGGAGCTCTAAAAGATTTGTGTGTAGTGAGGCTTCTGTAGGGGACCAGAGTCCATGGGTGGTGTGGTGTGCCATGTGTGCTCCCCAGCCCGTGAGGGAAGCATCCATGGTAATTATAACGGAGGGGAACTCCTGCACGAACGGGACTCCGAAGCAGAGGTTGTATGGACAAGTCCACCATGTGAGTGAGTCCTTGACTTTGGTAGGTATGGATAGAAGTATGTTTAGGCCATGCACATTCGGTCTGTAGACAGTGGTCATCCAACTCTGCAGGCACCGCATGTAGAGGGATGCATTCTTGACCACAAAAGTGCAAGAGGCCACATGGCCGAGAAGTTGCTGACAGTCCTGGACAATTACCTGCGGGCTGTTTTGCAACTTGGCAACAAGATTCTTTATGGTACCGAATCTGTCGGATGGGAGATATGCAAGTCCGGTTATGGAATTGAGGTGAGTGCCTATGAACTCTAGTCATTGAGTAGGAGTTAATGTGGATTTGTTTTTGTTTATTTGTGGGCCAAGAGCCTGGAAGCTGTCGATGGTCATCTGCGTGACTTGGATGGCCTCCTCAAGAGTCTGCGCCTTGAGCAGTCAATTGTCCAGGTAAGAAAAAATTAGAACTCCTTTTTTCCGTAGGTGTGCTGTTGCCACCGCGAGAAACTTGGAAAAAAACCATGGGGTGCTGTTGAGAGGCCAAAGGGCAGAACCTAGTGATTTGAGCCCATGACAAATCTGAGAAAACGCCTGTGGGCAGGGTGTACAGTTACATGAAAATAAGCATCCTGCAGGTCAAGGGCTGAAAACCAATCTCCCTGCTCCAGCGCTGGAATTATGGTTGTAAGGGTAACCATTTTGAATTTTTTCTTTTTGACGAACTTGTTGAGTGGCCTGAGGTTGAGAATGGGTTGCCATCCCCCACTTTTCTTTTCTGTCAAAAAGTAGTGGGAATAAAAATCCTTTCCCCTGTACTAATTGGGCACCGTCTCCACTGCTCCTATTTGTAGAAGATCTTGCACCTCATGAGAGGGGTCCCTGAAGAGGCACAGGGTGGACGGTGGGTGGGGGGTATGGACAGGAAGGGGATGGAATAGCCCAATCGGATGACCTCTAGGGCCCATCTGTCTGTAGTGATGGCTCGCCAGTTGTGGTAGAATGGCAGCAAATGGTGACCAAAAGGTTGGATGAGAAGTATAAGTGCTGGAGTGGGTGGGAGGTCTTCTATATCCTCGACCAAGGCTTCAAATCTGCTTATTAGGTGGAGGGGGTTGGGACGGTGCCGATGTTATGAGGCGTCGTCGTTGATGCCTGGGTCTCTAGCACTGTTGCTTCTGGTGGTCGTATGGCCTCGGTTGTTGTTGTGTGTAGGCCAGGTATTGTGGGCGTTGGGTAAGGCTGATACCTGTATTATCTTCTTCTAGTTGCTGGTGTATGGATGCCTAGGGATCTGAGCGTTGCTCTGGAATCCTTCATGGTGTGCAGTACCTTGTTGGTTTTTGCTGCAAATAACTTCTCACCATCGAAGGGGAGATTCTCCACGGTGTTTTGTATCTTGCATGGGAAAGAAAAAAAAAGAAAGAGGTAAACCATGAAGCCCGAGACATCACTACGGCCGTTGCGGTGGACCTGGCAGCCGTGTCTGCAGCATTGAGGGCAGCCTGCAATGCCGTGCGGGAAATAATCTATCCTTCAGAGACTACTGCTTTGAATTGTTGTCTCTTGTCCTCTGGGATGTCATTAATAAAATCCATGAGTTTCCCGTAATTTCTGTGATCATATTTGGCCAGTAGGGCCGCGTAGTTTGCGACTCTAAATTGTAGCGTGTATGATGCATAAACTTTGCTGCTGAGTAGGTCCATTCTTTTGCTGTCCTTGTCAGAGGGAGTGGACAGGAAATGCTGCTGTTTGTTCAATTGGTTGTCTGTTTCTACTACCAGTTAATTTGGTGCTGAGTGCGTGAAAAGGAATTCTGAGTCCCTGGAGAGGACATAGTATTTCCGGTCTGCTCTTTTGCAGGTAGGGGGTATGGTGGCTGGGGTTTGCCAGATATTCTTGACAGGGTCCATAATGGCTCTATTAATGGGTAGGGCGATCTTAGAGGAGGTCGATCAGCTCATGCTGAGTCTCCGACACCTCCTCTAGAATGACCTTGAGCTCATTAGCCACTCTTTTGAAGAGGTCCTGAAAATTAGTAAAATCATCTGCTGTTGGAGGGGGGGGGCATAATAGCCTTGTCCAGTGAGGTGGATGAATTAGTATTATTTGAAGAGGATTCAGGTGCCTCCTCATCTGCATGCACCATTGCCGGTTGCTCCTGTCCATCCGTCGCAGAAGTATGCACAGGTACAGGAGGAGATCTAGTGTCGCCTTTGCGTGGGCTGTGCTGGCTACTGTGGTGCCTGCTGTAGGACCCCCATGGGTTCCAGTAATGCCACTGTCCAGGGAAGGGCATGGGTGGTCCCATCCACAGGTGTCCATACCAGGGTGGTAAGTCCCTGGAATACGAGGACCTCGGTCTCCTTGGTCCCATGCTAGCAGAAGTGTGAAGGAGAGAGGAATGGTGTTGTGAAAAAACTCCCTCCACTTCATCGTCCTTATCACTAGAAAAGTGAGAGGGAACAGGGGACAGCTGTCGGTGCCGTGCCGACTATTCCAGCTCCATGTACCTCTGCACCACAATTTATTTATTCCAGCAATTTGCTAATTTCGCCAACTCCAGATTCCCCACTACTTGGTACCAATCTCTCACTGGAACAGCGTGCCCTTGCCGCACCTCCAGGAACCTCCCCCGAAGCTCCCATTGGCCGCCCCCATGGCCGTGATTCTGGAAGCTACCCCCCCCCCACTCCCGGGCAGGGCCACCCAGAACGCAGGGGCTTTAGGGGCTGCAGGGCCCTGGGCTAAGGGGGCCCCGGGGCCCTGGCCTGCAGCTCTAAAGCCCCTTTCGGAATGCGGCCCTGCGAGCACGGGCCGGAGGACTCAGGAGGAGCAGGGGCAGCCACGCCGCCAGAGAGAAGCGGAGCTTTCCCCTCCAAAGCGCCACTTCTCTCCAGCTGGCTTTGAAGGGGAAAGCGCCGCTTCTTTCCGGCCGCTGGCTGTGTGGCTGCCCCTGCTCCTCCACGGGCCGGAGGACTCAGGGCTGCATTCCGAAAGGGGCTTTAGAGCTGTAGGCCAGGGCCCCGGGGCCCCCTTAGCCCAGGGCCCTGCAGCCCCTAAAGCCCCTGCGTTCCGGGTGGCCCTGCCTGCGGGGCGGGGGGCAAGCTTCCCCACTCGCTCGTTCCCTCCCTCCTCCGGCCGCCCCTTTTTTTTTTCCCCTCCTCCAGCAGCGCTCCTCCTGCCGCGCCCCCCAATGGATCGTTGCGCGCACCCCACTTTGGAGACCACTGCCCTAGTCTTCAGTTTACTTAAGTGGGCACATTTTTTGGGGACGTGGGTCTCCCCCAAACAGAGAACACATTGAGAATGGCCATCAGAGATAGGGATGGCCTCTCTGCACGTAGTGCATCTCTTAAAACATGGTGAGCCAGGTATAGTATAAACCAGGGGTGGGCAAACTTTTTGGGCCGAGGGCCACATCTGGGTGGGGAAATTGTATGCAGGGCCGGGGCAGGGGGTGCGGGAGGGAGTGCGGGGTGCGGGAGGGAGTGCGGGGTGCAGGAAGGGGCTCAGGGCAAGGGATTGGGGCAGAGGAGAGGTGCGGGGTGTATGAAGGGGCTCAGGGAAGGGGGTTGAGGTGCAGGAGGGGTGCAGAGTGCAGGAGGGGGCTCAGGGCAGGGGTGCAGGAGGGGTGCAGACTGCAGCAGGGGGCTCAGGGCAGGGGGTTGGTGCACAGGGGTGCAGCAGGAAGCTCAGGGCAGGTTGTGGGGTGCAGGAGGGGTGCGAGGTGCAGGCCGGGGGCTTAGGGCAGGGAGTTGGGGGTCGGGGTGCAGGAGGGGTTCTGGCTCCAGCCCGACGCCGCTTACCTAAAGCAGCGCCGGAGTGGCAGTGGTGCGCACCGGGGCCAGGGCAGGCTCCCTGCATGCCTGCTCTGTCCCTGTCCCCGCGCCGCTCCAGGAAGCGCTGCGGCCCCTGGGGGAGGGGGACTGGAGGGCTCCGCGTGCACTGCCCTTGCCGCACCTCCAGGAACCTCCCCCGAAGCTCCCATTGGCCGCTGTTCCCCGTTCCCGGCAAATGGGAGCTGCGGGGGGCAGTGCCTGGAGGCAAGGGGAATGCATGGAGCCCTCTGCCCCCCCGCCCGTAGGCCGCAGGGAAGTGGTGCCGGCCGCTTCTGAGAACGGCGCGGGGCTCATGGCGCCACAGAGGGCAATCCCGTGGGCCGGATCCAAAGCCCTGAGGGGCCGGATCTGGCCCACGGGCCGTAGTTTGCCCACCCCTGGTATAAACTGTCTGACAGCAAAAACTGGGAAGGAATTTTTTTTTTTTTTTGGAGATGAAGGGAGAAATGAAACTTGTCTGACTAAAAAAACTAGGTAAACTGCATAAACAACTATCTTAAGTGAAAAATAATTGAGTGAGACTGCTGAGCTCCGTCTCAGGCCGCGGACAGTAGAGAAGGAACTGAGGAGCCCGGGCCGCGTGCGCGCTATTGAGGCACAGTTGGTGCGTGAGGCAAGCACCTCGCGTGCACGGCCCATGTGAGTACTGCTGTAAAAATCTCTGAGTGAAAGCACAGGGGTGCACCAACACCTGGAGTGGAGCACTCACAGGGACATCTCTCGAAGAGCAGCAGAAGATGTTGATTCTTTCCACAAGGGAGGGGGAAATAAGGGCAGGGAGAGAGTGGTCCAAGAGAGAAAAACTCCAGAAACAGCCAACAACAGGCTAAGGTTTGTGCTTTACATTACTTAACAATAAAGGCGAACCCTCAGGGACTAAGGGTTTGATCCAAAGCCCTTTGGAAGCCCTGGCTGGGATNGTGGGGTGCAGGAGGGGTGCGAGGTGCAGGCAGGGGGCTTAGGGCAGGGAGTTGGGGGTCGGGGTGCAGGAGGGGTTCTGGCTCCAGCCCGACGCCGCTTACCTAAAGCAGCGCCGGAGTGGCAGTGGTGCGCACCGGGGCCAGGGCAGGCTCCCTGCATGCCTGCTCTGTCCCTGTCCCCGCGCCGCTCCAGGAAGCGCTGCGGCCCCTGGGGGAGGGGGACTGGAGGGCTCCGCGTGCACTGCCCTTGCCGCACCTCCAGGAACCTCCCCCGAAGCTCCCATTGGCCGCTGTTCCCCGTTCCCGGCAAATGGGAGCTGCGGGGGGCAGTGCCTGGAGGCAAGGGGAATGCATGGAGCCCTCTGCCCCCCCGCCCGTAGGCCGCAGGGAAGTGGTGCCGGCCGCTTCTGAGAACGGCGCGGGGCTCATGGCGCCACAGAGGGCAATCCCGTGGGCCGGATCCAAAGCCCTGAGGGGCCGGATCTGGCCCACGGGCCGTAGTTTGCCCACCCCTGGTATAAACTGTCTGACAGCAAAAACTGGGAAGGAATTTTTTTTTTTTTTGGAGATGAAGGGAGAAATGAAACTTGTCTGACTAAAAAAACTAGGTAAACTGCATAAACAACTATCTTAAGTGAAAAATAATTGAGTGAGACTGCTGAGCTCCGTCTCAGGCCGCGGACAGTAGAGAAGGAACTGAGGAGCCCGGGCCGCGTGCGCGCTATTGAGGCACAGTTGGTGCGTGAGGCAAGCACCTCGCGTGCACGGCCCATGTGAGTACTGCTGTAAAAATCTCTGAGTGAAAGCACAGGGGTGCACCAACACCTGGAGTGGAGCACTCACAGGGACATCTCTCGAAGAGCAGCAGAAGATGTTGATTCTTTCCACAAGGGAGGGGGAAATAAGGGCAGGGAGAGAGTGGTCCAAGAGAGAAAAACTCCAGAAACAGCCAACAACAGGCTAAGGTTTGTGCTTTACATTACTTAACAATAAAGGCGAACCCTCAGGGACTAAGGGTTTGATCCAAAGCCCTTTGGAAGCCCTGGCTGGGATGATTTAGGCCCCGTCTACACTACCCGCCGAAATCGGCGGGTAGCCATCGAACTATCGGGGATCGAATTATCGCGTCTTGTCTGGACGCGATAAATCGATCCCCGAATGCGCTACTTCGAACTCCGGTACTCCTGCAGGGCGAGCGGAGTTACCGGAGTCGACGTGGGAGCCGCGAACTTCGATCGTGCGCCGCGCGGACGCGAGGTAAGCGCGCCAAATTCAAACTAAGATACTTCGACTTCAGCTACGCGAATAGCGTAGCTGAAGTCGAAGTATCTTAGTTCGATCCCTGCCCTAGTGTGGACCAGCCCTTAGTTGGGGATTGGTCCTGCTTTGAGCAGGGGGTTGGACTAGATGACCTCCTGAGGGTCCCTTCCAACCTTAATATTCTATGATTCTATGGAAATCAATGGAAATCTTTCCACTGTCTTCAAATGGCTTTGGATTAGGCCCTAGGTACAACTGTGTTGAGAGCAGGATGAGAAAAATCACACCTCCTCTTAAGCAGAAGTTTGGTCATTTGGTGTTGTCTTCTGGGGCAAACCAGTCTATCACAGGGGTCCCCCATTGATGGAATAATGGCTCCATGATAGACCCTACAGTGACCATTTGTGGCTGGTCAAAGGGGAGAAAAGGGTTAAATAAAATAACAAAAACCATGACACATCACTATAAGAAACTTTCTATCCCAGTTCTGATGTGCAGCAATAATCGGTCCACCAAGGAGAAAATCACAGCAGCTAAAACGCAAATTGCTCTTCAAACAAAATGTCACTCACGTACCTGTATGTATTCTCACATGGTTCTTGTAATTGGTTGCACTAGCAAATGCTCTCCCACATCCTGGTTCTGTACAGTAATAGGGTCTTTCACCAGTATGTGTCCTGATGTGAACTTTTCTAATATTGGATGTTGTGAATGACCTTCCACAGCCTTCAAAGGGACATTTGAATGGTCTTTCACCTGGAACAAATATAGAAATGTATATAGGTAAAGTTATAAACCACTACAAAAATAAGTAACTGGATTTAGATTAAATTTAGGATTCTAAAGTGCCTGATTAATGATTTCTCATGAATTTCTTGTGTCATATTTTAGCCCAGTCTTACTGTGAAAGAAAACCTCACATAGAAAACATTTCAAGACAGATCATCTGGTGCAAGAAAAGAATGGTTACTTCCCCTCCAGTAACTGTGGTTTTTCAAGATACTGTAATCAGTGTAAAGAGAATAGGAGTACTTGTGGCACCTTAGAGACTAACAAATTTATTGTAGCATAAGCTTTCGTGGGCTACAGCTCACTTCATTGGATGCATGTAGTGGAAAATACAGAAGGAAGATATATATACACACACATGAAACAATGGGTGTTACCATACACATTATAAGGAGAGTGATCAGTTAAGGTGAGCTGTTGTCAGCAGGAGAGAAAAATAAGTGTTTGTAATCAGTGTGGATCCTGCTGTTGGTTCACATGTGCCTTATGCATGCAGAGCTGGAATTTCTTTGAATAACAGTGTCCTTCAGGACAATGCATATACCCTGTGCCGCCTCATGTTCCCATACAAGGGCATAAAGGGCAGGAGAGCCATCAGCCTCTATCAGTTCCCTCACAATTCAAAGCCCATGTTGCTGAGGACTCTGAAAACCGGGGATGTAAGATAAGTTATGGGATCCACACTGACTACAACATCTCAAAGAGCCACAATTACTGTAGGTATTCTTTTTAGAGAATGTGTCAGTGTCTTCTCTCTGGATGGTGGGAATGAGGAGTTCCAGTTATCTCAATCAAACAATGACTGTAGCACTGCCTCCTGAACTTGGCATCTGCCCTGGCTGCCATGTCAAGGCAATAATGTTTAACAAAAAAACCCAGTTGGTTACTCCATATTGCAGTCATACAGATCTCAGAGACTGGAATGTTCTTGAAGCAGGTGGTAGATTCAGCCTATGCCCTAGTGCAGTAGTTCTCAACCAGGGGTCCGCGGCCTCCAAGGGGGCCTCGAGCAGGTTTCAGGGGGGGCCTCCAAGCAGGGCCAGCATTAGACTTGCTGGGGCCCAGAGCAGAAAGCTGAAGTCCCACTGCATGGGGCTGAAGCCCAGGTCCCTGAGCCCCACCACCCAGGATTAAAGCTGAAGCCTGAGCAATATAGCCAATATAGCTTCATGGGGGGCCCCCTGTGGCATGGGACCCCAGGCAATTGCCCTGCTTGCTACCCCCTAATGCCACCCTAGCTTTTATAATGTAGAAAACCAGTTATTGCGGCACAGGTGGGCCGTGGAGTTTTTATAGCATGTTGGGGGGGGGGGGAAGGAAGAGGGGGGCTCAGAAAGAAAAAGGTTGAGAACCCCTGTCCTAATGGAGTGTGCGTCAATGAGGCTTGCCAGCCAGCTGACAGCAAGTAGAAATGCACTTTGAGATCCACTTGGAGATTCTGTGATCAGATGGTTTGGCCCTTAAATGGGCTGGAAATGGCCACAAAGAGGCGGGAAGATAGCTGGGAAGTATTGGTCTTTTAAGGTAATACATCAAAGTCCTGACAACATCCAGAGTGTGGCTTCAGGAAGAAGACTGGCAAGGCAATTAATTGGTTCAGGTGAAGGATTCAGACTACCTTAAGGATAAACTTGGGTTGTGGTCTCAACCCCACCTTGTCCCTACAGAATGATGTGTAGGCCACACTACCCATGAAGGCTTGGAGGCTCTCTGACTCTCTGGGATTGAAGTGATGGCCACCAGAAAGACCACCCTGATGGCATGGTGTACTGAGTAATCCAACAGTGGTTAAAAGGGAGGTTCTGTGAGTTGCAGGAGGATGACAGAGATTCCACAAAGGAGTAGGGTCTCTAACTGGAGGGTAGGCATGAATTTCAATACCATTGGATGCAAGAAGGTAGACTGTGACTGTACCAGGGTGTACATACTGATATTGCTGGTAGGTGGACCATGAAAGAGTTAAATGTCCAGCTTGTTTTAGTAGCTGTGTATAGTCAAGGAACTTTGGTATCTGTACCTCTACTGGGTCCATATTATTTTGGAATACCCAGATGGAAAATCTTTTCCATTTAGGAGGAAGTAAATCTTCCTGGTGGAAAATTTCCTGCTTTGGATGAGGATTTTCTTAACCTTCAGGGACCAGTCTCTTGTCAGTAGTGCTCACCCAGCCAATATCCAAGCCATCATTGCAACAACTGCAGGTCTGGGTGCAAGTTCTGATCTTGATTCTAAGATATTATGTCTAGGCAGGCTCAGAGGAATGGGGAGGCTACATGGACATCTGTATCTTGTTCGACAGCCAATATTGCCTTAGCCAGTCAGGGGCTATCAGGATGACTGCAAATTTGTCTCACCTGATCTTGGATATTATCCTGGGGATTAGGGGAATCAGTGGAAAAGCATATAGCATCCCTCAAGACCACCAAAAGGAAATAAAAGCAGCTGTAATGAGCCAGGACTCTCAAGCAAAAGTTTGATCATTTGGTGTTTCTTTTTTGCCAAAACAGTCTATCGCAGGGTCCCCCCATTGATGGAATAATGGCTCCATGATAGACCCTACAGTGAACATTTGTGGCTGGTCATTGCATGCCTGGTTAAGAAGTCTGCCAGATCATTGCCGACCCTTGGTAGGTATATAGCAAGCAGGGTAATCTTGTGTTGGGGACATTCAGAGTCAGATGGCTTCCTGGCAGAGATGGGATGATCAGGCACTTCATTGTTTGGTATGTATATAGTGCATAGTGGACATGTTGTCAGTCAGGATTTGCATTGTGGTGTTCTGCAGAACAGGCAGGAATGCTCTACAGGCTAGTCTGATAGCTCTCAGCTCCAGGACATTCATATACAAAATTTACATCATCCAGAGACCATGTCCCTTGTACCTGCAAATGGCTCAGGTGGGCACCCAGGCTGTTCCTGCAATGTGTGTGGCAAGTGTCAGTTGGGGAGGGAACAAAGAAGGGAACCCCTTTCCACATGTTCACTGGGTCTTAGCACCGAGGGATCTCTTGTAGGACCAGAGGCAGGACAGTGGCCCTCCTGTTCATGTGATGTCTGGACAGGGAGTACATGGACCTCAGCCACAGCTATAATGACTTGAGGTGTCATGTACATGCACACAAACCTATGGCCAAAAGTCCATGTGTGCACCATTTTGGGGTTCAATTTTAGGTTGTCTGCCACCCACTGAAGAGACTGGAATTGGTCTTCTGGTAGGCAGGCTCTGGCTGATGTGGAACTGATCAAAACACCTATAAACTCTATCATCTCCCATGGTTCAAGGGAGGATTTCTTCACAAGGAGTCTTAGTTGAGAGAACAGGGAAAGGATGTATCCCAAAGCTGTTGCAATCTCCTGTTGGGAACTGACTCTGATGAGCCAATCATCAAGGTACAGGTAGACATGGATTCCCTGCCTCCTTAAATGCGTTGCCACTAGTGCAAAGTATTTCGTGAAGACTCTTACTGCAGAGAAGAATCTGAAGGGTAGGATCCTCTCTGATTAAATGGTTGGGCCTCACTGTGCATCTTAGATTCTTCTGGGGGGCAGATGGATAGCTATATGGAAGTATGCATACTGCAAGTACAGACCTATGAGCCAGTCATGAGCTCAGAGAGATAGAGTGATGGAAGCAATTGCTACTATGTTGAGCCTGAGGCAACAAATGTATTCATTGAATCCCCTTAATAGCATGAAGACCCCCTTTCTTCTTTGGAATGAGGAAATACTAGCAACAGAACCCTCTTCCCCTGAACTCTACTGGTATTTTGGTGGTGATACAGAGCGTTGGCATTGCTCTGCCCCCAGATCCAATTCCTCATGATATTTTGGCATATGTGGTCTGGCAAGAGATGCTGATAGGTAGAGTGACCTCTTCCTCAAGTTTGGCAAAGACTGGCTGGTGGGCCCCAGTGACCCTATTTAGGCCATGGCATCATAACAAGTACAGTTTGTTCACCAGGTGCTGGCTAGTCCAGTGCCCTTCCTCAAGAATCAGTGGTGGTGCAGGCCTACAGGGAAAGCTGACAGACCTTTCCATGGTATTGACCAGTGACCTCCCTGGAGAAGATTTTCTACTTGAAGATAGGAAGAACTTTTGCTCCACCGATGGTAAGGAATAGATTTCCTCCGGGATGCTTCCGAAGTGTGTGGTGCTCTCAGTTCCAGAGTCTGTACCGGCACTAGGCAGGTGCTTTGGCACCAATGACTGTTCCAGTTCTCCCCAGGCTTATTCTGTGTTTGACATCAACACCAAGGGGTGCACCACTGGAGCCAAGATCAGTGCTGGCAAGGTCTTTTGCATTTTAGGATACTCCTCTCTAGCCCTTGAAACTGAGCAGGGCCTGGTGGATTTCCCTCTGAAGGATTTGCAATGTCTGTCCTTACGTCCAAGCTCTACCTGGAGTAGTCCCTTTTGGTGTCCCATTCAGAGTGGTCCCTTTTGGTGTCAGACGTCGACAATGGAGGTGTTAGTGCCCAATTCAATGCAAGGGATGTTGGGATCAGCTTTAGTGCTAGTGCCTGGCCCATTCTCGGCTCCATTTTCTCTGCATTGGTATTCAGTGTAGCTTGTCTGGTAGATAGGGTGCTGGATAAACACTGGCTTGTCCATTAGCAGGATACCTTGGAGCTCATCTCCTCAAGGTTCAAGGAGACCTTCATGGATTGTTCCAGAAGACAGAGTTTCAGCCTCACGTCTTGTGACTTATGCATCCCAGCAGAGAATGACAGGCCCACTGAGCATCTGTCATTATGTGTGACTCTCCTAGACAGATGAGGCACTTACTTTTAAGGAAATTAGTCAATTGCAGGATGGACACAGCTTAAAGCCTGCAATTTTTGAGACTGTCATGTTAAGAAGTATTGTACAGGGAGTGGTTGGGAGGTGAGGGAGGAATTTAGGTGTTAGTCAAGATAGGCCTAAATTATCACAGCAGTTGAAAAATCAAGGTAATCAGAAGACTTCTGAAGATATTAGATATTATATTTAGAGGATCTTCAAGAAGGTTTAGCCAAAGCTAAAATTAGCAGGTCAGACATTGCCAGGTTCCATCTTTTTGCTATGGGTGGTAAGAAGGAACTGAGGGAGGATTGCAGCCACACTGCCCTTTATGCCCTCATATGGGGGCATGAAGAGGCACAGAGGGCATGAGTGGCCCCCGACAGACACTATTATTCAAAGAAACTCTGTTTTCTCACACACCTGGTGCATGAATACATACAGTGGGATTCACACTGATACATACTTGAAGAATATAATGTTTCTACTATTAAGGACTGTATAAATGCATGATGACACAATGAGGTGCAAATATTGTGGAAGACACAGAAGACCAGCATTTTATAGAAATAAATTAATCAACAGTGCTCACTTTATTTCATAAAATTAATTTAAACTTCTAATATGTGAACTTTTACATGCAGCATAAGCTGATTTTGAAGAGTTGTAGCACAAAGCAATTCATTCCCTTAGTCAATCATAATTAAAGCATTTAAAAATTGTGTTCTTTTTTATAATGATTTGCTATTTAAGAACTAAAACTGTGTCCTAAATACTACAGGAAGGAAAGAAATAAATGTATACTGAAATATGTAAGAGGCTGGCAGTCTTTGCCTGAAACACTCCACTCTGTCAGCAGGTGTTGATCCTGCTGGGAAAATAGTTAAGTTGGTTCTGCTGAATTACTGAGGGAGGTGATTTGTAACCTCACCTATATTAAAGAAAGAGAATTTAGAATGTGGGCTGACCCCTAGAAGAAGCCAAGTCTGGGAGAAGGTTTGAACAGAGTTTTATTTTGATTTTTACTGTCTTTGGTCCTGATCTTGTAATCACATCCGCCTGGGTGGATCCAAATGACCACTAGGAGTCACATGGGCCCAAGGGTTTTACCCACGTGGATGAAAATTGCAGCATCAGGGCCTTTGTTAATAAAGTTAACATCACGCGAAGGGGTTAGGGTTTGATTGTACACATTTTTCCAAATATTCTTTTGATAAACAGTATACGGACAACACAATATCCTGCTGTATGAAGGATTTGCAGAGAACTGCAGCTATGCCCTCAACAGTTAAATATTGATATGTTTTGTGTCCATTTTACAAGATTTATTTGGAACTGTTTTATATTATTTTTTAACCAATATGGTACCATGAAATTAACTATTTTAATTTATTTTTGTTATTATGGAGCTCAACTGGTGTGCCCAATAGAACCATATAAACCCCTAAGAAAATGTTTTAACATTTTAGGACTTGATCCTATTATCTAAGTATTGTGGGTGTTCCAAGAAAATGATCCTACATTTTTATGGAATCCTTCATCTTGAAACAACCAAAAATGCTTTATAAATTTAGCACCAAATCCTGCCAACCTTACTCAGCCACTGGGACTACTTGTGTAAAAAGGGACTTCTCGCATAAGGATTGCAGATCTGGGTCCTTAAAATAAGTATACAAACTATAAGCATGGATAGTCCATCACTAATGTGTAGCCACCTCTATGGGTAAATATGGTAGCTCTATAACAGCACATAGCACTACTATACATCAGTTTAGAACAGGAAGTCAATAATGTTCTACTGAACAACAGGGGCAGTTTAGATATGCAGAATTCAATTACTCTAGCATGTACCTGCACAACAGAGAATGGGGTTCAGTCTTTTATTTGGAATATATATATATTTTTTATTTTTTATTAGACACATACTGCCAACTGCTTACTGGTATTTTTAAAAATTTGTTAGTATTTTCTTAAAATTGCTCTGCCTATAATCCTTCTCCATTTTGCAACCAGCATCAAAGTGATAGATTTAGAATACAAAAATATTTAGAATCTTTGGCCCTTACAACACATGGAGTCTCTTCCACAGCTCATGATCATATTGGGAAAAAGTATTTTATGTAAATACATTCTGTGGCTTGAACACAAATATCAGGAACATACAGGTCTGTCGCATCTTACGCGCATTTAACATGCGCGATTTCGGCTTTGCGCGGTCGGCACAAACACACACACACACACACACACACACACACACACACACACGAGGAAAAAAAGCAATTTATGTACTGTGTCTGTAGTGCGGGCGATTCCGCCCACCATTAAAGTCAATGGGATTTTGGCTATACGCGGTTTTCACTTTACGCACTGACCGTGGAACGTAACCCCCGCGTAAGATGCGACAGACCTGTATTGAATTAACAAATCTTCTGCTGAGACTAGCTGAATCATTGTTACTAAATACTTAGCTGAAACTGGGAAAATCATATAGCCTTTCAAAAAAATTCTAACTGTAAATATTTAGATTAAAGGTGTTACAAATGTGTATATCCTACCCATTCAATGCTTTAATATGTAAATATGCATATTATACAACTTGTACATTTATAAGCTGAAATTGACAAAGTGTCAAAAATGTTTTAGTGATTTAGCATATAATTGGATTTTTTTTTAATTTAAAAGCTTTTTCATAGTCAAAACTCTTTAATAAAAACGATTACTCTGCATGGGCAGAAACAACTTTCTAAAGATAAATATCCTTGACATTTTAGTTTATTTCTTCAAAATACCAAAGCAAATTCATTACAGACATGGCTGCCTTTATTTTTTTTTTAAACAAATCTATTTTGTGTAATAGAACTTTAAACCCGGCACCCTAGAATAGGTTTCAGAGGGATAGCCGTGTTAGTCTGTATCAGCAAAAAACAACGAGGAGTCCTTGTAGCACCTTAGAGACTAACAAATTTATTTGGGCATAAGCTTTTGTGGGCTAAAACCCACTTCATCAGATGCATGGAGTGAAAAATACACTAGGAAGTATATATACACCTCTACCCCAATATAACGCGACCCGATATAACACGAATTCTGATATAACGCGGTAAAGCAGCACTCCGGGGGGTGGGGCTGCGCGCTCTGGCGGATCAAAGCAAGTTCGATATAACGCGGTTTCACCTATAACGCGGTAAGATTTTTTGGCTCCCGAGGACAGCGTTATATCGGGGTAGAGGTGTATTACAGCACATGAAAAGATGGGAGTTGCCTTACCAAGTGTGTGTGTGTGTGTGTGGGGGGGGGTCACCCCTTCTTGTCAACTGTTGAGAATAGGCCACTTCCACCTTGATTGAATTGGCCACATTGATTTTTTTTTTAAATCATGTAATAAATTATTTATATTGGTAGCCTCCCCACATGCTGAGGAAGGGTTGGGGGGGGTGGGGGGGGGAGGGATCATTACTGTAAGACAGAAATAAAAAAAGAGCCCTGACACAGACGTTAACTCCCAGGAAACTTCAGAGCAGTTAGCTCTTTGGCAGAGGAAACTAAGTAATTCTTTAAAGCAGCAGTTCTAGAAAAGTTTGTCAGTTTCCTGCCAAAAGGATGTATGTGTGTGTTTTAAATGTGCATGTCGCAAGGTAGTGTTGCCATGGTTTCTACATTTCTTCCTTGAACACTGCACATCAAATTACAGGTAGAAAAGAGCGGAGTTGGAGCCAGACCTGCCCAGCAACAGTGTTTTCTTAAAGTCAGTTTTTTTAGTGTAAGTGTAAAGAATGCCTGCAGGAATGTCACACAACCTGTTTGTGAACCCAGCCCTTTGTGTTTCTAATTTAACTGTTAGAAAACAGACCCGTTTCCAGGTGGCTGGAAGCTGGCTATTTCAAAGGCAGAGTGCAGGGTCTGCTGGGTTAGCTAGTCTACGTTAGTCTAGTTTAAAGAGGGTTACAGTAACAGAAACATAAAGCAGGTTAGAACTGTTTTCTAGAGCAAGACCTGCTCTCCTCCCCACTACCAGAAACCATTATTAATTCCTGGAGATATGCCCTTCCAGCTGACCATCTCGCAACTATTAGTTTTCAACCAGACCAGGGAGATCAGGGAAGACCCCTGTGTAAGTGGAGAAACCAGTCTGGCAGCAATCAGTGGGCCTGGGGGAGAACTGGCAATGAGGAAGAGGGAGAATCAGGTTGAGGTAGTTTGGGGAGCGAGTTGCAGTAAGACTTCAGTAACTCAGACAGAGGTTACGGGTATATTACAGCAGTTGGTGGGTGAGGTTCTATGGTCTGTGATGTGCAGAGGTCAGAATAGATTATCACAATGGTCCCTCTTGACATTAAAGTCTGAGAGTCTCATCAGGGAGAAGGAAAAGAAAAGGCTCAGTATTTATAGGAGGGTTTCCTTTCTATATAGGTTTTTATACAGCGCTCATCACTGTAGTATCAGAACACCTTTCAGTAGTGCATTAAGCCACATGGCTACACATCTGTCACATGTTGTTTGTTCTCTCATCCTCTCCCCAGAGGGAGAAGCACTTGCAGTGAAGTGCCCTGTTTAGATAAAGTGGGTCTTTATTTGTTTTTAATAAAAATATACCTGGTGCTACGTGTTTATATTAGAGAAGGCAAAGTCAAAGAAATGTGCCTTGGACTTGGAGTGGATTGGTGAGATTTAAGATCATCCTAAGGCCCCGTCTACACTACCCGCCGAAATCGGCGGGTAGCCATCGAACTATCGGGGATCGAATTATCGCGTCTTGTCTGGACGCGATAAATCGATCCCCGAACGTGCTACTTCGAACTCCGGTACTCCTGCAGGGCGAGCGGAGTTACGGGAGTCGACGTGGGAGCCGCGAACGTCGATCGCGGCGCCGCACGGACGCGAGGTAAGCGCGCCAAATTCGAACTAAGATACTTTGACTTCAGCTACGCGAATAGCGTAGCTGAAGTCGAAGTATCTTAGTTCGATCCCGCCCCTAGTGTGGACCAGCCCTTAGTTTCTGGGGGAGTTCATTCTAGTCTTGGATCACCCCGGGAGAAAATTCTGTCTCACACACAGATGAGCTTTACTCTTACTGTTGAGAGTTCCACTGGGCCAGAGGAGCAGAGTTGTCCATCATGGTCTTCATCCCAGAGCTTTAGGAGATCTTTTGGGTAACCTGGACCCAGGCCATGGAATGCTTTGAAGACCTTGAACTTGATTCAAGATTCTATGTGAAGCCAATATAGAGAGTCAAAGACAGGTTTGAGATGTTCCAGGTAGCCTGTGATTTTGAGGAGATGCGCTATAGCATTCGGTACTAACTGGAGTTTTTTAAGTGCTGAAGGGTTCATGCCCAGATATATTGCATTGCTGTACTCCAGACGAGAGTGGAAAGAATGAATACCTGAGGCTAGGTCTTAGTCGGCCAGGATGGGATGAAGTGTCCTAGCCAGACAGAAACTGTAGAAAGCATTACTCTTGGATGCTGCTATGTCAGAATTCAGCATCAGTGAGGGATCGAAGAGTACTCCTACACTACAGACTAAACTGACCAATTGTGGATGTGCATCTTCAACCCATGGAGACTACACCATGGTTATTAGCTCTTCAAAATACTCCTCTGCCCACCGGCATCACCTCTGTCTTGCTCAGGTTCAGCTTCAGCCAACTGTTCTTCATCCAAGAACTGATCTCATCCAACCACTGGGCCATCTTGGTAGAAGTAGTGTGGTTGTATGTGGTAAATGATAGGTAGAAATGTGTATCATCTGCATATTGTTGGCACTTGAGTCTATGTCATTTAACCAGTTCACCTACTAGTTGCATGTAGATGTTGAAAAGTGCCAGAGAGTAAATTGATCCTTGTGGAAGGAACTCCACAAGTGAGGGTCTAGTGACAGAGCTGCAGTTTCCCATCACTACTCACTGGGAACATCCTTCCGGGGAGGACTCAAGACATTTTAGTGCCTTATCCTGGACCCATGTCACCCCTCTCAGGCGAGACAGCAGAATCTCATGGTCAACAGTGTCAAATACTGCAGAGAGGTCCAGCAGGATGAGAATGGATGCCTATCCATTGAAAGGAGGAGATCATCCATTAGTGCCAATAAAGCAGTTTTGGTTCTGTGTCCTGCCCTGAATACAGACTGTGCTGGGTCAGAATGTTAGGGTCAGTTAGATGAGCATGGTCAGCCTTTTGCTAGCTCTTCTCTGAACTTGCTTAAGAATGGGAGGTTTGATGCAGGATGGTAACTGACTAGGACTTAAGTATCCAGGGTGGGTTTCTTCAGGTGTTAGTCAAACTATTGGGTGTGTGAAGGAGCAAGATTCCTTCTCTAAATGAGGCATTGGCTATTTCAGTCAGGAGTGGCACCAGTTGTTCACAACTCTCTTTCACAAGCAAAAAGGGCATGGGTCAGAGTCACAAGTCTTGCGTCGAGTCTCCTTTAGGGTATACAAAACTTCTTCAGTGAATGTACTGAACTCTGGAAATGCAGGTGGGATGTTGGTTGGTGAGTGGAGGCGGAGCAGATCCGTGCTGTTTGAGACAGCTTCTCAAAACGTCCATGATCTTTTCAGCAAAGTGGTATTCTTTGCGGTGTTTGGTGCTTGGCTCTGTTGCAGGTTGGCATTCAGGACTGATGAAGAGGTTTACCACAATGGATAGTTCTTTAGGGTGAGATTTAGCAGCTTCAACAGAGGTCTTGGCCTGTAACAGTCACATCATAGGCTTTGAGGAATTTTTTTTTCATGCTATCTGAATCAGCCTTTGTTTTCCACTATCGGCACTCAAGTTTCCACCCCTTCTCCCTTCATCCAGAACAGAGTGTCAGAAAACCAAGATCTGTATGGGTGATGGGGAGAAGGGGATCAACTGGGGGCCAGCACAGCAGTGGCTGAGACCACTGTGGAATGGCAATGACTTACCAGGTCCCTCAACTCCTCATTCTGCAGGTGGGGTACTGTTGTCCTTTAGAAGGCTATGGAATTTGTTGGAGTCTATGAGTCTTCATGGTTGAATCAGGGTCACGTGTCTTTCTTGTTGTGTGGGCAATGGAAAGTCTGAGACCACTGCCCTAATGATACAACGATCAGTCCAAAATAGTGGCTAGGTTGTGATGTCCTCTATCCTGACATAGAGCCTGAAGGTCAGGTCCAGGATGTGACTGAATTTGTGGATGGAACCAGAAATGACCTGTGAACACCTTCGGGAGGGAAGTGAGGTGGTGAGTTTCTGGGCTTTTGTATCAGTGGCCTTGTTGAAATCTCCCAGGATGACAAATCTGGAGTATCTCTCCATCATCTCTGGCAAAGTATCAGTGAACTCTCTTGTGAACCCTTTAGTCTGCGGTGGTCTGTAAGTGAGCATAAAATCTATGTTAGCTTTGGCTCTGGTTTCTACTGTGAGATGAATAAATTCAAATGAAGTGGTCTTACCTGAGGCACATCTCTTGCATTTCAGGTTTGCAGAAAAGATGAATGCAGTACTACCTGCCTTCTTGTGCTATCTAGGTCTGTGATATATGGAGAAACCTGGGGGAATGAAGTGCACCAACGCGGGGCTTGTGGAGTCATCCTTCCCGGTTTTGGTGATGCAGACTATGTCAGGTGCCTCATCACTGATGAGGGCATGTGTTTTTTGTTGTTACAAGCAGATCTTGCATTGATCAATATCAGCTTTAGTTCGTAATGCCAATCAGGGTTGAGGGACTCTGGCATTGTCTACAGAAGAGAACTGCACTGTGCAACTTGCACTGGTTCAGTGCATCCACATTAGTCATCCTGTTTTGCGTGCATCACTGTTTATCCACAAACAGAACTCACTGTAACTAGTGCTGAGCCTGTGGACTGTTGCATCTATTCATAATTCCTGGCGCAGCATCCAATGTCTCTGGCAGAGGTTACCAAACTATGGTCCATGGACCATCAATGGACTGTGAAAGACTTGCTGGTGGTCTGTGAAGAGCTGGCTGGTTACATGGTGCTGGCTCAACTCCTTAGTTGCAGATGCTAAATTGCATTAAAATACATAGCATTCTTTACTAATATGACTTTTCTTACTAATATGACTTTTCTATGTAAGCAAATGCTGTAATTGTCAAATATATGTGATTGCAAAAATGAGAGGAGGGGCAGTCCACCGGACAATTTTTCTATTAAGATGAGGTTCATCCTATGAAAAATTTAGAGAGCCCTAATCTATGGTATCTAAATGTGTATTTGTCTGCACTGTGTAATGACTGCATTAATATGGTTCAGTTCTCAACAAAGATCTGCATATGAGCTGGGAGGAGAAGGCGATGAACATTGGTATGCCCTCATACAGATATCATTGTGAAGAATCACAAGTGTCCCCTGGCCCACTGGCAGATTGACTTTGGATCTGGAAGCCCAGGAAGATGGAATGATTTTATTCTTTCAATAGTTTTTATAAATTGTTGTTTGCCCGTGATTTTGATTCTCTTTTCTGGATCTGAAGTACACCTCTACCTCGATATAACACTGTCCTGGGGAGTCAAAAAATCTTACCGCGTTATAGGTGAAACCGCGTTATATCAAACTTGCTTTGATCCACCGGAGTGCGCAGCCCCGCCCACCCGGAGCACTGCTTTACCGCGTTATATCCGAATTCATGTTATATCAGGTCGCGTTATATCGGGGTAGAGGTGTACAACTAAGGGTTTCCTTCCCTCTCTCTTTTTTTAACCTCTAAAATCCAGAGATGTGCGAGGTCAAGGCCAGGGTCTGGAGGAAGGACGTCCTCCATGTGGTCCAACAAGCCCCCCACTATTCCACCCCATCTAATAAACTGGGGGCCCACTCTTCTATCTCTCTTCAAGGGTATTTGGTTGGGGGAGGAAGGTGCTGGAGCACTATCCTGAGGTATTCAGTGGCATTAGAGATTGAGTAGGGGTTAGGTGGTAATCCTGGCTGTGTATTTTTAAATTTATATCCCTTTTTCAGATCTCAGGAGCGAAGGTGACATTCCATAGATGTACAGATTGTCAATACAACAACTATTATAGTAAGTGGATGGTGTGTTCATACAGTGTTTCCATGCATATAGCTGCTGCTAATAAGGGATTTTTGTTCTTTTTATTTTTTAAGTGATCCACCTCTGCATGAGATACACCAAAAGATTTTTTACACAACTGAAAAGTTTTAATAAAAAGTATTTTTGCTGGTTTTTTGCATGATCTTTTTGTGTCCTTCCCTGCTGCTCTGAGGGTGTTGGGAAAACAGGAAGAGCCAAGACAAGCTGAGTACCACAGTTCTTGGTCCTGCACACAGCTGGTAGGCAAGATATTTGACAGCTAGCTCTGAAATGACAAAACTGTCACTGGAGGATGAGTAGCAGCACTTAGAGTTGGCACTGGGAGGAGTAATTGCTCTGCTGCAACTGCAATTCTAGTACTTTTTATCCAAAGTGGCACTGCAAAGATGCAGACTGACTCAGTCAGTGTAAGATGCAATGGTGATGCACCTGGTTCAAAGATAGTGCAACTGCAATAGCAGTGTGAAGGCCTATGCACGGTTCCAAAAAAAATTGCATGTTGAGATGAGGAGCATTATTACTGTGCTAAGGACTTGCAACTGAGTTTGCAATGCTAAAACACTGTTTTGTCAAGTAGGCTTCAAAGGGGACTTTTGAGAGCAGTTGTGCGCTAAGGCAGAGTATACGTATTCTGATTTCACAAGTACAAGTCACTCAATAAGCGAAGGGTTAAATTCCTTCTATAGTGTGTCTATCTAAATAGATTTTAATTTAAAACAAAGAACCAAGAAAACAGAGAGAGAGAGAGAGAGAGTGCGAGACCGTTGTAAAGATTCCTTGTACCTGTGTGGGTTCTGATATGTTTCTGCAGGTCCCCAGAAGTCTTGAATGACTTGGTGCAGTTCTCCTCTGTACACCGATAGGGCTTCTCTCCAGTATGGGTTCGGACGTGGCTTTTTAATCCATAACCTTGAAGACAATTTTAAAAGTCGAAAGGTGGGGGGGGGGAGGCAAACAAAATCTTAGATGTTACAATACTGCAATAGAAATATATCTAATACTCAGAATGTATCTGGTCCAAAAGCTGTGCTAACCAGTCCAGTTATGAAGTCCTCTGATCAATCAGTAACAAAAATCAGTTCTTCTATTCATCTCACTCTCCAAACACATCATTGGTCACATAACCAGAGCAACAGAGCACTGCTTGCATTTTAGAAATCCTCTTTCACTTTATTTAAGAAAAAAAGTGTACTTTTTTCAAAATTTTCTCCTTTTCCTTACAATGGGACAAATTCTAGTGATTATACCAAAGTGGTCAAACCTTTGCTCAAACTTCTGTAAAAAAAAAGAAAATAAAAAAAAAAGTCCAGAACAATCTGCTTTCTCTCTCTTAGCAGCTACTCCCATCATAATAGTTTCAGACACAGCCCAATCCTGCTCCCACTGAATTCAGACACACAGCTGGCATGTGGCTCACATTTATTTATTGGCTTCTTATTTTACAAACAACTATTCTGAGTTATAAAATTGCACCCATCAGTCAAGCCTCCGGGTGCTATTTCATTTTTTAGAAACACATTATGCAATAACCACAGACAATCTCCCCTTCTAAGACAATTATCAAGAGTAATAATCCTGTGATAAATAACAATACTGAGAAATTTAAGGGCCTGATCCAGAGGCCACTGAACTCAATGGGAAGACTCCCATTCACTTCAATGGGCTTTGGATTAGACCCTAAATAGACTGCCTTGCGCTATGCCCTGAAGGGACAACAAAACGGGGGTTTTGGTGAAGTGACAAGGTGGGGGCTAGTTTCTGAGCAGAGGACCCTCCACTGAGAGAATCCTATCTCTAGTCCCCTAGAAAAATGTGGAACCAAAGAACCCAGAAAGAGTTGCTGAAGACAGACTAACATGCATCTTCCCTGGCCCCATAATGATATACACATTTCTACTAAGCAAAGGCCATGGATTCTCAGAATGTGGTTCCTGATTTAACTTTACAATGTGCTGCTGCTATATCTCCATAACAGTTGAAGTTTTGATTAAAAAACACTATTTGAAAACATGAAGTGAGTCTACCAAGTTAGCCAATCTCCTAACTTGTGTTCTTTCTTACTTCTACAACACAAACACAGCCTCAGAATCCAACTCAGAAAAGCTACTACTATTTAATCCAGGTCATTTAATCCTTGAAGATGCATTTAAACATCTGCAGGGTTTGCCAGGCTCAACTGGTACAATAACTGACCAAAAATACGCTTAGACATTAATAGGAAAAAAGATAATATATTTGTCCTTCTGTCTGTTGCAATGGTATACAGCAGGGGTGGCCAAACTGCAGCTCGCAAGCCATATGCAGCTCTTGCATAGTTAAAGTGTGGCTCGCAGAGGCCCCCACATTCTCCACCTACCAGACTGGCAGGGAGAGTTCAGGGCTTCTGCCCTGCAGTGGGGTGAGGGGCTTCTGCCAGAGATGACAGGTGGCTGCTGAGAGTGGGGGGACAAAATGTATAGTTTCAGCCTCCCCAACAGCTTGAATCACAACCCCCAGGTACATCCCCCCCCCCTTACCCTCAGCAGCCCCTCCCTGCAGCTCCCAGATGTTAGCTCCACATGGAGAGGCAGCTGCAAACAGCTGGGAGCACTCCCTGTAGTTCCTAGCTGTTTGCTGCTGCCTCTCCCCATGGTCACAGCTCTCAATTTGCCAGCTCCAGCAGCTGCCATACAGGGAAGAGGCCTGGCGACACTATGAGACCAAGTGGTGTCAGCAAACCCTAGCAAAAATCGGGCAGGGAAATGGGGGGGAAGTAACCCCACGTGCCCTCCCCACGCATCACCTCTGGCTTCTGCCCAGCAGGGAGGGGGATCTCAGGGCTTCAGCCCCACGGGGCACACCTGCCAGGGCTTCAGCAGGAGCAGGACTTCAGCCCCAAGCAATGGGAGGCACCTCCCATGGGGCTGAAGGCCTGAAACCCCCTTCCCCACAAGGCTAAATCCCTGAGCCCCAACAGGTGCTTCTCATGGGGCTGAAGCCCCGAGTTCCGGCAGGTGCGCCCTAGCTCTCAAACTTCTGAAGATTGTCATTTGCGGCTCAGAGGGTCAGTAAATTTGGCCACCCTTGTACTATAATCTTAAAATTGCTTTACAAACACGGTGCAACTAAACTTATGTGAAGTCACTGAAGTGCAGTTGTTTCTGTGTTGGCCTTTCAGCCCAGTATTGCTTATATTAGTAATATCATAGAGTAATATCATAGAATATCAGGGTTGGAAGGGACCTCAGGAGGTCATGTAGTCCAGCCCCCTGCTCGAAGCAGGACCAATCCCCAGACAGATTTTTGCCCCAGATCCCTATATGGCCCCCTCAAGGATATGCCTACAAAAAAACCGGGCTTTCTATATTACAATGGAAGGAGTTCTTCATGCAATCTTCTTAATCTTTCAAGTTTCAGGGTTTTTTTTAACCTCATCTCTTTGTTTCTATGTATTACAATCATGTCCAAAAAACAAGAAAAGATTGTTTTGAAACAGCAACTGCTTGTTTTACTATCCTCCATATTTTACTTACTCATCTTATCACTTCATTTTACAGGATCAAATGAAATGTCATCCATAAATGGACTAGTCTGTATGAGCTGTAAAGTTCACTTACTTTATGAGAAATGTCACTGCTTTATGTGACTGTGAAAAAGAACCAGATCAATCACACCACTTGAACCAGAGTATCTCCTATCAAAATTCTTTTCAACTGGGGATCAGAGGCTCAGATATCCTTGTCTGCAGCCAGCAAGTTGAGCCTTTTTATTTTCACCTCATTTAACTCTTGAAACTTATTCCACATTAATAGATTTTTCTGTCTATAGTGTAGAAACTGATAATAGGATGCTAGATTACACATTTTCTTCTTTATCTCTTTGTTTCATTATATTTCTGCTTCAATAACGCTCAAAATACTTTTTTCCATAAGCCTCATTCCATCTTTAGTAAGGCCTGGTCTACACTACGATTTTAGTTCGAATTTAGCAGCGTTATAGCGAATTAACCTTGCACCCGTCCACACAACGAGGCCATTTAATTCGATTTAAAGTGCTCTTAAAATCGGTTTCTGTACTCCTCTCCAACTAGGGGAGTAGCGCTGAAATCGGTATTGCCGGTTCGAATTAGGGTTAGTGTGGACGGCATTCGATGGTATTGGCCTCCGGGAGCTAACCCACAGTGCACCATTGTGACCACTCTGGACAGCAATCTAAACTTGGATGCTTTGGCCAGTTGGACAGGAAAAGACCCGCGAACTTTTGAATTTCATTTCCTGTTAGCCCAGCCTGGTGAGCACAGGTGACCACACAGAGCTGAACAGCACAGGTAGCCATGCAGTCCGAGAACCGCAAACGAGCACCAGCATGGACCACACGCGAGATACTGGATCTGATCGCTATATGGGGAGAGGATTCCGTGCTCGCAGAACTGCGTTCCAAGAGACGGAATGCCAAAATTTTCGACAAGATCTCCAAGGGCATGATGGAGAGAGGCCACAATCGGGACTCCTATCAGTGCCGTATTAAGGTGAAGGAGCTCCGACAGGCCTATCAGAAAACCAAGGAGGCAAACGGACGGTCCGGGGCAGAGCCGCAGACATGCCGCTTCTACGAGGAGCTGCATGCAATTCTCGGGGGGGCCGCCACCACTACCCCACCCCTGACCGTGGACTCCGAGGAGGGGTTAATCTCATCCTTGAATGACGAATCTGCGGACGGGGAAGAGGAGGAGGAGGAGGAGGACGAACTTGTGGAGAGCACACAGCACTCCATTCTCCCCGACAGCCAGGAGCTGTTTCTGACCCTGACCGAAGTGCCCTCCGAACCCTCCCAAGGCGGCATCGCAGACCCCCTGGAAGGGACCTCTGGTGAGTGTACCTTTTCAAATATATCAAACATGGTTTAAAACAAGTATTTGTTTAATGATTAATTTGCCCTGGGGACTTGGGATGCATTCGCGGCCAGTACAGCTACTGGAAAAGTCTGTTAACGTGTCTGGGGATGGAGTTGAAATCCTCCAGGGACATCTCCATGAAACTCTCCTGGAGGTACTCCAAAAGCTTTTCCAGAAGGTTTCTGGGCAGGGCAGCCTTATTCCGTCCTCCATGGTAGGACACTTGACCGCGCCATGCTAGCAGCAAGTAATCCGGTATCATTGCTTGACAGAGCTTGGCAGCGTATGGTCCCGGTGTTTGCTGGCATTCAAGCAACATCCGTTCTTTATCTTGCTGTGTTATCCTCAGGAGAGTGATATCGTTCAGGGTAACCTGGTTGAAATACAGGAATGTAATTAAGGGGACAGAGGTGGCCCCGTTAATTACATTGCTGTTTGCCTGTGGCTGAAAAGAAATCCTTCCCTGCAGTTAGCCAAGCGGGTGGGGGGGGAGTGGGCGGACAATGGCGCTGAGGTTTTTGCGTTTGGCTCGCAGGGGTCTTCCCTGATACCAGCCACGCGGTGGGGGGAGGAGTCAAGCGATCATCCCACAGAATTGAATGGGTGGGGGGGGGGAATTTTGTTTTCCGCTGCTGCATGGTAACAGGAAATCCGCAGCACGTAAAGGGCTTTGCTTGCTATGGGAAAGGAGGGCGCTGATTTAATGCAGAAACCGCAAGACAATGGCTTACCGTGGCTGCATACAACCCGAATTCTGCTGCCCGGCCCTGCGTCTGTGATCTCTAACACCAAAGCCGCAGGCACTCAATATAAGATGCAAAATGCGACCTTGTAGTGAAATCACATGTGCTATGTAATGTGAATAGTGTTGTTCACCGTGAAAGAGTATAAGCATTGTTCTATAAAATGTATCTTTTTACATACTTCTCTCCCTTTTTTTCCCTCCTCCTGCAGCTGCAAGTTTTTCAATTCTCCCTCCTCCCTCCCGAAGGCTCTCGCAGATAAGGCAGTGAAAGAGACGCACGCGAGACAACATGTTCTCGGAGATAATGCAATCTACCCGCGATGAGAGAGCTAATTTCAATGACTGGAAGGACACTGTCTCAAAGTTCCAGAAAGATGCCAGTGACCGTGAGGACAAGAGGGACCAACGGGAGGACATGAGGGACCAACGGGAGGAGAGAAGGGACCAACGGGAGGAGAGAAGGGATGCTAGAGACGAGAAGTGGTGGGATGCAACGCTGGGGCTGCTGCGTGAGCAGACAGACATGCTCCGGCGTCTGGTGGAGCTTCAGGAACGGCAGCTGCAGGATCACCGAGTGCCGCTGCAGCCCCTCTATAACCGCCCTCCCCAAGTCCCGTAGCCTCCTCACCCCGACGTGTAAGAACGCGGGGGGGGGAGGCTCCATGCACCCTGCCACTCCACCCCAGTCGAGAGCCCAAGCAAAAGGCTGTCATTATTTTGAATGTTTTTACTGACCTGTTCCTTCACTCCTATCCTCCTCCCAAACCCCACCCGGACTACCTGGTTATTTCTCTCCCTATGTTTATTACCACCCGTTAATAAAAAATTCTTGAGTTGTAAACGATACTGACTTTATTTTTTTCAAAGCAAACTGGGATCGAAGGGGGGAGGGTGGGTTGCTTACAGGGAATGAGTCAATCAAGGGGGCGGGTTTTCAACAGGGACAAACAAACAGAACTTTCACACAGGAGCCTGGCCAGCCATGAAACTTGTTTTCAAAGCGTCTCTGATGCGCACCGCTTCCCGGTGTGCTCTTCTAATCGCCCTGGTGTCTGGCTGCACGTAATCAGCGGCCAGGCGGTTTGCCTCAGCCTCCCACCCCGCCATAAAGGTCTCCCCCTTACTCTCACAGAGATTGTGGAGCACACAGCAAGCAGCAATAGCAATGGGAATGTTGGTTTGGCTGAGGTCCGAGCGAGTCAGTAACGAGCGCCAGCGACCTTTTAAACGTCCAAAGGCACATTCTACCACCATTCTGAACTTGCTCAGCCTGTAGTTGAACAGCTCCTGACTACTGTCCAGGCTGCCGGTGTATGGCTTCATGAGCCATGGCATTAAGGGGTAGGCTGGGTCCCCAAGGATAACGATCGGCATCTCAACATCCCCAATGGTTATTTTCCGGTCTGGGAAGTAAATCCCTTGGTGCAGCTGTTTAAACAAACTAGTGTTCCTGAAGACGCGGGCATCATGAACCCTTCCCGGCCATCCCACGTTGATGTTGTTGAAACATCCCTTGTGATCCACCATTGCTTGCAGCACCATTGAAAAGTACCCCTTGCGGTTTATGTACTGGCTGCCCCGGTGCTCCGGTGCCAAGATCGGGATAGGGGTTCCATCTATCGCCCCACCACAGTTAGGGAATCCCATAGCAGCAAAGCCATCCACTATGACCTGCACATTTCCCAGAGTCACAACCTTTGGTAGCAGCAGCTCAGCGATTGCTTTGGCTACTTGCATCACAGCAGCCCCCACAGTAGATTTTCCCACTCCGAACTGATTACCGACTGACAGGTAGCTGTCTGGTGTTGCAAGCTTCCACAGGGCTATCGCCACTCGCTTCTCAACTGTGAGGGCTGCTCTCATCTTGGTATTCTGGCGCCTCAGGGCAGGGGAAAGCAAGTCACAAAGTTCCAGGAAAGTGCCCTTACGCATACGAAAGTTTCGCAGCCACTGGGAATCGTCCCACACCTGCAGCACTATGTGGTCCCACCAGTCTGTGCTTGTTTCCCGGGCCCAGAATCAGCGTTCCACAGCGAGAAGCTGCCCCATTAACAACATGATCTCCAAAGCGCCGGGGCCCGTGGCGCGAGACAATTCTGTGTCCATGTCCATGTCCTCATCACTCTCGTCGCTGCGCTGCCGTAGCCGCCTCCTCCTCACCTGGCTTTTCTGGTCCTGGTTCAGCATAAACTGCACGATCATGCGCGAGGTGTTAACAATGTTCAAGACTGCTGTCCTGAGCTGAGCGGGCTCCATGCTTGCCGAGCTATAGCGTCTGCACAGTTCACCAAGGAAAAAAGGCGCGCAACGGTTGTCTGCCGTTGTTTTCACGGAGAGAGGGGGAGGATGTTCCCAGAACCGCCCGCGCCAATATTTTTTGTCCCATCAGGCATTGGGATCTCGACCCATAATTCCAATGGGCGGGGGGGACTGCGGGAACTATGGGATAGCTACCCACAGTGCAACGCTCTGGAATTCGACGCTAGTCTCGGTACATGGACGCGCACCGCCGAATTAATCCGCTTAGTGTGGCCGCGTGCAATCGAATTTATACAATCGGTTTCAAAAAATCGAATTCAGTAACTTCGGAGTAATCCCGTAGTGCAGACGTACCCTAAGCTATGTTAGCTGAAAATATGCCCACTTCTCATAAATGGATTGAAAGCTAGCCTTTTTGCATAGCAGTTTAAAAATTGCATTAACAAAAACACATCATATAACGAGACAGACAGACCCTAGCAAACAGGAGAAAACACTCCCACAAAACATTACCTGTTGCAAATGCTTTGCCACAACCAGGATGTTCACACTGATATGGTCGATCTCCTGTGTGTGACCTTTCATGCACCTGTTAAAAGACATCCACCACATTGATATAATACAGTATTTTGTTTGCTTTCTTGAATATAAAAACTATTTCATTGTCAAAAATTACACGTTTAGTCTCTCTTCTTAGAAGTCACTGCTTAAGAAGTGTTCTTTTTTTAAACAGTAATAAAGATTTTTTAAAAATAGGATAATGATGTGTTCTGGAAAAGTAGTAATGTCTCTGTTTTCAGGATCTGACTTGATGCCCTGATCAGTTTTATTGAAACAGGTGATTTGTCCTATTTTTGTAAACATGCAGAATAGCCAACTGAAAGGGTCACTAAACAGCTGAACTGGCAATATTGACAGTAGTCTGGCTGTGTGCATGTGTCTCTCAAGGGCTACACTCCACCCCGATAGGGTTTCTAGGCGTCCACTTTTCGACTGGAATGCCTGGTTGAAAAGGGACCCTGGTGGCTCCGGTCAGCACCGCTGACCAGGCCATTAAAAGTCCATTCAGCGGCACAGTGGGACTAAGGCAGGCTCCCTGCATGCCCTGACTCCACGTGTCTCCCGGAAGCAGCTGACATGTCTGGCTCCTAGGCACAGGGTCAGCCACAGGGGCTCTGTGCGCTGCCCCCGCCCCGAGCACCGGCTCTGCAGCTCCCATTGGCCACACCACCTGGCTAGAGCCTCACACCCGCCTGCACCCCAACCTCCTGCCCCAGGTCAGAACCTCCTCCCGCACCGTAACTCCCTCCCAGAGCCCACACCCCATGCCCCCTCCCGCACCCCAACCCCCTACCCCAGCCCTGAACCCCCTCCTGCACCCCAGCCCCCTCACCCCCAGCCCCACCCCAGAGCCCACAGCCCCAGGCGGAGCCCGCACCCCCTACCCCAGCCCTGAGCCCCATCCTGCACCCTGAAACCCTCATATCTAGCCCCACCCCAGAGCCTGCACCCCCTCCCGTACCCCAATCTCAGGCCCCAGCCCGGTGAAAGTGAGTGAGGGAGAGCGAGCGATGGAGGGAGGGAGGATGGAGTGAGCGGGGGGTGGGGCCTAGGGGAAGGGGTAGGGGCAGAGCTTCAGGGAAGGGGGTGGGGCAAGGGTGTTTGGTTTTATGCGATTGGAGTGTAGGGTTGCCAAGTTTCTAATCTTCCCTCAATCCCTATGAGGCCTCCCAGCGATCCTCCCCCTGCTGCATGAAACATCTAGCCAGTACTCCATCACAGGATTAGATTCACATGGAGTGAGAGACTGATTCTAGACTGCACTATCATTGGCAAGGTTGCACCCTCCCCCATCTGCAAGTGACTAACCTAGTCGGCATCTGTACTTCTCTACATGTTCCGTGTACCAGAGCTAAGCACGGGATTGAGAAAGGGAACCAGGGAGTGACTAGAGAAACAAGAGCTGTTCCAACTTTTCAACTTTGAATATTTGATCACTCTAAAGAATTAAACATCACAATACAGCAATATGGGAATTCACATGATAGAGCAGAGCTTCCCATCATATATAAACATGGAAATTAAATTCTAATTGTAGCATCTCTAGGCTACTGCTGATGGTGGCTATCTTGATGAAAAAAGTGACATACTTTTTGATACTTGCAACATAGGAACCTTACACATCTGCATTCATCCTGCTTTGACAATCAGAAGACCTTTACATTCAACCTTTTTTCCGGCTGGTCTTCCCAGTTCTCAGCTGTGATGCATTTGTATAATTCATGTTTTCTGGCAGCGTTTCCCAAAGTGTATTTTGCTGGCCCACTGATAACAGTCCATTACCTGTGGCACCTTAGAGACTAACAAATTTATTTGGGCATAAGCTTTCGTGGGCTTGGTATCCTACTGTTAATTGAATTGTCTCATTAGACTGACCTCACACTTGGTAAGGCAACTCCCATCTTTTCATGTATTTATACCTGCTCCTGTATTTTCCACTCCAGGCAACTGATGAAGTGGGTTCTAGCCCACGAAAGCTTATGCCCAAATAAATTTGTTAGTCTGTAAGGTGCCACAAGGACTCCTCATTGTTTTTGCTGATAAAGACTAACACGGCTACCACTCTGAAGTCCATTACCTGTTCAACTTTCTAAAAAGGGCCTCATCTCAGAACACTAAGCATGACAGTTTGGAGGAACTGGGGCATCTAGAACATCCTACTGATAGAGATTTCGTAAGATAAAAGAATGCTCGTGTCTGACTTCTTGTACGTTTCCATTACTTTTGTCCATGTAATTGTGTAACCAAAGAATGCCTGCAATCCACTGACCCTCATTCTGCAATTACCTTAAGATGGTGAGCTGTTGTGTACAATTTTCCACAGCCATCATATTCACAGCGAAAAGCCTTCTCGCCACTTGGCTGAGATTTAGCTGTCACTCTTGTTCCATGTCCTTGCAAGACAATCTAGGATAAAACAAATATGACAACATGGAAGTCATTGAAGACGTTTATAACCAATTAGACAAAAATCAGATTTTCAAAATAAGAAATAAGAGTTAATCCTAGTTGATGTCTTTTGACTCAGTCCACCCTGCCAGTTATTGTGTTTGCTGATTCTCCTCCTGAAGCTTGCCTTCCTTCCAATCTACTCTCCCTAATGTCCCGTAAGATTCATTTCCTTCTCCTGTTCTTGTCTTCATGCCTTTTTCAATGCAGCTCCTGAAATTGGAATTTCCTCTCAGACTGGTCTACCAAGCAACTTTATTTCTCTTTATTCAAATCATTCCTTAAAACACACTTCTTCTGTGAGGCTTTTAAATAATAACCCCTCAAATAATTAATATAGACTTAAAAACAAACAATTTTTAAAAAAGCATTTCTGGCTTGAAGTTTAGACCTTACGCCTCTATGCCTGCATATTTGGACTGTGCAATCTATGTTTTGGTTAGATTATCAATTCAGGGCAGGAACTGTCTTTTTCTAGATTTATATGGGGCTGAGAATACTACCAGGGCTCAATAAATAAGAAACAATTATTGAAAAGTTAAGAGTAACATTGCACTTCAGTCTGCAAAATTTTGGCCAACAGAATTTTGTGGTGAAAGGAGGAAACATAACACAGAAGCCTGTGAAATTAATTTATTTTTAGCTAATAAATGATAATGGCATAAATGAATAATCAAAAAACAGTAAAAAGAAAGTTAACATGAAAAGCGAGTCCAGAAAGAATGTGAATAATCTAGTGGAAGTGAATGGGTTAGACTAGAACACTTATCCAAATTCATGGGAAGGCTGCTAAAGGAAGTGCTTCTCTGAACACATTCAGATGTTGTGCTTCATACTTTCTACTCTGAAAGTGCCTGCTATCTCTAAATTACAATACAATATATATGCAACTGCAGACACTTGTAACTTTTATTTTAAATATTAATCAGTAACAGAAGCAACTCCCAATTTACCTTTTTAAAATAAGATATTAAATATCAGGTCAAGTCAGTCCAGTTAGGATTTACTTTTTTTAAAAAAGGCTTACATGACCAAATATTAACTAATATGGTTTATTTTTTAAATTATTAGTATTTCAGTGAAAATACTGGATCTAAATATTCCCCGGCAGTATTTGCAACCCAATGGAATAATGCACTGCACTGGTGAGTAAGAACTAGAACATAAAATAGATTTGAAATCCATTATAAACAAAAGCAAAATTAACTAATCTGTTTTCCTTGTCCAATCTGAAAATGCAAAAAGTAAACAAATCAGGTTAATTGGAAAAAGTAAATTATATTGTTAAAATTATTTCATTTTAATCATTTAAGGTATTAATATTAACAAATGCAAGGGAATATTTTTGTTAAAAATTATTTTTATTCTGACAGTGTCCCTCTAAAGTCTAAAATCAATGTGTCCTCGGGAAAAGTATCACTGAAATACACAGCTAGGTTTAAGTTTCCGTTTTCAAAATGCTGATAAGGGCTATTTTATCTTTACACACATGAAATAAGTGATTATAAGTAACAGAACACACCTGACATCAAAATTAATCCAATCTTTTGAGCCAATAACTCACTAATTTTAAGTACTAAACTTGCTACCACCAGAAAAATAGCTATATAATAACCAATCTAATGGCTCAAAAAAGGTGCCCCATTGGACAACTAATGCCCATGATTATCTCTCATGCATCATGTTTTTATTGTTTAGCTGAGGATTTCAATGTATCATTCCTCTAATAAACATGCAGACACCAACCTGAATCTAGATGAAATCATGGCCAAGTGACTAGTGATTTTTTGGGTGTCTCAACTAGAGACACCTCAAAGAGGCCTGATTTTTAGAATGGGTACTCAGCACTTTCTGAAAAACAGGTCTCATTCTGGGTTGGCGTATGCTGCACCCTGGCTCTCCTCAGCTGCCATATGTTTCTTTGGGAACCAAAGCCAACCTGTGCAAAGTTACAGCAGACCCCAAGTTGCTCTGTGTTGAGGCTGGGGTGGAGAATCAATTTTCTTCTTAACATAGTTGCCATTGGGGGCCACAGGTTAGACACCACACCCATAGACTGTCTGAAAATATTGGTGCCAAGAAACTACCAGGCTGAGCACTCACAAAAGTTTACTACTACTAAGTATAACTAAAATTAATAAGGGGACTTCAGAAAGTGAAAAATAAATTGTTTTCAGCATTTTGCCTCTCAAGCAAGTTTGCTATTGGAAACCGGTTACTCTGCTACGGCCTCCTCTCTGAAGAAATTCTGGTGATGAAATGGGAGAGTATCATTCAGCTGACTGTACACTGCTACTAATGATCAAAGAGAACTGTAGCATACTAATTTGTCCTTGACTGTTGAAACAGAGGTCCCATACCAGCATCCATGAAGTCCTGAACAGTAGAGTTTAGAGTGATGGATGACATGATTTAATCTAGGCTGTCTCCACTAATTTACTATGTCAAATTTCTTTCTGTGAAGGAATTGTCATACCTTGGGGATAAAATTACTCAAGATTTGGTCCCAGCTCTCTGACACCATTTTGGCATATGAGATGTGGGCTTCCAGTGCCTTCGGTACGCAGACAACATCCAGTTCTAAATCTTTATCTTGTCTGACTTGGCTTTCAAAAGAGTTTATAACCAGAATATTTGGAGGACATCATCAAATATTAGTTTTCCTGTGTTTCATGGGTGGAGTCACAAATTTCACTTTGTTAGGAAATTCTCCACCCCATCTAAATCGTGTCCTCATTAGCCAGGTGAGCCGGAATTACAGGGATCTTCTTTGATGTAGGAAGAAAGACTTTTTATTGGTTTTTTTAATTACTTTTTTTGTTTGTGACCCTTTAAAGTAAAGAAGCAACTCTGTTCTTTTCTTGTCTTATTCTATTTCTTTACAAAAAGACCCTGTGAAGAGAAAGACCATCATCCCCACTTAGTTTAAGGGGTCAGGAGTCTGAATCTTTCTCTGGGCCTAGCTTCAGAAATTGCACCCAAGTTTTCCCACTATCTTTAGAACCTCTGAGGGAAGACTTCCCTTTTGGAAACATTTTTAAACTTTAAGTGGCACTATGAACTCAATGAAACATTCTTATTTTCAAAAGGAATAGAAATGTTATGTTGCTCCTTACAGGGTTGATTTGGATCAAGGCCTCCTTTGCTGCTCCCTTGTCCAAATCTGAGAGACAAGTGGGGGGCACTTGGTAGAAGAATGAAATGCTACCAAGGAGACCGAAGAGAGTGTCTGGAGGCATATACCCAGTATGTCTCCCTAAGGAAAAGAACAGCCACTTCATCACCTTTTGTGAGATAACTGGAAGCTGAAAAGCTAGATGTAGAATTGCTTAACCAAGAGGTTCTCAAACTTCATTGCACCGCGACCCCCTTCTGACAACAAAATTTACTACACGACCCCAGGCGGGGGGACCGAAGCTGAAGCCCAAGGGCTACAGCCCCAGGCAGGGGGCCTGTAACCTGAGCCCCACAGCCCAGGGCTGAAGTCCTCAGGCTTCAGCTTTAGCCCCAGAAGGTGGGGCACCATGCTCCTGACTCTGGAGATTTTTAGTAAGCAGTGTCCATTGCTGTTCTCTTCATGCTCTGAACTGAGGGCATAAGGCTGGAACCTCTCCAGTTCCTTCTCCTACTACAAATCCAGTAATATCCGCAGCAGAGGGAAAGAAAGGCAGGTAATGGAATACAAATAGGGACTATACATCTCAAAAACCCTCGAGTAACCTCCTTTTCTTCTTTGAGTGATGGTCCCTGTATTTATTCCACATGAGAGATGAGTAAGCAGTAGTCAAACTGGAAGTGTGTGCGAGGTCACAGAAGTGATGGCTGAGTGTAATATTGCAGTCTCCACAGCTAAATCTGTAGTTGAAGACTGGCCAAAGTGTAATGTCTTGTGAAGGTGTGGAAGGAGCTTCAGATAATTGCCCTACATATCTCTAGTAGAGGTACGTCTCTTATGGATAAAGAAGAGATTGCTTGCACTCTGGTGGAATGACCCTCACCCTCTCTGGGGGAGGCATGTGAGCTAGTTTCATAGCAAAGGATAATGCAGCCAGAGATCCATTTAGAAAGACTCTGAGCATGTATATCTTGACCTTTCTGCTATGGTAACAAAAAGTCTAGGTGTCTTTCTATGTGCTTTTGTAGATAAAGGGCCAGTGCTCTTTGGACAGCTAGAGAATGAAGCCATCTCTCCTCATCAAACACATGCGGTTTTGGAAAAAAAATTGGTAAGGGGATGGTTTGACTCATGTGAAATTACTTTAGTGATGAATTTCAGGTGGGGGTGGGGAAAAAAAGAAGACGACCTTTTCTTTATGAAAGATAGTATATGGTGGGTCTGCCATGAGTCCTTCCAGTTCACTGACTCTTCTGGCTGATGTGATGGCTACTACAAAGGTAACTTTCATTGAGAGATGGGTCATGGTACATGTGGCTAAAGGTTTAGGAGGAGGTCTGGTGAGAGATGAAAAAATGAGGTTGAGATCCTATTGAGGTCTTGGCTTCACCAGTCGTGGGAAGGATCTAAGAAGTCCCTTAAGGAATCTATTTGTCGTGGGATGAGTGAAGATGATACAGTTGTTGACAGGAAGATGAAAAGCACTGATTGCTGCTAAATGACCCCAAAAGGAGCTAACAGAGAGACCCGATGCCTTAAGGATAAGTAGATATTCTAGAATAGCAAGGATCCCAGTGCTAGGGAATTCTGCACAACTGGTAACTATGCCACAGAAAGGGTTACTTGATGTCTGATATATCAATTCCAGAGGTTGACTGTCTCTACACACAGAGGAAGGGATATTGTTCCTCCCTGCTTGTTTATATAGAAGACAGTTAACATACTGTCTGACATTATCTGGATATGTCATGACTGAATGAGTGGGAGGAAAGTGTTGCAGACCCGACAGACCACTGTTAATTCCAATAAACTGATATGCAACCTGGACTCCCGAGGGGTCCAGTTGCCTTGTGCAGTATGATTGTTCATATGACCTTCCCCATGTAAGAGGGAAATATCTGTAATGATACTCGCCTCAGGTGTAGGTGTGAGGAAAGGAGTCCCCACTTGAACTTTCTCCGGCTTTGTCCACTGGACAAGAGAGGCTAGAACCTTGGATGGAACTGTTAATTGGGACTGATGTTGATTTTTTCTGGTGAGTAGATGGACTGAAGCAAAGAATGCAGATAATGGAGATGGAGCCTGGCAAATGGCATCAGGTGTGCACAACTGGCCATGTGGCTGAGGCGGAAAAGGCAAATCTAACTGAAGTCAGAGGGTGACCTGTTTTATGAGATTGCCCATGGCATGGAATCTTTCAACAGGTAGCTAGACGTTTGCTGTCATTGAGGCTAAGATTGCTCCTAAGAAGTTTTAGGACCTTGTGGGTGGTCAAAGTTGACTTTTTGTGGCTGGTAATAATTCCAAGGGAATGTAGTACACAGAGGAGGAATTGGGTTGGCAACTGGACCTCCTTATATGATCTGCCTGTCAAAAGCCAGTGAGCCACAAAAGCCGCAACTGAGGGATCCATACTCTTTCTGGTCACTTTCTCCTGCTGAGGAGGTTTACTCTGGCAAAATCTAGAGGACACATGTGTGAGGACCGTTCTGACCTTAAAGGAGTCAGAAAAGGATCTCTTTTCTTGGGGGCATCCTTGGAAGAAGAAGGTTTGTCTCTATGCTTGTAAGAGTTTCCTTTACTCTCATGAGAAGCCTTCTCCTTGGTCTTGGAAGTCTTAGCCTCGACTCCTGAGCTCCTGGACTGCCTGTTGACTGAGGCTCATGTACAGGGGGTCTCCCCGACCCAGATCTGATTGGAGTCTCATGGCTTTCTCCATCAGATGTTTTCTAAGTCTTAGCTCTTCACCATCATGAGTTCTGGGAGGAAAGGAGCAGCAAATCCTGTACTTCACTGAGATGTGAGCCTCACCTAGGCAGTAACAGCAGAGTTGGTGTATGTTGCTCACTAAAAAGTAGCGGGGACAAGAAATGTAATTTTTGAACCCCGGGACTCTGGACATAATCCTAACTCCCCAGGAAGGATTTCCTGGGGACAGTGAAAAACAACTAACCAACCACACTAGTACTTAAAACTAAAAGAGTTAAATACTAAAACTATTTAAAATATATTTACAGATTAACACAATTGAAGAAGAAACTGGACAAAGGTTCCAACTCAGGCCATGTGGCAGTAACAAGGAACTGGAGAGATGCTAGTTCCCTTATACCCTCAGTTCAGAGAGAGAAGAACAACTGCATGTGTATGGACCAATGGACACTGCTTATTAAAAATATCTGAACTAAAGATGCATCAGGCAAGGTATTTCCAATAGAGACAGGGAATTGTTTGTATCATTATACAAGGCACTGGTGAGACCTCATCTGGAATACCATGTGCAATTCTGGTCCCCCATGTTTAAGAAAGATTAATTCAAACTGGAACAGGTGCAGAGAAGGGCTACTAGGATGATCCGAGGAATGGAAAACCTACCTTATGAGAGGAGACTCAAAGAGTTTGGCTTGTTTAGCCTAACCAACAGAAGGCTGAGATATGATTGCTCTCTATAAATTCATTAGAGGGATAAATATCAGGGAGTTATTTAAGTTCAGTGTCAGTGCTGACGCAAGAACCAAGGGATATAAACTGGCCATCAGTAAGTTTAGGCTTGAATTTAGATGAAGGTTTTTAACCATCAGAGGAGTGAAGTAACAGCCTTCCAAGGCGAGTAGAAGGGGTAAAAAACCTAACTGGCTTCAAGACTCAGCTTGATAAATGTATGGAGGTTATAGTATGATGAGACTGCCTACAACAGCATGTAGCTGATATATTTGCTACTAGCTATTGTCTCCAGCGGCTGGTGATGGGACACCAGATGGGAAGGGCTCTGAGTTACTATAGAGAATTCTTTCCCAGGTGTCTGGCTGGTGGGTCTTGCCCACATGCTCAGAGTCTAACTGATCATNGGGGGGGGGGGGGGGGGGGGGGGGGGGGGGGGGGGGGGGGGGGGGGGGGGGGCTGCCTTCCTCTGCAGCATGAGGCACAGGTCACTTGCAGGTTTAAACTAGTGTAAATGGTGGATTCTCTGTAACAAAGTCTTTAAATCATGATTTGAGGACTTCAATAACTCAGCCAGAGGTTATGGGTCTGTTACAGGAATGGATGGGAGAGGTTCTATGGCCTGCAATGTGCAGGAGTTCAGTATAGATCAGGGGTTCCCAAACTGTGGGCCACAGCCCAAAGCTGGGCTGTGACACAGTCCTAGGTGGCCTGCCATGGGCAGAGTTGGAGGGGGCATTGTCTCCCCAAACTGTATACATTGGCGGAGTGGCAGCTGGTGATGGTGATTGAATGTAAATGTTTTTTAAATCCCATGAATTATTCTTCTATAGAGGGAGAAATGGAGCCTGCCATCTGCACAGGTTTGGAGTCAGAGAACTCCTAATAGGCAGCCCAAGCACCTGGCTCAGAGCTAAATATTTGGCGTATGAGTGCTGGAACAATTTGTATAGTGGGGATGTGGAGAGCCATTGAACAAAACTGTAAACCCTGTATATCAGGGGTAGGCAACCTATGGCACACGTGCCGAAGGCGGCACACGAGCTGATTTTCAGTGGCACTCACACTGTCCGGGTCCTGGCCACCGGTCCGGGGGGCTCTGCATTTTAATTTAATTTTAAATGAAGCTTCTTAAACATTTTAAAAACCTTATTTACTTTACATACAACAATAGTTTAGTTATATATTATAGACTTATAGAAAGAGACCTTCTAAAAACGTTAAAATGTATTACTGGCACGCGAAACCTTAAATTAGAGTGAATAAATGAAGACTCGGCACACCACTTCTGAAAGGTTGCCGACCCCTG
>QXTE01000274.1:244430-424113 GCA_003942145.1 Platysternon megacephalum | reverse complement strand
CGAGCTGATTTTCAGTGGCACTCACACTGCCCGGGTCCTGGCCACCGGTCCGGGGGGCTCTGCATTTTAATTTAATTTTAAATGAAGCTTCTTAAACATTTTAAAAACCTTATTTACTTTACATACAACAATAGTTTAGTTATATATTATAGACTTATAGAAAGAGACCTTCTAAAAACGTTAAAATGTATTACTGGCACGCGAAACCTTAAATTAGAGTGAATAAATGAAGACTCGGCACACCACTTCTGAAAGGTTGCCGACCCCTGCTGTATATAATGGAAACCACTTCAAGCCAGGGCGTGCTGCAGTACCCCCTGCACCTATGATTTGGTGTGCTTCCAGCTGTTATGAGGAAGGTGAACACTTGCACTGTAAAGACTGTTGGGCATAGAAGAGACAGAGAAAATAAAAATCCAGTGGATCCAATTATATTGTACAGTGTTACATACCTGCATTTTTTTCTCTTGTTCATTTTCACCTATCATTCCTGAGCTACTAACACTTTCATTTCCATCAATAGACACCTGAAAATAATATGAAAGAAAAAAATTAAAGTCATTTACCAGTTGCTTTTCTTCAGTGAATAATGCAAAAGGAAAAGGATTCAGCTTCTGAGGGTGAACACTCATTCAGAGCTCTGTTACTCCATCATCTTGAAACATGGCTACCATACAGTATATTAGCTCTTAAAAAAATGTCAAATCCCACTAAAGTCACCCATGTTATAACAAAAGCCTTGTATAACTACCAAAGTGCTGAACTTCTTAAGATTGTATTAAAATAAGGAGGGAGAGCAAGGACCAAATTTGTCCCTGATTTAACTACAGTGACTTCAAGAGCTAGTTCTGTCACTAATGACTTCAATGAAGTTAAATCAGGGATGAATTTGGTTCTATATCTTTCTTATAAGCAAACAATTTCCAGCATTGTTATGTGCATGGAGTTCCTGAAACTATTAGTAAAGGGGACATGATGGCAAATTTAAAACTACAGAGCCAGATCATGCCCTTACAATGGCCCCTTTGAGCTGTTCCAAAGGCACAAATGGACAGTAAAGCCAGCTTAACCAGACAGCAAAGGATTCCTCCAATGTGGGAGAATCCACCATAACCATGTCTACACTATCCCCAAAGCTCCTGGCACAGAAGCATGCCGGTACATGAATGGAATGCTACAACCCTTGGGGACCAGTGCAGATCTTTGCCCCTGCTTAGCTGTGCTAAACACAACTCAGTCTGGGATAGATTTCATTCTAAGAAAGAAACTCTAAGAACAGTTAAACTACAAGTATAATTTAATATTACACACCCACACACAAAAATATGTTAAAAGAACATTAAGGTTGTACTCAGGAAATGCCAGAACTAAGGTTGTCTTGCTCTACTGTCTCTTTGCCAGTGCAGTACAAGTACCAATGGTTATCATCCAGGAGCTGGGATACTGGAAGACTGAAAACATAAGAAAATTGCTGCTCCTACAATTAGTTTGTCCCTCGTGTTTTAGCTTTCTGCATAATGTGAGGTTTTATCGAAGCAGAATCTCTGAACTGCTATGCTCCATTACAGCTTCTGTGCATAAATGTCAGCTTTTCATTTTTCTGATTAAAAAGCATCTCTTCAAAGGACCTCCTGCCAAACTCAGTAGCTGTCTAGTTACCTCTCTTTCTTTAGTGCCTCATATCATGCCACCATCATCAATCTATACACTGGATCTTTCCATTTTGCACTCAAAAAAGGATCACCAACACTACACACCACATCATCACTTCTTCTGAAGAGAGTCATTTTACTCCTCCCCACTTTCAAATTATTGCCCTGTCATGATCCTCCCTTCTATCAGCAAGTTCTGGGGGGAGGGGGAGTAATCTTCTCTTACCTGTTCAATCACCTCTCAAGTCAGCCTGGCTTTCAACCAGTTCATTCTACAGTGTGCCCTGCTTCATGGGGTCAATGTCTACTTTCTGATACTGACAATGGATCCCTCATTCTTCTTATCCTGCTTGATATCAGTACCATTTTTAACACCATTAATACACTACCCTTCTTGAGTGCTTTGAGTAAAAAGGTGGTGTCTCCAATACTCCCCTTTTTGCCTGGAATCCTACTTTCTATCTATTCTTCCTTCATTTCTGGTGGAGGCTGTTCGCCTTGCCCTCATCCTTTCTACTACGGATAGTTAAATTGATGGTCCATTTCCCCATATAATGACATAGTCAGGGACGTTTCACTGGAACCTTCAACTTTGGACAAAACTCTCATAACAAAACAGCCAGCTCTGTATCTCCTTCAGCTCACTCTCCAATTGTCCTATTTCCCATCAAACCGCCTGCCTGGACTCTGACCAATACAGATTACATCTTGATTTCTTGTACCAAATACACTTCTTTGCTCTCTTCCATGTCTCTGTTATCACTCTGCTTAACTTAACCTCAATGACAGAAAAACTGAATCGTCCTGCATCTCATGCTGTCTCTTCCATTCCATAAATCACTTGTCTGTAAAGATGCCTCATCATCATCTCTGGAACTTTAGCAGACTTCATCCTTACCCTAACCCTTCCAACAGCAAGCTCATGACTTTATCTCGTCTCAACCACTGCACTTCCTTTTTCTATAGTCCTCCTACATCCAATGCTTTGTAAACTTCAGGGAGTTCCTACTCTCCCTTACCTTCACTGGTTTCCAAACCACCTTTTAAATTATTCAAAATCACCCTTATGGTTTTCCATATATTTGCTTCTACTATACCCCTCTGATTTTCTATCCACTTACACATTTGCTATCTCACTCTGCACCTTCCTTATTTAACTTCATGATCCCTACCTGCAACTTGACACAGTTTGAAGTTACATCTTTTATTTGTGAGGCCCTGTCTATTAGGAATTCATCTTTTCCATCTTCCAAGCTTCTGAATAATTCCTCTAATTAATTCTCATCATATCTCTTAGTTTACAAGATCTCTGTGTAAAAATGTATTGTGATGCTATATATTAAAGAAATTACGTACAGATAAAATGTACTATAATGTACCTTGGCTGCATACTGCTCCAAAGCACTGATGGTATCTGGATCAATTGTAGCATCTCCCGTATGAAGGCCTGCTACTGTCCCATCAGCTTGAATAGCTAGGATGGTATCTGACTGTGGCATTTGAACTGTATGGTGAATGTAAGCAGTGGTTCCATCTTCCAGCTGGACTGCCTGTAATGCACTCTGGTCATAACTGTCTAAGAAATAATATTAAAAACACTGTTAAGACAGGGAATGAATATCAGAGTCTGCATTTCTCCAATATAAAGGCATTACATATGTGAAATTATCAATACACATTAAAATGCTACTGATGAATACAATAGTTTCAAAAATTGCTATCAATACCACAGGTTGAATTTGTTGTAAATGATTACTTACCCCAAAACACTTCTATTTCTGTCCACTTATAAACAGCATTACAATTAGCCTAGCTCTTACTTACAAAGTATTACACCATACACTTTGAAATTTCTACTCTCTAGTGATCAATTAATTGTTGATACTGTCAGTTTTAGGATTTGTATACCTGCTTCCTGTACACTAAGGCCTGGTCTACACTACGATTTTAGTTCGAATTTAGCAGCGTTATAGCGAATTAACCTTGTACCCGTCCACACAACGAGGCCATTTAATTCGATTTAAAGTGCTCTTAAAATCGGTTTCTGTACTCCTCTCCGACGAGGGGAGTAGCGCTGAAATCGACATTGCCGGTTCGAATTAGGGTTAGTGTGGACGGAATTCGAAGGTATTGGCCTCCGGGAGCTATCCCACAGTGCACCATTGTGACCGCTCTGGACAGCAATCTAAACTCGGATGCTCTGGGCAGTTGGACAGGAAAAGCCCCGCGAACTTTTGAATTTCATTTCCTGTCTGCCCAGCCTGGTGAGCACAGGTGACCACACAGAGCTGAGCAGCACAGGTAGCGATGCAGGCCGACAACCGCAAACGAGCACCAGCATGGACCACACGCGAGATACTGGATCTGATCGCCATATGGGGAGAGGATTCAGTGCTCGCAGAACTGCGTTCCAAGAGACGGAATGCAAAGATCTTTGACAAGATCTCCAAGGGGATGATGGAGAGAGGCCACAATCGGGACTCCATTCAGTGCCGTATAAAGGTGAAGGAGCTCCGACAGGCCTATCAGAAGACGAAGGAGGCCAACGGACGGTCCGGGGCAGAGCCGCAGACATGCCGCTTTTACGATGAGCTGCATGCAATTCTCGGAGGGGCCGCCACCACTACCCCACCCCTGAGCGTGGACTCCGAGGAGGGGTTAATGTCATCGTTGCATGACGAATCTGCGGACGGGGAAGAGGAGGAGGAGGAGGAGGACGAACTTGTGGAGAGCACACAGCACTCCATTCTCCCCGACAGCCAGGAGCTGTTTCTGACCCTGACCGAAGTGCCCTCCGAACCCTCCCAAGGCGGCATCGCAGACCCCCTGGAAGGGACCTCTGGTGAGTGTACCTTTTCAAATATATCAAACATGGTTTAAAACAAGTATTTGTTTAATGATTAATTTGCCCTGGGGACTTGGGATGCATTCGCGGCCAGTACAGCTACTGGAAAAGTCTGTTAACGTGTCTGGGGATGGAGTTGAAATCCTCCAGGGACATCTCCATGAAACTCTCCTGGAGGTACTCCAAAAGCTTTTCCAGAAGGTTTCTGGGCAGGGCAGCCTTATTCCGTCCTCCATGGTAGGACACTTGACCGCGCCATGCTAGCAGCAAGTAATCCGGTATCATTGCTTGACAAAGCTTGGCAGCGTATGGTCCCGGTGTTTGCTGGCATTCAAGCAACATCCGCTCTTTATCTTGCTGTGTTATCCTCAGGAGAGTGATATCGTTCAGGGTAACCTGTTTGAGATATGGGAATGTAATTAGGGGGACAGAGGTGGCCCCGTTCCTACTGGGCTGTTTGCCTGTAGCTGAAAAGAAATCTTTCCCTGCAGTTAGCCAAGCGGGCGGGGGGGAGGGGGTGGATAATGTCGCTGAGTTTTTCGCGTTTGGCTAGCAGGGGTCTTCCCTGATACCAGCCACGTGGTGGGGGGAGGGGTAACGCGATCATCCCACAGAAGTGGATGGGGGGGCTAGTTTGCGATCTGCATGGATCTTCCATGGTACCAGCCACGTGGTGGGGGGAGGGGGTCATCCCACAGAATTGAATGGGTGGGTGGGGGGTGGTTGTTATGTTATCTGATGCTGCACGGTAACAGGGAAACCGCAGCACGTAAAGGGCTTTGCTTGCTATGGGAAAGGAGGGCGCTGATTTAATGCAGAAGCAGCAGGACAATGGCTTACCATGGCTGCATACAAGCCGAAATCTGTTGCCCGGCCCTGCGTCTGCTGTGATCTCTAACACCAAAGCCGCGGGCACTCAATATAAGATGCAAAAAGCGACCTTGTACATTGCTATGTAATGTGAAAAGTGTTCACCGTGAAAGAGTATAAGCATTGTTCTATAAAATGTATCTTTTTACATACTTCTCTCCTTTTTTTCCCTCCTACTGCAGCTGCAAATTCTTCCATCCTCCCGCCCCCAGCACGAAGGCTCTCCCAGATAAGGAGGCGAAAGAGGCGCACCCGAGACGATATGTTCTCGGAAATAATGCAGTCGACCCGGGATGAGAGAGCTAATTTTAACGATTGGAAGGAGACTGTATTGAAATTCCGTCAAGAGGCCAGTGACCGTGAGGAGAAGAGGGACCAGCGGGAGGACATGAGGGACCAACGGGAGGAGAAAAGGGATGAACGTGAGGAGAGAAGGGACGAACGCGAGGAGAGGAGGGACGCCCGAGAGGAGAAGTGGCGGGATGCAACGCTGGGGCTGCTGCGTGATCAGACAGACATGCTCCGGCGTCTGGTGGAGCTCCAGGAACGGCAGCTGCCGGATTACCGGGTGCCGCTGCAGCCCCTCTATAACCGCCCTCCCCCCTCCCCAAGTCCCGTAGCCTCCTCACCCCGACGTGTAAGAACGCGGGGGGGGAAGCTCCGTGCAACCTGCCAGTCCACCCCATTAGAGAGCCCGAGCAAAAGGCTCTCATTATTTTGAATGTTGTTCCTGCCCTGTTCCTTCACTCCTACCCTCCTCCCAAACCCCACCCGGACTACCTGGTTATTTCTCTCCCTATGTTCATTACCCCCCGTTAATAAAAAGTTCTTGATTTGTAATTTGAAAACGACACTGACTTTATTTTTTTTTAAATAAAACTGGGATCGAAGGGGGAAGGGGGAAGGGTGGGTTGCTTACAGGGAATGAGTGAATCAAGTGGGCGGGTTTTCAACAGGGACAAACAAACAGAACTTTCACACAGGAGCCTGGGCAGCACTGAAACTTGTTTTCAGAGCTTCTCTGATGCGCACCGCTTCCTGGTGTGCTCTTCTAATCGCCCTGGTGTCTGGCTGCGCGTAATCAGCGGCCAGGCGGTTTGCCTCAGCCTCCCACCCCGCCATAAAGGTCTCCCCCTTGCTCTCACAGAGATTGTGGAGCACACAGCAAGCTGCAATAGCAATGGGGATGTTGGTTTGGCTGAGGTCCGAGCGAGTCAGTAACGAGCGCCAGCGACCTTTTAAACGTCCAAAGGCACACTCTACCACCATCCTGCACTTGCTCAGCCTGTAGTTGAACCGCTCCTGAGTACTGTCCAGGCTGCCTGTGTATGGCTTCATGAGCCACGGCATTAAGGGGTAGGCTGGGTCCCCAAGGATAACGATGGGCATCTCAACATCCCCAATGGTAATTTTCCGGTCTGGAAAGTAAATCCCTTGTTGCAGCCGTTTAAACAGACTAGTGTTCCTGAAGACGCGGGCGTCATGAACCCTTCCCGGCCATCCCACGTTGATGTTGGTGAAACGTCCCTTGTGATCCACCATTGCTTGCAGCACCATAGAAAAGTACCCCTTGCGGTTTATGTACTGGCTGCCCTGGTGCTCCGGTGCCAAGATCGGGATATGGGTTCCATCTATCGCCCCACCACAGTTAGGGAATCCCATTGCAGCAAAGCCATCCACAATGAGCTGCACATTTCCCAGCGTCACTACCTTTTTTAGCAGCAGCTCAACGATTGCTTTGGCTACTTGCATGACAGCAGCCCCCACGGTAGATTTTCCCACTCCGAACTGATTACCGACTGACCGGTAGCTGTCCGGTGTTGCAAGCTTCCACAGGGCTATCGCCACTCGCTTCTCAACTGTGAGGGCTGCTCTCATCTTGGTGTTCTGGCGCGTCAGGGCAGGGGAAAGCAAGTCACAAAGTTCCAGGAAAGTGCCCTTACGCATGCGAAAGTTTCGCAGCCACTGGGAATCGTCCCACACCTGCAGCACTATGCGGTCCCACCAGTCAGTGCTTGTTTCCCGGGCCCAGAATCGGCGTTCCACAGCGAGAAGCTGCCCCATTGCCAACATGATCTCCAAAGCGCCGGGGCCCGTGGCGCGAGACAATTCTGTGTCCATGTCCATGTCCGCATCAGTCTCGTCGCCGCGCTGCCGTAGCCGCCTCCTCCTCGCCTGGCTTTTCTGGTCCTGGTTGAGCATAAACTGCACTATAATGCGCGTGGTGTTTACAATGTTCATGACTGCAAACTTGAGCTGAGCGGGATCCATCCTTGCCGAGGTATGGCGTCTGCTCAGTTCACCAAGGAAAAAAGGCGCGAAATGGTTGTCTGCCGTTGTTTTCACGGAGGGAGGGGGAGGATGTTCCCAGAACCGCCCGCGACAATATTTTTTGTCCCATCAGGCATTGGGATCTCGACCCAGAATTCCAATGGGCGGGGGGGACTGCGGGAACTATGGGATAGCGATGGGATAGCTACCCACAGTGCAACGCTCTGGAATTCGACGCTAGTCTTAGTACATGGACGCGCACCGCCGAATTAATCCGCTTACTGTGGCCGCGTACAATCGAATTTATACAATCGGTTTCAAAAAATCGAATTCCGTAAATTCGGAGTAATCCCGTAGTGTAGACGTACCCTAAGAACCCAAGCATCCTTTTAACGGCTAAAGCAATGTTTTGCCATTACTTTAAAATTACATAAAGGTTTAAACACTTTGCATATGGCATTGTTTACAGAAACGAGTAATCTGTGGGAAACTAATAAGCAACCACAACAATAATTTCAATATTAAGCAACTCTTGTTAGGCCTAACATACTCACTACACCTAACATTGCTGTGATGATATATACCCAAACAACATCATGTAATACATCATTGGAAAACTAATAACTCACTGATTAATATTCCTGTGTGATGTAAAGAGTTATAAATATGTGCTAGAATTATGTTCATAAAAGGCGTTTGGCAACCAATGCATAAGCACGGTCTACCTTAGACAAAGTAATGTGTATTTGCTTGTCTGACCAGCCTGGTTGCCAGGCAGAGACAATGAAGGCACATTTATATAAAAGGTAAAAAAAAAGCCATTAAACTAACCAGTATGGGAGAAAGCCTCTTAACTATAAAGACAGCGGGGTCTGAACCTCAAATATAAGCAGTTGAATCAGCTGATTGTATACAATATTACTGTATTATAAAAATGTATTGAGTAAGAGGTTTTATGAAAGCCTGACACACTAGTGATTAATATCAATGTAAAATGTATGCATTAACACGATATAATGAATTATAGATGTGATGTTGCACCCCATAATGCTTTATAGAAATATGCACGAGTGTAAATATGAAATAACTGGAATATGTTTTATGCTAGATATGCCATGTAACATATCCCTGCAAATGTTATGATCTACTGGATATATTCATCCTATTTATATGCATGTATCATTTTTGTATTCGAAGTTAAGTACATAGCCAATATTCATGTTTGATTTTAAGTAGCCTCAGTGAAGCAGTTGGTCAGCTTCTTGAGAAAAGACTATTCTCAGTAAGTGCCCAATCAATAAACACTTAAGCTAACAATGAACTTTGAGAGAAGCCAATCCACATCTGAGCTTTCCTGGGAATGTGACATCGGCCTGTAAAGTTCTGAGTCATGCATGGACATGTGACTTGCCCATGTCACTCCAAAACTCCATCTTGCAGCTGGATTCTGCATAGGAGAGGAGAAGGGGTTTCCACCCACAAGAGAAAGGCTATTTAAGCCCCTGGAAACCCCTCCATTTTGTCTTCAGCTGGCTCAAGAGATAGCCTCTCCACCCCAAAGGATACCTGAAAGAAACTGGAACCAACGACAGTAACTACAGGGGTGTGATTGATTGCTGTACCCAGAGTAGAAGGAGGCTAGTCTGTAAAAGAGGCTTATTGGAACATCTGAGAGTGAGATTTACCTGCATTTAGTTTTTTACTGTATTAGGCTTAGACTTGCATGTTTTATTTTATTTTGCTTGGTAATTCACTTTGTTCTGTCTGTTATTACTTGGAACCACTTAAATCCTACTTTTTGTTTTTAATAAAATCACTTTACACTTATTAATTAACCCAGAGTAAGTATTAATACCTGGGGGGTGGGGCAAACAGCTGTGCATATCTCTCTATCAGTATTATAGAGGGCGAATAATTTATGAGTTTACCCTGTATAAGCTTTATACAGTGTAAAACAGATTTATTTGGGGTGTGGACCCCATTAGGAGCTGGGTATCTGAGTGTTGGAGACAGGAGCACTTCTTAAGCTGTTTTCAGTTAAGCCTGCAGCTTGTGGGGGACGTGGTTCAAACCTGGATCTGTGTTTGCAGCAAGCAAGCGTGTCTGGTTCAAACAACGTAAGGTCCTGAAGTCCCAAGCTGCCAGAGAAAACGGGCTCAGAGGTAGTCCCAGCACATCAGGTGGCAGTCCCAAGGGGGTTTCTGTGACCTAACTCATCACAAGATACTCACTGTTCTTATGCTTTAAAGTCTGTGACCACACACAGGGAGAAACAGGTTTTCTCCCAGACAGGAGGGAAGGCAGCTACCTACTTGTCTCCAATGTAAATTAAGCAGTGTGGAATAAAAACAATGGAAGCCCAATTTCCATACAAATCAGCAGGGGGGGATGGAGACTGCACCCCTGGAAAGCCTTCCTGCTTTGTGAAGCAGGGCCAATGAAATTTGGGAAGATAGCATGGTGTCTAAATCCCAGCAGGACTTACTTTCCAAAGAATACATTTCAAAGGTTTACTGGACTATAAAAGGAAAGGGGGAAAGAACCCCATAGCGGTCCATCACTTGGCGGATTCAAGGGGCCTGAGCTCTTGAAATCACAGAATCTTGAGTCCTTCAACCAAGAGGGTTGAAGTCTCTGGGAACTGAATATTGGTGACAATCCTGCTTAGGGAAGGATTAAAAGTTAACTTTAGCAAGTACCAGTCTCTGAAGTGTATTTTTACTTTTGTTTGTTTGTCTTTATTCCTTATACTTGGTATCACTTAAACTTATGACTTTTTGTTTAATAAGCTTGTTTGACTTTTACTTTAAATCATAGAATCATAGAATATCAGGGTTAGAAGGGACCTCAGGAGATCATCTAGTCCAACCCCCTGCTCAAAGCAGGACTAATCCCCAGACAGATTTTTACCCCAGTTCCCTAAATGGCCCCCTCAAGGATTGAACTCACAACCCTGGGTTTAGCAGGCCAATGCTCAAACCACTGAGCTATCCCTCCCCTCAATTCTATGCTGTGACTGAAATAAAAGCGTTTGTCAAACTGCAGTGAAATTAATGAACTGCTGTTTATTCTCTCTTTGCAGCAGCAACAAACTTAACTTCTGTGAGTGTTCCAGAAGAGAGCTGGACACTGCAGGGAGATGTCTCAGGGAAATTCAGGAGTTGGGGTTCACTGTTACTCGTAAGGCAAAGTTTGGACTGGCAGAGTCCTGAGGAGTTTGCTGGCAAAGCAGACAAGCTGGTGTGGCAGGGGAATTGTCACACAGCTTAGCAGTAGCAAAACTCTCACTTGCTGAGGCTCAGAAGGGTAACACAGTGACTCACAATTCTGGGAGCCTCAGCAGATTATCACACAGGGAGACGGTTTTGGGTAAATTTGGGACTGGGAGGGTGTTTGGGTCACTGCAAAAATAACTGGGTGGTGGAAGCCAGGGTGTGACCTGGATGCTTGTAAGGCTGGCTATTGGTGTCAGGGCTGTGAGCCATAGAAGCATAGCACTGAAAGCACACAGAGTTGCAGGGCAGGTGGTGTCACAACCCCTCATTGGTCTGGGTTAAAATGTCACACCCACACTGCAATTTAAAGGTATAAAAGTACTGTATACTATATACTATATGTAAATCACACAGATAACTAACTTTCACAGATTCAGGAGTTTTAGTAGCAAAGTGAAACTAGCAAGACTCTGGTAAATTTTCACTCTGGTGTATCTTGGGAAAGCCATAAGCAATAGCAGAGGCTCAGCTATCTTCCTATCTGCACACTCAAGAAGCCAGCAAAACATCAGTTTATACTCAGTCCATATTTTTTTCTTCACAACCATAAGGTCTAGAAATAGTCACTCTCCTGTGTCAGATTTGGAAAGTATACTGTGTGACAAAGTTCCTCCTCTAGCTTGGTGGGTCCTGCGCTTATTGGCGGATTTTGCTCACCTCAGAGATTCACCTTTGGGTCAGGAAACAGCCCAGAGACCTTCCCCTCTGGTAGAAGCCACAGTCCAGATCAATTCCTCTTGTGTCTTATCAGGGGTTGGGAGGTTTGGAGNCTGAAAGCACACAGAGTTGCAGGGCAGGTGGTGTCACAACCCCTCATTGGTCTGGGTTAAAATGTCACACCCACACTGCAATTTAAAGGTATAAAAGTACTGTATACTATATACTATATGTAAATCACACAGATAACTAACTTTCACAGATTCAGGAGTTTTAGTAGCAAAGTGAAACTAGCAAGACTCTGGTAAATTTTCACTCTGGTGTATCTTGGGAAAGCCATAAGCAATAGCAGAGGCTCAGCTATCTTCCTATCTGCACACTCAAGAAGCCAGCAAAACATCAGTTTATACTCAGTCCATATTTTTTTCTTCACAACCATAAGGTCTAGAAATAGTCACTCTCCTGTGTCAGATTTGGAAAGTATACTGTGTGACAAAGTTCCTCCTCTAGCTTGGTGGGTCCTGCGCTTATTGGCGGATTTTGCTCACCTCAGAGATTCACCTTTGGGTCAGGAAACAGCCCAGAGACCTTCCCCTCTGGTAGAAGCCACAGTCCAGATCAATTCCTCTTGTGTCTTATCAGGGGTTGGGAGGTTTGGAGGGAACCCGGGCCCGCCCTCTACTCCGGGTTCCAGCCCAGGGCCCTGTGGACTGTAGCTGTCTAGAGTGCCTCCTGGTACAGCTGCACGACAGCTACAATTCCCTGGGCTACTTCCCCAGAGCCTCCTCCCAACACCTTCTTTATCCTCACCACAGGACCTTTCTCCTGGTGTCTGATAACGCTTGTTCTCTTCAATCCTCCAGCAATACGCCTTCCCACTCTCAGCTCCTAGTGCCTCTTGCTCCCAGCTCCTCACATGCACGCTACAAACTGAAGTGAGGTCCTTTTTAACTCAGGTGCCCTGATTAGCCAGCCTGTCCTAATTGATTCTAGCAGTTTCTTCTTAATTGGCTCCAGATGTCCTAATTAGCCTGCCTGCCTTAACTGGTTTCAGCAAGTTCCTGTTTGTTCTGGAACTGCCCCTGTTACCTTACCCAGGGAAAAGGGATCTACTTAATCTGGGACTAATATATCTGCCTTCTAACACTCTCCTGTAGCCATCTGGCCTGACCCTGTCACAACTGATACAGGAAGGTACAACTTCTAATGTGATAATGAAGGAGAGGGAAAATTGTACATTGTCCAAGTCCTTTGGTGAAGTACACCAGTACTGGTACGACATTATTTTTCCCTTCTTTCGAAGGCCAATCTAAGGCTTAATTTAAAATAAAATAAATGTGCATACTTGACTGTCAGCTATGGCGTTCTTTGTGTGTTACATTGATAGGTCTTCCAAAAAGTATCAAATCTCACTCACGGGGTATTTAAAATATCCCTAGAGCTCAAGAATCTAATTCAAGTGATGGCTGCTTTTTTCTGGTTTCCTTTTTTCATTTCCAGATCCAGTCTTTCCTGAAATTAATACAAGGGTTTAAATTCTCTAGAAGTAGCATGCCTGTTTCTTTGTTAAGATTCCAGGATAGCACACAGAAATGCCCAGCAATATTCTGATCCAGCCATTCACTACTACATTCTGAATGGGGAAATTGAACCACTCTCAACTCAGCTGTATCTACATGTTCCTATTTAAATGCACCAAGTCATTTACAATAAGAATACTTGTAAATATGGTCATAATCTAAACATATTGTCAGAAGTGGTGCTCTAGAAGATAAATTACAATTAAAATGTTTCATAATATAATGAATCACACTTCAAAATGCAGTTTACCTTTTGAAGCGTGATGAATAAATGCAGTAGTTCCATCTTCCAGCTGAACTGCCTGTCCATCTTCCAGGCGCAGACTGTCCCCTGTTGGGGGGGTAGGGGGAGGGAGAAGGAGGAGAAGCGTAACTTTAGGCATGACCAATCATGAATGTATTTGATTTAATGTTTTAACAGATTAGAAACCACATTCACTAAAAATATTAGCCTTCAAATAAAAGTATATGTATTAGACATCTGAAATTATTGTAACAATGTCTTATTGATTCTAACAATACCATATTATATCAATGCAGTCAATATTTTAAAACATATTCATGGATGTAATACACTTACTACTTTTTGGCATGGATACATGTTGAACATAGGCAGCAGAGCCATCTTCTAGTTGAATCACCTGGCCATCCATTAATTTACCATCTGGAATACATTATATATATGTAAAGTATCCTATATGACACATCACATTTTAAACCATCTCATTGAAACTCTCTGGAATAAAGTATTTCATAGAACAAAAATACAGTTTAACAAATATTAACCACAGTATTAGGACATGTAAAGTGCTTTGAGATCCTGGGATAAAAACACTAAATAAAGGGCAAAGTGTTGTTATTACAAACACACCAAGTTTAGAAAACGAAACTTTTCAGGCTTTTCAATATGTAGGATGTCACTATTTAGTATTGAACTTTAAAGAAAGGCCATCTCTTTTTCAGTTGACTTCCCTGTTCTGTAGTTAGTATTGTTTTTTGTACTGGTACTAGTATACGTAGTAAATATTTAATTTATAGAAGCACTGAAAGACCCCAGTTGGGATCAGATCCCCATTGTACTGGGTGCTATACAAACAAGCAAATGAATACACTGAATACTCTGAAGCACCTGGCATTAGCCACTGTCAGAAGACAGGATACTGGGCTAGATGGACCTTTGGTCTGACCCAGTATGGCCATTCTTATGTACAGTGAAGAATTATTGATTTTTAGTCAGGCACATACCTTTAGAATTGTGCTGTATGTAAGCAGTGGAGCCATCAGCAAGCGTAACTGCCTGCAAACTTACACCTTCCATGTTTTCTAAATTGTCACCATCTATTGGGGAAAGAAGTTTATTTACAGTATTGCCAACTTCATACGCTCTAAAATTGTGAGTCAAGCCCCCCAAAAATCATGAGATTGACTTAAAAGCTTTTTATTAGCCTTTTGATTTTGAACCTTTAGGATACACTGAGGTCACATTGTTAAGTTTTTATCCATAAGCATGAGAACTAAAATGTTTTATTTTAAATAAAAGCTGAAATTCTCATGAAATAAAATGGCTTGAGAACTGGAGCTTTAAGAAGAACACCTAACATTGAAGGCTCACAATAAAATCATGAGAAATGGCAGTATTACATGCACGTAATGTTAATCATTGTTCTGTGCACCGTCATTAAGACATACAAGACCATTTTGAATAAAATATAGTAATTAGCCAAAAAGTTTTATACCTTTATAAATATTAAGCATGGCCCAAAAAGCATCAACATGTTAATATCAATCCTAAAACACCATTCTTTCTGTAAATCTGAGTCTATGTAATTCCAATTTATATGTAAATGATGTACAAAATAATCTAAAATTGTAATGCTATATTTTAATTTGATTGGAATCAAATTTTATACTGCAAACGCAATTGTTATTTTAATTAAGCAATAATTTCATTTCAGAATTAAATCAAATTTCAGATTAATCAAATACACTATCTAAAAACAATTTGGTCTTTTTATTATTTTCTCCATTTGCAATACACAACATCACTCCAAAGTTTAGAAGTTCAATAGGGTACATAATCTGCTTTTTCTGATTGCAAAACTGCAAACTGCATGATGATGTGGAGATACTTTAACCTGAATGCTCACCTTGCACAGCTACTGCTTCTGTCAAACAGAGAGTTACATGCTGAGCCTCCATCCCTCCTCCAGAAAACTCAGTCATTCCCTGAGAGTCTCGATTTATCTGGGCTAATAACATGGTTTATCTAGAAACAAATAGCAAGTTTACAAAACATAAAGACTCAGAACCATAACAAGTAACATCAAGAAATTATGTGAAATTTTATTCCATTTTCTGGATGACGCACAAATCCTAGAGGTTAAAAACAATCCTATTTTAACCAGAATTTCACTTAGCATGTTACGGATATTTTGTCTTACCTACCTCATAGAGATGGTACAAATATTTATTAGTTTCGGGAAAGTGCTTAGAAGATGAAAAAAAGTGCTATATGAAATGGCCAACTATTATTTTCATGAACTTTATCACAGAGTAATTGTTAGATTTTAGGTGGGTCTGACTGTTTATACTTCAATTAAACTTTAGGAATTATACCACTAATTAAGGCTTACTAAGCTATAAAAAGTATTTGGGGCAGTTTACACTGTACTATAATTTCTTTTCAGACTTAAAAACAACTTTAACAAATCACACATGGCCATATGGAGAACTCCTTGTGAATCCTATTAAAGTCAATGGGACTACCCATGCAAGTAACTGCTCAACAGTAAGACTAAGCCCTGGTCTACACTACGAGTTTAGGTCGAATTTAGCAGCCTTAGAACGATTTAACTCTGCACCCGTCCACACGACGAAGCCATTTTTGTTGACTTAAAGGGCACTTAAAATCAATTTCTGTACTCCTCCCCGACGAGGGGATTAGCGCTGAAATCAACATCGCCAGGTTGAATTTGGGATAGTGTGGATGCAATTCGAGGGTATTGGCCTCCGGGAGCTATCCCAGAGTGCTCCATTGTGACCGCTCTGGACAGCACTTTCAACTCAGATGCACTGGCCAGGTACACAGGAAAAGCCCCAGGAACTTTTTAATTTCATTTCCTGTTTGGTAAGCGTGGCAAACTGATCAGCACAGGTGACCGTGCAGATCTCATCAGCAGAGGTGACCATGGAGTCCCAGAATTGCAAAAGAGCTCCTGCATGGACCGAACGGGAGGTACTGGATCTGATTGCTGTATGGGGAGACGAATCCGTGCTATCTGAACTCCGTTCCAAAAGACAAAATGCCAAAATATTTGAAAAAAATCTCCAAGGGCATGAAGGACAGAGGCTATAACAGGGACCCACAACAGTGCCACATGAAACTTAAGGAGCTGAGGCAAGCCTACCAAAAAACCAAAGAGGCAAACGGCCGCTCCGGGTCAGACCCCCAGACATGCCGCTTCTATGATGAGCTGCATGCAATTCTAAGGGGTGCCCCCACCAGTGCCCCACCCCTGTTCCTGGACTTCTGCAAGGGGGGAGTCTCACGCAACAGGGATGAGGATTTTGGGGACGAGGATGATGAAGAGGAGGAGGTTGAAGATAGCACACAGCAAGCAAGCGGAGAAACCGTTCTCCCCGACAGCCAGGAACTGTTTATCACCCTGGAGCCAATACCCTCCCAACCCTCCCAAGGCGGGCTCCTGGACCTTGAATGCGGAGAAGGGACCTCTGGTGAATGTAGCTTTGTAAATATAATACATGGTTTAAAAGCAAGCATGTTTAATGATTAATTTGCCCTGAAGACTTAAAGAAGCCAAAAGACTGTGGCTTACCATGGCTGCCTGCAAGCCGAATTCTGTTGCCCAGCCCTGCGTGTGTGATCTCTCACACCAAACCGGCAGGCCCTCAATATAAGAGGTAAAATGCGACCTTGTACTCTAAAATGCGTCTGTTTAAATACTAATCTCCCTTTTTTTTCCTACCGCAGCTGCAAATGTCTCAACGCTCCCCCTATCATCTCCGTCCCAGAGGCTAGCGCAGATAAGAAGGCGAAAAAAACGCACTTGTGATGAAATGTTCTCAGAGCTCATGCAGTCCTCCCGCACTGAAAGAGCCCAGAAAAATGCGTGGAGGCAGATAATGTCAGAGTCCAGGAAAGCACAAAATGAACGCGAGGACAGGAGGGACGCACGAGAGGATAGATGGCTGGCGCAAGAGGAGAGGTGGTGGCAGCGTGATGAGAGGAGGCAGGAGGCAATGCTGAGGCTACTGGAGGATCAAACTGATATGCTCCGGCGTATGGTTGAGCTGCAGGAAAGGCAGCAAGAGCGCAGACCGCCGCTTCAGCCCCTGTGTAACTGACTGCCCTCCTCCCCAAGTTCCATAGCCTCCTCACCCAGATGCCCAAGAACACAGGGAGGGGGGTTCCGGGCACCCAACCACTCCACCCCAGAGGATTGCCCAAGCAACAGAAGGCTGGCATTCAATAAGTTGTGAAGTGCAGTGTGGCCTTGTCCTTCCCTCCTCCTCTACCCTACCCGGTGCTTCCCTCCTCCCCCACCCCTCCCGGGCTACCTTGGCAGTTATCCCCCTATTTGTGTGACGAATTAATAAAGAATGCATGACTTTGAAACAACAACGACTTTATTGCCTCTGCAAGCGGTGATCGAAGGGGGGAGGGGAGGGCGGTTGTTTTACAGGGAAGTAGAGTGAACCAAGGGGGCGGGTTTTCATCAAGGAGAAACAAACAGAACTTTCACACCGTAGCCTGGCCAGTCATGAAACTAGTTTTCAAAGCTTCTTGGATGCGCAGCGCGCCCTGCTGTGCTCTTCTAACCACCCTGGTGTCTGGCTGCGCATAATCAGCGGCCAGGCGATTTGCCTCAACCTCCCACCCCGCCATAAACGTCTCCCCCTTACTCTCACAGAGATTGTGGAGCACACAGCAAGCAGTAATAACGATGGGAATATTGGTTTCGCTGAGGTCTAACCAAGTCAGTAAACTGCACCAGCGCGCTTTTAAACGTCCAAAGGCACATTCTACCACCATTCTACACTTGCTCAGCCTATAGCTGAAGTGCTCCTTACTACTGTCCAGGGTGCCTGTGTATGGCTTCATGAGCCATGGCATTAAGGGGTAGGCTGGGTCCCCAAGGATAACTATAGGCATTTCAACATCCCCAACAGTTATTTTCTGGTCTGGAAAGTAAGTCCCTTGCTGCAGCCATTCAGACAGACCAGAGTTCCTGAAGATGCGAGCGTCATGTACCTTTCCCGGCCATCCCACGTTGATGTTGGTGAAACGTCCCTTGTGATCCACCAGCGCTTGCAGCACCATTGAAAAGTACCCCTTTCGGTTTATGTACTGGCTGCCTTGGTGCTCTGGTCCCAAGATAGGGATATGCATTCCGTCTATCACCCCACCACAGTTAGGGAACCCCATTGCAGCAAAGACATCCACTATGGCCTGCACATTTCCCAGAGTCACTACCCTTGATAGCAGCAGCTCAGTGACTGCGTTGGATACTTGGATCACAGCAGCCCCCACAGTAGATTTGCCCACTGCAAATTGATTCCCGACTGACCGGTAGCTGTCTGGCATTGCAAGCTTCCAGAGGGCTATCGCCACTCGCTTGTGAACTGTGAGGGCTGCTCTCATCTTGGTATTCTTGTGCTTCAGGGCAGGGGAAAGCAAGTCACATAGTTCCATGGAAGTGCCCTTACGCATGTGAAAGTTTCGCAGCCACTGGGATTCATCCCAGATCTGCAACACTATGCGGTCCCACCAGTCTGTGCTTGTTTCCCGGGCCCAGAATTGGCGTTCCACAGCATGAACCTGCCCCATTACCACCATGATGTCCACATTGCCAGGGCCCGTGCTTTGAGAGAAGTCTGTGTCCATGTCCTCATCACCGCGCTGCCGTCGCCTCCTCGCCTGCTTTTGCAGGTTCTGGTTCTGCATATACTGCAGGATAATGCGTGAGGTGTTTACAACAGTGATAACTGCCGCGGTGATTTGAGCAGGCTCCATGCTTGCCGTGGTATGGCATCTGCAGGAGAGCAGAGTTGCAGCGGAAGCGGTGGATGACAGAATAGATATTTATAGAGAGATGCCACAAGAATAGATATTTATAGAGAACGACGAGAGGACCTGCAAGGTGGATTCATGAGAGCAGAGTTGTAGCGGAAGCAGGAGCCCATGACAGCCAACATGGACAAATTCGCTATCGATCGAGACAGGAGAGCAGAGTGGCAGCGGAAGCGGTGGTTGGAATGCCAGTTTTTCCAACTTATTGCTCCGTCTGCGGCCAGAGCAGGAGAGCAGAGTGGCAGCAGAAGTGGTCTTTCGATGACGACGGTTTGCAGTCCTACTGCACCGTCTGCTGAAAGCAATATGGCGCCCGCACGGAAAAAAGGCGCAAAACGATTGTCTGCCGTTGCTTTTACGGAGGGAGGGGCGACTGACAACATGTACCCAAAACCACCCACGACAATGTTTTTGCCCCATCAGGCACTGCGAGCTCAACCCAGAATTCCAATGGGCAGTGGAGACTGCGGGAACTGTGGGATAGCTACCCACAGTGCAATGCTCTGGAAGTCGACGCTAGCCACGGTACTGTGGACGCACTCCGCCAACTTAATGCGCTTAGTGGGGACACACACAATCAACTGGCCTGCTGAGTGACCATGGACAAGTCACTTCCCTCCCCGTGCTTCGATTTCCCCATTTGTAAAATAGAGATAGTGATACTGACCTCCTTTGTAAAGAGCTTTGAGATTTAAAGATGAAAAGCGCTATCTAAAAGTTAATTAAATTAATTATTATTAATGATGATGGTCTACATTCTTAGCAGTTACATAGTGCTTTACATAATGACTGGAGAACACTCTGAGTAACTAATTAATTTTCAAGGCACCTCTCTCAAATAGGTTGCTAAGTAACTATCCCCATTCTACAGATGGGAGGACAGAAGCAAGGAAGTTACTTCTCTTGCCCATGACTACATTCTCAATCTGGCAGGGATTAGAATGAAGGAGGTCCTGGCCACCAGCCCAGTGCTCAGTCCACTGGATTGTGTTGCCTCTCTTATATTCATACAATACATCCTTTAAAAGGCCTGCTGTAGCTGAAAACTGGAAAGTTGCTAATATGGTATCTGTCTTACAGGGCTTTGGAGCTGTGCTCCAGCTCCGCTCCAGCTCCAGGCAAAAACCTGCAGCTCCACTGCTCCGGAGCTGCTCCATGCTCCAGCTCCGGGCTCCGCTCCAAAGCCCTGCTTTTAAAAAAAAGTCAAGGGAGATCATGAGTGCAGAAGAATGGAACACTTAAATAAGAAGTATAGCCTGACAGGGTCAAATCATCATGCCTGTTGTACGAGAAAACGTCTGCTTTTATCTGCAGAAAAAAATAAATTTCAGTGATCTAGTCACAATTATTTACTTGAATTTTCAAAATATTCAAAATATTTTATAAAGTCCCTGCACAAGAGGACAAAGGGAAAAACTACAGTGGATTAAAAAAAATTAAAAACAAAGAGTCAGTGGACTTCTGACTACTCAGTGCAGACTGAGATTAACAGCAAGGGTAACCTAATGGTTGTTACAGAAGCCACCACTGTTTAATATACTCAATTAGACACATAAAAAACCCTAAGTGAAAAGAACACTATTAGGGTTGTGAAGTCAAGCACTCAAAAGTTAGAAAATGCCAGAGTTAGGGTCATCTCTGCATCCTTAATTCAGGTTCCTTGTGCCTATGTATTATTATAATGTTCTAATTACATAATCGTGTGTAACCCTTCTGCCCATCTGAGTTGGCAGCAACAAGGGCCGGGTTCAGTATCTAGGGGTTCCGTTTCAATACCACAAAGCAAAATCGGCTCGAGCCCCCACCCAGTGCACTCGGACAATTACATACCACACCCCGGGTGCCTCTAAGCGGCAATACTTCCCCTCTCGCAAGGACGGAGTCTGAGTGTAGCAAAATCCTTTTAATAAAGGAGGGAAACAATGCGGCATTATATTGGGGAAACACCACAAACAGGATTCATAATACAAACCATGAGCAAAAGACCCACCCCCAAGTAAGGTTGGCAGTGTCCTTTTCCCCTCAGGGTCTTAAGTCCAACAACCCAAAAGATCACCCCACAGTCCCAAAAGTCCAACACCTCTAAAGTCTCTTGCGTCCAACAACCCAAGAGTTTCTGTCCTTCGTCAATGCAGCCCCAGAGCTGCAGAGTTCCCCCTCCCCCACAGCCTAGGTGGAAGGGCGGGGGAAGAAAGGGTACGCAGGGGGTTAAGGGGCACCTTACGTGCTCCAAGGCCACCTGCCCCGCCTCTCCGTGGGGTTCTGCTGCCCCCTTCACCATGAGCCGCTCCGCTCCACTCCACTATCCGTCCCCGTGAGCTGCATCAGCCGTCCCACGAACTGCTCCACTCCGCTCGCTGTCCCACAGGCAGCGCCAACCGTCCCGCAAACTGCTCCGCTCGCCGTTCCGTGGGCCACCCCAACCGTCCCACAAACTGCTCCGTTAGCCGCTCCGCAAACTGCTCCACTCCACCAGCCGCTTAGCAATATAGCTTCAGGCTCCCCCACTAGTTAACACAGCACTCAGTGATCTCAACTCTTAATACGTTTGGTGATTTCAGCTCTTAGTGATTTCAGCTTGTAGTAGGGGAGCCCTAGTGCTGGTGCACCATTGGCCCAAAGCAAATTCAGCTCAGCAGTCTGTAACTAGACTCCTAATGGGATCAAAGTTAGCTCTGACATTCAACAGTGGAGAGAGAAGGAGGTGCAACTGGTGTGCCAGGCCCTCAAAGGGGGCCCATCCCATCATGTACAAATACCTGTCCCCAACCACTCTCCCTTCACTGGGTTTTGGAACCCATGTCGCTTGTCTAGCAAGTGCTACTTAGTTGATGGTGAGTCCCTCTGTCATCAAACAGTTCCACTGGCCTTGATTCACATAACCATGGTAACTCAGGGTAACAACACTTTATTCCTCCTGCCCCAATAACAGAGAAACTGGGGATCCAACAGCCGCCAAAGTGACCATTTTGGGCTGCTGGGGCTCACGCTAGGCGGGGTGGGTGGGCCTATGCAAATGAGATCAGCCCCTGAAGTTCTTTTCCACACTCCCCACAATTCACCACCAGATGTCAGGGTAGAGCTCATCCTGACTCTGCTTACACGTGTATTATTTTTTCCATACTACACTCAGAAGACAGAATTAACTTCCTCATGGGCTTTTTTATGGCATTCTTCACTTAGTAACAGGGTACGTCTACACAGAAAACAATAAAACCCTGACTCATGCATCTGAAGAAGTGAGGTTTTTTTACCCACGAAAGCTTATGCCCAAATAAATCTGTTAGTCTTTAAGGTGCCACCAGACTCGTTGTTTTAATAAAACCCTGCGACAGCAGTGAGTCTCAGAGCCCAGGTCAGCTGACTCAAGCTCCCTGGGCTCGTGCTGCGGGGCTAAAAATAGCAATATAGATATTTGGGCTCAATTTGGAGTCTAGGCTCCAAGACGCTCCTTCCCCACTGGGTTTCAGAGCCCAGTCTCCAACCTGGGCCCAAAAAAACTACACTGCTTTTTTTAGCTCCAAGGTGTGAGCCTGAGTTAGTGGAACCAGGCTCTGAAACTCACTACTGTGGGTTTATTTGGGTTTTTTATTTTGCTGTGTAGATGTATTCACAACATCCCCGTCAGGAGTGTATTACAGATGGGGAACTGTCACAGGCCAAAAGCATCCAGTAATTGTGGGTGTCTGAACAGATTTCTAGGACCTGATTTTTCAGAGAACTTAGCATTATATAGTACCTTATTTGGTCAAATCAGTGGGAGCTGTGCTTTCAGTTACAGCAGTGAGTGCTCAGCATTTCTGCAAATCAGACCCCAGATCTCAAACTGGGAACCCAGAAAATGATGACACAATTAGTGACCACTTGTTAAAAGTTTTGTTTAAGTCATCTGACTAGCATTGCACCAAGAACTCTGAGGCAGAGGCAGGGATAAAATCCAATTATTCAGGACAGCATTGAACTTGCCAGGGCCTTAACCATAAGACCATCCTTTCTCTTCCTGCAACTCCCTGCCTCATTCACTACACACCTTCCAATTTCTGAAACAAGTAAGGCAGGAGGCCTAAAGTCAACAGTCTCCTTCACTGTATAACTCTGATTCATCCCTAGAGCATGATCTGTCCTCGGCATTGAATGAGTAAAAAAAAATAGTACACTAGAACCTCAGCATTACAAACACGTCAGGAATGGAGATTGTTCGTAACTCTGAAATGTCTGTAAGTCTGAACAAAACGTTATGGTTGTTCTTTCAAAAGTTTACAACTGAACATTGACTTAATACAGCTTTGAAACTTTACTATGCAGAAGAAAAATGCGGCTTTTAACCATCTTAATTTAAATGAAACAAGCACAAAAAGTTTCCTTACCATGTCAAATCTTTTTTTTACTAGTTTATGTTTAACACAGTACTGTATTAGCTTTTTTTGGTCTCTGCTGCTGTCTGATTGCATACTTCTGTTTCAAATGAGGCATGTGGTTGACCAGTCAGTTCATAAACTCTGGTGTTCTACTGTATGTGATCATGTAATTAAAGACTGTATCATAATGCATATGCACAAGTAGGCCAAATTAAGGTAGCAAAGGCAACCTTAATTCTGGCATTTTGTAATGTTTGTTTGCTGGACTTCGTAACCTTAATAATGTTCTTTTAACATAGCTGTGTGTGTGTAATTTGCTAGGTTTCTAAAAAACAAGTTGGAAAAAAACCCCAAAACCCAGAAATTTCATCATGTGGCATCATACTGACACCCACGATTCATGAGCAGGGCTGGAATCTTTAGATTCTCCACACAGACCTCTGCTACTCGAGCCAGCTGATAACAGTAGTAGATTATCATTTTCTGTGTGGACCAACACTAGAGGCAGATGAAATGTATATTTTCCCAGTGGGTTTCACAGATATTTGCTGACAGCAGAGAAATGGGGAGACTGAGGAATCTTAGGTACCATTCCACACTCTGGAGGAAAGTGGGTTCTAGCGGACACAGTCTCGTTTCCCCCCAATCTTCAGACTTTCTGCCCAGTCCCCTCCAGCCCGCCCCAGTCCTGTTTTTCCCCACTCCTGGCTCCCCATCACGGTCACAGACTCCCTGTCTACCCACTCCCACTCTTCAGGCTTCTCATCCCAGTCTCCTTGCCCAGCCAATCCTAGTCTCCCCCTCTGGGTTCTCTGTCTGAGTCCTCATCTTCCCTCACAACTCTTCAGTCACAATCACCAGCTACCAGCTCTTTGCCTGAACTGTCTCTTCCCCACCCCAATGGCTCCTAACTAGTCTCTCTCACTGGGTTCCTCATCCAACCTCATTCACCTCATCCCCTCCTTGTGTCAGTCTCTTTGCCTGGCCAATCCCAGTTCTCCCCACCACACACACACCAGGTCCTTGTCAGATCTGTCTCTCTTCTCCACCTACCCCTGCTCCCCCTCACTGGTTCCTCCTCCAGACAGTCCCAGTCTCCTCCCCTCACCCCAGCTCCTCATCCAATCTCAGTGTTGTCCCCATCACCCCATCAGATGTCCATTTCCCCCCATCTATTTACCCTCACTGGCACCCAGTCCTAGTCTCCCCTGCTCCAGTGCCCTGCTCAACCCCAGCCCAGAGCCCGTGAGAGAAGCCTTTCTGAGACTCTACAGCTTTGGGCTAAAGCGTGCTTAGTTGCTGTCGTTGCTATGAACATGCAGTCCAGTCACATGTAGCTGTGAGGGAATGGAGCATGCTCAGATGCTCTGTGAGGGTGACACATAGGCAGTCTGGTCAGTTCTAGGAGCTAAGAGGCTTGAACATGCGCAATGAGAACAAAATGTTCAGAGATTTTTGCTGTTAAGCTCTAGCAAGTCTCTACTGAGTGTTTGAACTGAATTTTCCAAAGGCTTATAACTTAGACAAATTTGAGCTTATTTTTACAGCAAAAGGCATGTTCCTCACACAAAAGCAACCTCTTCCAAATTTCAAGCCCCTGCTATACTGCATGCTACTTGATCATTTTAAAGAAAAGGCCTCACAAAATGTTTAATAGGGGCAAAACAATGTATTTTCCCTTCTTTCATTCTTGGAAACAGCTGACCCATTTTGTCTGAAATTTTCCCAAAAAAATTCAGCCTGAGACACCTTACATGGAAAATGTTGGTTAAAGTTTGGCTAAGCAACTGAAAACACAATCTTATAATACAATGTGTCTGGAAACCTTAACAAGAGGCAGTAAAACCAGCCCTGCCTATAATGATTTGGAGGCAGAACTGGCCAGAACTGCTGGCAGTATGGAGGGGTTCAGTGTAGAAAACCTACAGAGAAATGTAAAATCCAAGTGGACTTTAAACACTGGCAACTGATGGCAGACAAAATTTACCTTCCATTAATCTAGAGCAATGAACATTTTATAAAAACAACAAAATGAGCTTTGAACTTGCATAAATTGGAGGAAAGAATTATTGGATTTATCATGAATAATGCAGAGTGCAGCAGCAGTCAAATAAGATGCCTATGTAATATGCTTATGTACTCAAACAAGCAGCAGAATATTTTGGGTTCTTTTCCTTTAGTTGGAGAAGGGATGAAATGTTTAAATCAGATGGTTCTATGGGAGCTGGAAGCAGCAGCTGGCATTGGGAGTGTCAGCTGAGCACTGGGCAGCAGAGATCAGGAGTAGTAGCTGGAATTTAGGCAGTTGGGAGCAACCATGTTAGTTAGGAAATGTGCATCTGGGAATGGGAGTGGCAATTGGGTTATGAGCACCTGGGAAATCAGTAGCTAAGAACGTGGCTGGAGGGAGGTAGGCAGTTGAGAACTGGACGAATGGGAATGACAGCTAGCAAAGAGGAAATTGGGAATGGGAAGGTCAGTTGAGAAATGGGAAGCTGGAATTTGGCATCTTACGTTGCCATAGGGAAGTTAGACAAAGAAAATTGAAAAAAGGGTAATGACAATAGCAGGATCCCCACACAGAGAGGGGAAACAAGGCAGTCACTGAGGAGAAGCTAACAAGAAGTACAGTAAAATTTGTAATAACAGCAATGTTGGGGAAGGAAAAGTGAGCTGATGAGAGAGCAAGAGGAAACTAAAAGACTAAGGAAAAACTGAGGGCAGAGGGGGAAAAAAGCCTGAGAAAAATCAACCTGGAAAGGTAGGTTAGCTTCTAGTTATTCTCTGTCCTTGTAGATGGTACTGTGAAGGGTCTGGAATAATAAATATTAATTTTATTTATAACACACCTCTGGTGCTGTACAATAATTTAATATATTTAAAAAAATCTTATGAAAACAACTAAAAACAGGACTATAAAACTACAACCAGAATGATAAAAGACACATAGCTCTATAACACAGAACAGAAATAAAGAAACAATACCGGCTTTCATTGATGAGGCTTGTGAAACTGAGAGCCTATAATTAACAAAATTGCAGACCACGCGTAAAGGGTCACTGCATGTATTTTAGAACACTAAGACCCAGATCCTCTAAAGTATTCAGGTTCCTAACTTGCCTAAATACCTTTGAGGAGCTGTCCCTGTCAAAAATATTTAGGCTTTGTCTAGACTAGCGTGTTCAGTCATGTTGTAACACTTCTATACAGCTTCTTCCCCAATTGTAAACACTAAAGCAGACACTTAACAAATGTTTATTCCAGGGCACAACTCATTTTGTGAAGTGTCTACATTAGCATTTACAGTTACAATGGTTAACATGTTGGTTACAAGTTAATTGGCAATTAACATGTATTAGTGATGGCCTTTTGCCGCTCATTTATGGTTTTATGATAAGTATGAGTGAGGGTGGTGAGTTTGCATGTTGTTGATTTGTGCAGGTAGCAAGTAATATGTGTATGCTGCAGCGAGGGGCTGTGTGGGGTGGTTGCACTGATTTGTGTCTGGGTAGTAGTGCTGGGGGATTGTGTGTTGATTTCTGTGGGTGGAGAATGAGTGGTACGTGCCGCGGTGAGGGGCTGTGTGTTTTGGGGATTATGGTGTATGCTGTTTGTGTTGTGCTTCGAGATTTGTGATGGCGGCATGTGGAGTGGCAGTTCGACCAAGGAATCCACCACATGCGCAGTCTCCCTGATACAACCTGGTGCATGCAAATTAGCTGCAGAGTAAGGGTAGTGATTGGCTGAATTACCTCTGCTATTACAATGGTCTAGGACTCTTGGCATAACATAGGTAGCTGCAAACCACACAGGTGTAACACGTAAAATTAAAATGGCTAAGAATTTAAAAACTGGATGGTAAACAGACTGACAGTCTGTAACCCTATGTTCACCCCTTTTTCAAGACTATGATAAATTTTGTACAAACTCTAACTTGTAAGGTATCACTTGAAAACTGTGAATTTGCTGATCATTATTGTCCTGGTAAAATATGTGTGGCAACATTGTATGTAAAGTTACAAGATTCTATTGTATGATGTTACTAACGGTTTGTCTACACTAGCACTTTACAGCGCTGAAACTTTCTCACTCAGGGGTATAAAAAAAACCACCCCTGAGCGCTGTAAGTTTCAGCGCTGTAACGTGGCAGTGTAGACAGCGCTCCCAGTGCTGGTAGCCGCGCTCCCAGCGCTGGTAGCTACTCCCCTCGTGCAGGGAGTGGTGCCACAACTACACAGCCACGTTAAAGCGCTGCTGCCGTGGCTAGTGAAGATGTGCCCTAACATATTTCAAATCTGTGGAAGCAGCCACAAACTAGTTCCTCAAAGACAAAAAACTCCTCAGCCAGGTGTCAACAAAGTCAAACCATCACCTTGTTAAGTGGCCATTCTTTGGCAGGTAAAAGGGTGAATGAGAAATTTACATCTTGGCAAAGAAACAGCAGACGGTGCCCATCCCCCCAGACTTTCTGTCTCCTGAACCCCAGCTGGAGATGATTCTCAAAGAGGAGGAAAGTACACCTCTACCCCGATATAACGCGACCCAATATAACACTAATTCGGATATAACGCGGTAAAGCAGCGGTCCGGGGGGGCGGGGCTGCACGCTCCGGCGGATCAAAGCAAGTTCGATATAGCACGGTTTCACCTATAACGCGGTAAGATTTTTTGGCTCCCGAGGAAAGCGTTATATCGGGGTAGAGGTGTATAAGAATGGAGAACTGACACCTCAAGTTATTCTACCCTTTCTCTCTACCCATGGCAGTCACAACACCTGAGGAACAAAGAAACAGCTTTGGACTGAGGGAGGGATCCTGTCTGAAAGAAATTCAGCCAGTAAGACTGCTGAAGCATGTGGTGAGAGAGACCTTTTGCTTTGAATTCACTTAAGCTTATTAAATTAAGTATTAGTTGTGTTTTACCTTTTATTTCTTTGTAATCAAATTCTGACTTTTAGGCCTCATTATTTGTAATCACTTAAAATGTATCTTTCTGTAGTTAATAAACTTGTTTTATCTAAACAGTGTGATTGGAGTGAAGTGTTTGGGAAACTCTATTTGAGATAACAGGATTTGTGCACATCATTTTCTATTAATAAAATAACAGACTTTATATGAGCTTGTGTTGTCCAGGAGAGGGCTAGGCAGTACAAGATGCACATTTCTGGGGGAAAGTTTGGGACTGGGAATTTGCTGGTGTTGCTCTGCAGTGTAATTTAAGAGTGGCTGGCCATAGCACTCATACAATATAACTGGAAGTAATTTACATGGTGGAGGCTGTGCATGAGCAGACCAGGAGCGGTTGCTCTCACAGTGAAGCAATGTAAAAGGCACCCCAGGCTGGAGAATTGAGGGGACACAGCTGTTCAACAGTCCAGATTGTACCCTTGGTAATGTCACACACACAGCAAAACCCAGTTATGTTTTAATTTGGTGATATTCTGAATAAAAGGAGCTCTCAAACATGCTTGTAGCCGTTTCCATTGCTTCACACTGACTCTACAGACATAAAATAGGCTTCAGAGTGACACACAAGAGTGCTAATCCTGAAATCGTACTATATAGATCGTAAGACTCCAGACCTCAATGCAGAAGGTCAGGACTGACAATTGCTTGGAGAACTCAATGACACCTAAGAGTCTGGAATAGAGGCTGCCTGAACACAAGTTAAAAATTATACATAATATGTCAAGAGTTACCCATTGAAAAATTAAGAAATGCTAGAATTAAGGTTGTCTGTCCAATTTTATTTCAGTTCCCTGGTATATGTATATATTATGATAGCCTTGGCTAATATTGCATAGAAAGTCTGTGGCAGAGCAAGGAATAGAATCCAGCTCTCACAGGTCCCCATCTAGTGCTCTGAACACAAGAAAATATTCCTTCTCTTCTTCAAACTCTTTGCCTCATTAGATGTCTAACCTGTGCACTAAATGTGGCATGGGTCCTGTAAAACGGACAGAATATGATTATGTAAAGACTATATAGCGCATATGCACAATGAAGACAAATTAAGTTTGCGCACACATCCTTAATACTGGTAGTTACTCATTTCTGAGTCCTTGACTTTGCAACCTTAACTTTCTTTCAACATAATTTGTGTATGTAATTTCCTAGGGTTTTATAAAGCAAACCGAAAAGAAACAGAAGTTATCACATGGAACCAGGCTGATCCCTTGCATGGATCATTAATAGGATTGTAATGCATAATTTTCAAATCCACAGCACAAACCTCCACCAGTTGAGCTAAAGGAGAAACTTGTAGCAGTACTTGGCTGTTATCCTCTATGTAGACCAGCAGTTAGAGGGAGGGGAGACATGCATTTTGAAAAGTGTCTTACACAACTATTTGCTAGACAGCAAAGGAATGTTGGGAATCAAGAATCACGGGTATCTATTTCTGGCTCTGGAGATCACTATGGTTTCAGACAATACTGCTGTGCATATAGGTATGGTACATTCATTCTGAAACTCAGTGTAGCTAAGTGGATGAGAGTTGGCTCTGCCATGTCAGAGACTCTGGCCAAATTCTAGATCACATTTTGGCCTTTGTATGGCATTTCAGCTTTTTTGCACAACAATTTGAGGCTTGTTAGTTATAACGAAGTTCTTCTCTGGGGTAATACAATGCTGCTAGTTTTGAGATTCCCCTGCAAATAAGATATAAGTACAAGACCAAGGTTATCATTGCCATAGACGGCTGCACTTTTAACTTCAGTGTAGTTACACCTGCTTATGAGAGCAGTGATAATGACTCATACCCTTTGTGCTTTCTTACCATTCTAGCAGTCATACTTTTAACCCCAAACACAAGTGGAGAAAAACATGGCCATTTTACATGTTCAGTTTAATGTTTAAATCATCTTTAATAATGAACATATGAGCATTGCCAATCCTTGCATTCTATACAAAAGAATCTTATTAACCAGTTTGGTTACACAACAATTGACATTTTAAACGTTTTATTTTCCCTGATATTATTGTTATAGATTGTAAGCTGTATAGGCACGAACCATCTTTCTGTCCTGGGTTTGTACATCTAGCACTGTGTGGTTCTGATCCATGACTAGGGCTCCTGGGTGCTACAGTAATACAAATAATAATACATTCTGGTGAAATTTTGCACTGTGGTGGTGCCCAGAGTGCCCTTTAGAGTGTGTGACATTTAAAATAGACTGTGGGAAGGTTAGACAATAATGCTGAGAATGTGCATAAGATTCAGGATGATCCAGGTTAAGTTGGCCTACTCAGCACTATTCCTGAATATGTGCACTTAACTTAGCAAAGGATGGTTAAAGACCTAAGTGAAATTATTTTGGTGGTCTTGACACAATTCAAAATGGGTAAGCTGTACATCACAAAAAAACACCACCCTAACTGGCATCAACTGGTAACCTTGTTAGCAGAAAATTGTACTGTTGGTAACTGAATGAGTAGGACAGCACTGAAGAACCAAAAATGCAGCACCTTCACAAGAGCAGTGCTGTTTAGTCAGTTAGCACAACGACCACACTTGTGCTGGTACTTCACTATTACAGATGCACTGTTTCTGGATAACTATTCCACAGATCCCAAAATAGCTTCCTGAAGCAATGGCTTCTGAAAGATTTTGAAAGACTTTCTAAAAGTTAGATTTCAAAAACCTCCTGGGGAAGCATGATGTTGAGGTCTCTGGAGGGTGCGGCTTCAAGCATCCTTGACCCCTGTGCTGTAGAGTTCAGAAGGTATAATAGGCACTTAAGTAGTGGACTGTGGGATAATTAATAGGAAGACCATTTTCACGGTTAAGATAATTATGCCAGAGATCCTATACAAACTGCATTACACTGGTGGATTTGGCATAAGAGACAACCACTTCTTGGTCAGCCCAACTCAAAGCTAGTCTAATTCAAAAGGTGGAGCAAGCATCTGTGCGCTACTGGGAATACATGTGCGAATACAAGGTATGTTACAGGCATATTAGAGGTGATTAGCACGACAAATTTCTACAGCATAAACAAGGCCAAGAAGCACAGTGAATCATTCCTTGACTCAGAGGGACCACCTCTAGAGTTAAAAAGCAGAGATAGATTGGTGGGACGGGGTGGGAAACTTACACTGCCATGGCATGGTGCACCTCTCCTGGGAAGAGGATTGTTTCCAGAGCTGTCAGCTGGCCAGTAAATTCACAGATTTTTTTTTAAACGTACTTAATCAATAAGTCAGTAGAGAAAATATTGGGAGAAAGGAGGTTGTAAATCTTTTCTGAAGACTGGAAATAAGGGTGAACGGGTTACAGCTCTGGTAGTAATTGGCTATGGCATTATTTGCTGAAGGGCATGAAAGTTATGGATTTGAGGGTTCTTTGTCAGCCCCTACCTGCTCATGCTGAAGCATGCCAGGATGAAACGGTTTTCCCTAGGTCTGGCCTGAATACTGAGAGGCTGAGCTGAAGGAGGAAATGAGACAGACTGAGTAAGAAGACTGGTACTGGCTTGGTAGAAAGACTGGAACTGGGAGCTAGGGAGAAAAGACTGAAAGTAGCTAGGCAGAGATATTAGACTGGAAGGGGAAAGACTGGGAGCAAGGGGTAGACAGGCTGGGTGCCAGCAGGGAGGGGAAGGGACTAGGAGCAGCTGGAGAGAGAGGCTGGGACTGGCTGGACAAGAGAAACTGGGAGCCAATGATAACTAACATTGGGCAAGCCACCTAAACCAAACTTTTCACAAGTGGTCACTAATTATGTGTTCCTCTTTGTCTGGGTGTCCAGTCTGAAACCCTGGAGTCTGACGTGCAAAAGTGCTGAGCACCCACAACAACTCCTCAAGTCAATAAGGGCATGGCTACAGTGCAATTAAACATGTGTGGTTGGCATATGCCAGCTGACTCAGACTTACAGGGCTCACACTAAGGCCTGGTCCACACTAGGGGGAGCTATCGAAATAAGATACGCGACTTCAGCTACAGGAATAGCGTAGCTGAAGTCGAAGTATCTTATTTCGAATTACCTCCACTTACCTCACGTCCTCGCAGCGCGGTATCGACGGCCGCGGCTCCCCCGTCGACTCCGCTACCTCCGCTCGCCCTGCTGGAGTTCCGGAGTCGATGGGAGCGCGTTCGGGGATCGATCTATCGCGTCCAGACAAGACGCGATAGATCGATCCCCGATAATTCGATTGCTACCCGCCGATCCGGGCGGGTAGTCTGGACGTAGCCTAAGGGTCTGCTAAGTGCAATGTAGATGTTTGGACTTGGGCTGGAGCGTAGACATACCCAGAGAGCTGTACTTTGGACAAATAAAGAGCTATGTAATGCTGAGTACTCTGAAAAATCAGGTCCGAGACATCTCAGTTTGGACACCCAAAATTAGTGAATGCTTTTGACCTTAATCTCTTTGAACCTCAGTTCCCCATTTATAAAACAGATATATTACCACTTTACCTCACCAGGGTATTATGAAAATAAATGAATGTTTATGAAGTATTCAGATTCTACAGCTACACACATGCACACTAAATCGAACGTGAGTAGACCCAATGAAACCTACAAGATTATTCATGTGATAAAGCCTCAATTCAGTGAACACTTAAGCATGTGTATTACTTTATAAACTAAACCAGAATAATAATTCTTTAGATAGTCTGTTAAAAGTAAAATGTTATTCCACAACTATCAGAAAGGCAACTTATGTGGACTGCAGTAAACTCTGGGGATGGTGCTCATCAGTAAAATAAACTAAGTAAAACATTAAAATTATCTATATGGTATCCTTTAATTAACATGAATGTATAGTATTTCACTACAATCATCTTAAGTAAATAGTTTTATTTTCTTTACTGATTAAGTTGAAAAATTCTGCTGTGAAAATAATACTCAAATTCTTATTGCTCAAGAAAATGTGAAAGGATCTTGGAGGATTAAGCCCTCACAGAATTAAATGATTAAAATGAAATCTAAAAAGCTAAGCCATTAAAGCATGCTTGTTTTATTGTACCTTAGAAATTCTAAAAATATATCTTGATAACCAAAGGCTCATTTATGCAGATACACCAAATGCATATTCCTGTACTCCAGGGAGACAAACTATTTAAGATAAATAAATTTAACTGTCTATTACCGTATCTACCTGAAACGACATGACATGTTATTTCTAGTACAGAAAAAACTCCTCTAATTCAATGGGAGATTTATAACCCTGGAACTAAAATTTTGAGAAATATCCTAGAAAAGTATTTTATTTACCATTTTTAAAAGGAAACCAAATTCCTATAAAAGGAATCATTTGAGAAGTATGTCACACTTCGCAGGTTACTAAAGATTTAAAAATTGCATTATCTTAAAATTTAAGCCACAATAGATTTTGTATATAGAACACTGATAACTGCTAGGTTTTCTAAAAAACCCTTAATTTTTACATGACCACCCATCTTAACAAAATCATAAAGCAACTTAATTGTGAAAATATATTGTAATCTATTGTAAAAGTAATGTTTTTTCTATAGTTGGATCTCCTAACTGTATATATGCTACTACAAATCCTGGACAGAAGAAAGTGCTAAGAAAAGAGTGGTAATGCTATTTTAAAAACATAGCTGTATGTTATTTTTATGAGCAGAGAAAGTCTATTTTAGTTTATCTGACACAATGCAGGGACCTCATCTCGTGTTAGTGAAGCAGTATGTATGCTTATGACACTATAAATACTACTGATAGAACAGCATCTTCTCCACGAAGTAGCGGCTTCCCAACTCTCTTCAATGCGGGAGACCCCTTCACGAGGGTGATTCCCTTTAATGCTCTTTTGTAAATCTTTCCCTCTTAAGCATGGAGTACTGTTTGTGCCATTGACAGATTTAATAACTCCCTCCTTCACTGTCACTGCAGCAAACCTCCTAAAAGTGACTTAAAGCTTCCAAATTGGCTCCAGGTGCAAGTCATTTGTAAGAAAGTCATTTGAATCAAGCTGAATAAATCCCCTTTACATGTGGTAGCAATTAACACACACCCAATACCTGCAAAATTTTATTTGCTGAGGGTAACTTTTGCAAAAGGCAATTAAAAGTCATGGGGACTAGGGAGACTCCATCCCTTAGACACGGCAACGGTAAAGCAAACAAGGTGTTTGCAACAAACCCCTTTAGCATGAACACCACTACCGGGCCTGCATCGCAATACAAACAAACTCCGAGGCATGTGCGATGGGCGCCTCCTCTGCCCCCGCATCTGCGGCTAGAGGCGGCGCTGGCGGGACGCCTGCCCGCGAGGCAGAGCGGCGCGCAAGGGAAAGCAGCTGCTGCAGCAGCGTGCGCGGGGCAGCCGACACCCGCCCGGACCCAGCGCCGGGCAGGGGAGCGACCCCGCTCCCTGAGTGACGCAGCACGCCAGAGGCGCCTTCCCTCCGAGGCGGGGGCCAGGGCAAACCCCCGGGGAGCGGCGGCGTTCAGCGCGGGCGGACGGGGGGGGGGGAAGCCGCTCCGGCCTAGCCACCTCCCCGTGCCCCAGCCGCGTGTTTGTCATGGAGCTTGGTAGCGGCGGCGGCCCCGAGCGGCATCCCGGGACGGCGCCGCCAGGGAGAAGGAAGCTGGTGCACCTGAGGCGGCGGCTGTGGAAATCAGGATGGGGGAGGGGAGGAAAACGTACAAGGCGGGCGGGCGGCAGAACCGCGGCTTTATTAATGTCAGTCTGCGCTGCCCCGCTCGCTGGCTGCCCCGCTCCGCTTCCCCGCGCGCGGCGCGGAGAGGCCGGGCCCGGCGGGTCGGCGAGGCGGCCCCAGCCGGAGATGGCGGTGGGTAGAATAAGGCACACTGGGTAAAAACACATTTATATACTAACCTCGCCGAGAAATTTTCCAACAATTCCTCCGTCCGACCACCATGCACCAGGACAGGAAACGGCCGCCTCAGCGCCCGCCCGCTCCAGCGCCGCCCAGAGCCGTGCGGGCGGGCCCCGCAACCAGCACTCGCCGAGCTGCCATTGGACAGCCAGCACCACAACCCGGCGCCCGCACACTCCATTGGTCGCCGGAGGCCCAGCGCCAACCCCGATTGGCTACGCGCCGCGGGCCCTGTTCCCCGCGCCACGGACTCTCAGCTATGCTGGTTTCGGGGCCGCCACCGACGCCATTTTGTATCACGGCCAGCGAGGCGCCTGTGCGTCAGAGAAGGAGCGAGCGAGCTGGGCGCCATTTCCCCGCACAGTCCGGGGAGGAAGACGGTAGTTAGCATCGCTTCAGGGACTCCGAGCGCTATGGCGAGCGGAAGCCTGCGGCTTCTCTTATTCATCCAGCCGGGGCGGACGCGCTCGCAGAGAGGAGGCTAGTAGTTTTCCTGCCAGCCCCATGGGCCACCTGGTGCTATAATGGGGGGCACAAGCCTGCTCCGTCCCGGGGCCAGGACTACTCCTAGCTCAGGAGCTGAGCCCTGCCGCATGCAGTGTAGAGCATCAGCCTGTCGCTCCACACACACCGGGGAGAGCCCTAGGCTGCCACCCCCACCACCACACACACACGGGACAGCCTCAGCCTAGACCCCGTCCACTCACAGGCTCAGCACCCTGACCCCCGCGCCGCGCACCTCCGGGGAAAGCCCCACTTTGGCTTCCCCTCCCCACGCAGCCTGGAGACTTTGGAGAACCCTAGCTTGGCCCTTCCTACGCATGGGCTCAACAGCCTCACACACGCTGGCCTGGCTCCCCACCCACTGGGCTCAGCCCCCTACTTCCACATGGGGGGGACCCCAGCCTGGCTTCTCTCAACTGCAACTCTTTGGGCCACAGCCTTTTTTTACCGGCCCCGTAGGGAGTCCTGACCACCCCGTTATTGGGATGTAGCCCCTAACTGCTCAGGGACTCCAGCTTGGCTGGTCCTCCTGTACCTGCTGATAGGAGCCAGGTCCAGACTTTATCTTCCTTTGACATTAACAACAGTTACAGGGGAGATGAGCCCTATAGCAAGAGCTGCCCTGGAAAGGGACCTTGTCTGTTCTGTCCCCATTCTGGCTGCTGGCACTTGTGGATTCAGTTGTAGTAGGACAGATTCTCAAGTGGAAACTGACTAACAATGAAAGGGGAAGAAGAGAAGGCCCTTCCAACCCACCCTGTTTCTCCACAAATGTCTCCTACCTTAATTGTATTTTCTTTACCTTTTTTTTTTTTCTTGTCAAAGGTTTTAGAAATTCAGAGAATAGGATCCCATTTTCACTGTCAACATTTAGCTCTTAACTTTAAATTGACATGGTAATATGTTAGCAATTATTAGTTTTAGTTTTTTACCAACTCTTGTATGCACAGTTATGTACAGTTATTTTAAACATAAGCATTTCAATTTTAAAAGATTGAAGGATCCAAAAATGAGATTTTCAAACAAATGAGAGAAAGGAACTAATTTTTAACTAGTTGTAGTTTCAAAGCCATTTAATAAATTACTTGATTAGGGAAAATAACCCATGTTAACACATAACTAAGATTGTGAGATAGCAAAGCTTTACCAGTAGAGGAAAGTTTTCTATCAAAGAGATTATAAAATCTATAATATGTCATGAATATTAAACATTTGGACTGCTTCCCATAACACCATGCCAAAAAAGTATGGCTAAATAAGCTTTTTAAAAATCCTCAGGGGTTTTCTACACATCGTGTTATTCTGGCATAGTTGTTCCTGAATAACTACACGCTCAGAAAAGTCCTGATTGTGTATATGACAATTGAATAAATGGATCTACATGTTTACTCTTCCATTAGGAAGAGATTTGTCCTTTTTCATTTCTTAGTTGGAAAAACAACACTTGATTCTAGATTAATAAACTTCTGTGTTTTGTTATACACAGACATCTAATTAGTGGTAAATGTAGAGTCTTATTCCTGGGCAGCTTCGTGTCTCTCACAAATTCATGTGGCCAAAAAATAATTCAGATAGGGATCGTTCACCTAGAGCTCTCTCAAATCCTATAGCCTGGTCTTCTTTGTATTTGTTCTGCATAGTTGTCCTTGTCTCTCCTCTTTCATTAATTTTTCTAGAGCCAGGGTGGGTGAGGTAATGCCTTTTATGGGACCAACTTTTGTTGGTGAAAGAGAGAAGCTTTTGGGGTACACAGCTCTTCATCAGATCTTGATATTGCCTCACCCACTCGGTCCCAGGATCTGAGACAAACACCGGTAAAACAACACTGCAAACATTAATTTTCCTCTCCTTCCCCACCACATGTAGTTGTGTTAAAAAAGACCAAAAACCCACTTTCATTTTCAACCTTGGTTAAGATACACCTGCTAGTTGCTGCACTCTGCAAGTCAAATCCAGACCAAGGTTTTTTGGTGGTGGGTTATTTTTTTAACTTTCCCATTCTACACCACCCTTTTTTCATCGTTTGGTTTAATGCTTTTATGTAATGTTAAGTTACATAAAGCATTCATCTTGAAAAATCCCAAAGTATCAACAAATGTGCACAGAAATAGAGAAGATCATCCACTTTGGAGCAAAAATTGATATCTACCTGGCACATATCACAACAGGAGGAAGGGGGGAAATTTTGCCTTAGGCCAACCAGCCAAAATCCTCATCTCTGTACTTTGGGACCCTTAACATCCACACAGAACTGGCAGACCTCGATTAAGACCTCATCCAAAACACATTTTATCCGAGTTGTTGCAGTATCAAATCCTTTTTTATAGTACTTCCAGACTGTGTCAAACATACATAATTAACTGGGTTGAGAATTACTTAGACAAGTTAGATGTCTTCGGTCAGTAGGGCCGGATGAAATACATCCTAGAATACTTAAGGAACTGGCCGAAGAGACCTCTGAGCCATTAGCAATTATTTTTGAGAACTCGTAGAGACAGGAGAGATCCCAGAGGACTGGAAAAGGGCAAATACAGGACCTATATATAAAAAGGCCAATAAAGACAACCCAGGGAATTGTAGACCTTTAGTACCCGGAAAGATAATAGAGCAAATAATCAAACAATTTGTAAGCACCTAGTAGATAATAAGGTGATAACGTAGTCAACATAGATTTGTTAAGAACAAATTTCAAACCAACCTTCTACCCTTGACAGGGTAACATGCCTTGTGGATGAGGGAGAAGTAGTAGGTGTGATATATGTTGATTTTAGTAACTTACGGTTTTTTAAACTGTCTTTTGTGACCCCCTCATAAGCAAACTAAAGAAATACAGTCTAGATTAATCTACTATAAAGTGAGTGCACAACTGATTGGAAAGCTGTACTCAGAGTAGTTATCAATAGTTCACAGTCAAGTGGGAAGGGCATATTGAGTGGGATCCTGCAGAGATCTATCCTGGGTCCACTTCTCTATTTTCATAAATTATTTGGATAAAGGCATAGAGAATACACATATAAACTTTGTGGATGATACCAAGTTTTGAGGGGTTGCAAGCACTTTGAAGGACAGGATGAGAATTCAAAATTATCTTGACAAACTGGAGAAATGGTCTGAAGTAAATCGGATGAAATTCAGTAAGGACAAATGCAAACTACTACACTTAGGAAGGAATAATCAATTGCAGAAATACAAAACGGGACATGATTGCATAGGAAGGAGTACTGCAGAAAAGAACTTGGGGATTACTTGGGGACTAAATATGAGTCAACAGTGTAATACTGTTGCAAAAAAGTGAACATAATTCTGGGACATGTCAGCAGGAGCATTTTAAGCAAGACACAAGAAGTAATTCTCTATGATTCAGCACTGGTAAGGCCTCAACTGGAGTACTGTGTCCAGATCTGAGCACCACACTTTGGGAAAGATGTGGACAAATTGGAGAAAGTCCAGAGGAGAGCAACAAAAATTATTAAAGGTCTAGACAACATGACCTATGAGGAAAGATTGATAAATTGGATTCACTTAGTATGGAGAAGAGAGGAGTGAGAGGACATGATAGCAGTCTTCAAGTATGTAAAAGGTTGTTATAAAGAGGGTGATAAATTGTTCTTATCCACTGAGGACAGGACAAGAAGTAATGGGCTTAAATTGCAGCAAGGGAGATTTAGGTTAGATATTAGTAAAACCTTCCTAACTCTAAGAGTAGTTAAACACTGGAACAAATTACCTAGGTTGTGGAATCTCTATCATGGAAGTTTTTAAGAACAGGTTAGACACGCCTATGAGGGACTTAGTCCTGCTTGAGTGCAGGGGACTGGACAAGACAAGCTATTGAGGTCCCACGTATCTGAGATTCTATGAGATGGGAAGAACAAGAGTATGAAATTTAATACCACACAAATAGCATGCTATTTGCATTTTGATAAAGCAATAGAAAATGAACATATCCTCCCTAAATAGCTGTCCATAAGTAATTCCATCAAAACATTGTGGTGATAAATTAAATGAAAACATGAATAATTTGTGAATGTCAAGATATAATTTGTAATGGAAGACATGCATGGTGGGGTTTGATAGGAAGGCTTCAACTACACACAATAGTTGCACCAGTCTAAAACTGGTTTTAGTTGGTGTAAATCCTGCATGTGGTACTCAAATAAATTTACAACTATCTTATCTTGATTTAGAAATTGGATCTTATCAGTTGTTCCCTTTGGGGATCTTGAGCCCCAGCTTTTATCATCTAACATACAATTAGAGAAGAAATGTAAGGGAACATTGGGAGCCCAAAGCATTTTGTGGGGAAGATGCATCAGAAAAGATGCCAGATTTTCCTAAGTCATTTACCTAACCAAGAATCTGGCATGTGGGATGCTGCAGTTTTCCCTTTAGAGGAGTATTGGGGAGTTTTGCACTTAGGTGTGGCAATGTTGAGCATTGTAATACTTAGCTTTTAGGTGTCCTGTTGCCTAATGGAATCCTCAGCATCCTAGGTCCCTCTGTACATGCATAGGGGGAAGTAGGCATCTAAGAAACAGATTCACAGAAACCACCAAACTGAGAGGTAAACCACAAACTAGCCAGTAGGAAATGCCAAGGAGAGGGTGGGTAGCCTGAGCTTCGGGGTATTCTGGGACACAGCCATCCATCCAGATTCCTGATCTGGCTGCCCCCAGATAGGCTTTGGTCAGGTTAGGTATGCCCTGAGCATAGCTACCAGATCAGACACCACAAGCAAGACAGGTCAAGGAGCACCTAGTATGAGACTCTTGTCAGGGCTTAGATGTGAGCTAAGGCACCAGGCAGTTCATCAGCATTGGGATTTAAGTGGTTTTATGTATGCCCACTGGTAGAAACTTAAGCATGTACAGGGTTAGGTGTCAGCTAAGTGGAGGTTTCAAGGATTTAAGTGGCACCTAAATATTGGCACCTAGAGTGGCAGGCCCCTATGTCCATTTGTGCATCTAGCCCTTAGCCCCTGAAAAGGCCTTGACTAGTGAGGATCAGAAAATTTGTTACTGCTAATTTCCTTTCTGATAGTGTTTCCCATAATTCAGGACATCTGGGCTGCTCTTCTCCCTCTAGCTCCCAGAGGTAGATCAGTATTTTGGAGCCGCGTGGTTTGGTCATACCACTTCTGTTCCTGCTGGCTACCAGGCGCATTTCCCCCCAATTTTTGTAAAACTTGCTGTTACGCTGGCAGACCAGCCAACCTGTGTATGACCCATAAGAACTTGACGAGGCATTACAATGATAATCAAGACAATTCACTTATTTATGAATCAAAGAAATGGGGATTGCTAGCCTAATTAACAACTAATTCATTTGTAGTAATAGGAATCAAGGGTAGATGCTAAATGGTTTTGTCTATTTACCTATACCCTGTTAGAAATTTAACAATGTAACCAAATTAGCTTGTAGATGCTAATTCCCTTTCATATCTTAATTGCTTTACATTATATATGTGAAGCCTTAGGCCTGATCCGGTCATCTTTACGATGCTTAAACTTTGAACAGGGAAAGTGTAAGCCATACAACTAAGATCTTCTAAACAGTTATTTGGAATACCCTGGAAAATGCATGGAATGACTATTAGACTCTACATCTAGCTGCATTTGAATTCAAACTTTTTGGGATGATTCCAGAGACTTTTACAAATCAGCAGCCTTGCCATCTCTTTTATGAAACTGATCTTTACACTCAGTTGTATGTATATTGATCTTTTAACTATTTATAAATCTTTCTCCTTTTATTAATAAACCCTAAATTTAGTTAAGCATTGGCTGTAAGCATGTATTTAGATAAGATCTGAGATTTATATTACCCTGAGGATAAGTGTCTGATCCTCTGGGATTGGTAGAACTTTATGTATGGTGTATAGGGTTTTCAGTAACCCCTCACTATATTAGACTTGGTTGTCCAGATGGAAGCCAAGAGCTGGAATGCCTAAAGGGAACTGTTTTTGGCTTCTTGTTAACCAGTGTGGTACTACAGAAGCTCTTTTGTTACTGCCTTGGTGAATCTAATTATAGAATAAACCACCAGTTCTGGGAATTGTTTGCCCTATTTCTTGCAGTCTACCCTGAGTGTTGCAGTCTCAGTGTGGTCCATCCAGGCCCCTGGTCACACTTGTATAACATCATTAACAAATATTCCAGAGATAAAATAATTACATTCATTACATTTAGAAGATGGTCATACAGTAACAATTGCACTTAATATCTGACCCTTGACTTGTGAGCCAGCTGGGATGGGTAGAATCTGCTAACAGAAAGGAAGTTATCTGTAAGAAATTTTTCATTCTGCACCCCAGTGCCTTCCACAATTCTGGATGGCAGGGAAATAGCAAGCAATGAACAGAAGGTTATGAAACAAACATTCGTGGGAAAGCGTAACCCCCTTTTTGTGAGCTCACTCAGAAGTCTATTATTTCTGGGCTACTGCCTGCAGCATCTTCTTGCCAAAGGAAATCTCTGCAGAAGACAAAAGGTCCATCTTCTAGTGCTTAATGAAGGTATCAGCTATAGACCAAGTGGTCGCTTTGCAAATTTCTTAAGTGGACACACTTGTTCTACCCATGAGGTTGCTAAGGATCTTGCAGAGTGTGCCTTGATCCCTTTTGGGGCAGGAGCCTCTGACAATGTGTAGGCTTCCACACTGCATAGTCTAAAATCTAGCTAGCAATGAAGAACTTGTAAGCTCTAAGTCTCTGGCATTTTAGGTAGAAGGATACAAGTAGGTGTAGATTCTGTATACCTGAGATACATTTTCAATGCTCTTCTGACATCTAAATTGTGCCCCACCTTTTCAATTGGATATTATGGTTTTGGACAGAATGAAGGAAGCACAACCTCTTTGGAAATGTGGAAAGAGGAATTTACCTATAGAAGAAAATATTCTGGTGTCCTGAACACACAGTAAGGCTCCTGCATAGATAAGGCTACCAGCTCTGGCAAGTGCCTGGCACGCACGAGAGCTACTAAAACAAGTCTTAATGGATAAATAAAAGGCTGACTCGTAAAACAGAAGCTTGAAGGGATGGCTTATCAGGGTGCTCAAAAGGTAATGGAAGATCCCATTTTGGCTGATCAGACTGCTTGTAGGAATCTGGTTACCTGTGGATTGTCTACTAAGGACCCCAAGGATCCTGTGAATAGCATGCCATTAAGAGCAGACACTTGACACAGTGCGACTGGGCTGAAGACCTCTATCTGTACCTTCTTGGAGAAAGTCCAGAATGGGTGGAATTCCTGGATTTCTGGGATTTGCATTGTGGTCTTGGCACCAGTTGCTGAATCTGGACCAGATAGAGCAGGGGTCGGCAACCTTTCAGAAGTGGTGTGCCAAGTCTTCATTCATTCACTCTAATTTAAGGTTTCACGTGCCAGTCATACATTTTAACGTTCTTAGAAGGTCTCTTTCTATAAGTCTATAATGTATAACTAAACTATTGTTGTATGTAAAGTAAATAAGGTTTTTAAAATGTTTAAGAAGCTTCATTTAAAATTAAATAAAATGCAGAGCCCCCCGGACCTGTGGCCAGAACCCAGGCAGTGTGAGTGCCACTGAAAATCAGCTCACGTGCCGCCTTCGGCACACGTGCCATAGGTTGCCTACCCCTGAGATAGAGTATGCTTTTAGTGTCAATACTCTCCTAGATTAAAGCAATGTCTTAATGATTATGGAGGACAGACGGAGTCCATTCCCCCTCAATAGCCAGGGTGTTAGTTGAATCTATTTTTGTGTGGATGAAGAAAAGGGCCTTGGCAAGAGGCTATCTGGTCTCCTCAGATGCTGGAGTGGGGGATCTAGTGTCAGCTCTATCCCTTCTGAGCCTCAGCCAAGGAGGATTTATCAGCATTATCATCGCCTTTTCTTGTTTTATTTTCTGAACTACTTTCCCAGTAGTAGAAAGGGTGGAAATGCATAAAGTAGGCTCTGTGGCTAACTGTGCTATTAAGCATCAATTCCTATGGATCTGGTGTCAGCTTTCTTTGTGAATTTTTTTGGCCTCTTCATTCATATATTTCACGAACAGGTCAGTTGACGGGAGGCCAGACGTCTAAACGATAAGCTTGAAAAAATTCTGAATCAGGCAGTTTGGAATTGTTGATCCTGTGCCTGCTGAGCCAGTCTGCCTTTTGATTCAGGTCTTCTTTGATGTGGATCGCTCTGAAGGACAGAAGGAACGCTTCTGCTTACCTCATTATTTCCATTGCTTCCATGTGTAGTGCCAGACTCCTTGTTTCCCCTTGGTTGTTTCAATATGTGACCGTAGTCATATTGTCTGATTGAACCAGAATATGGTTCCCCCTGTGGGTGGAACCTTTGCAGAGCTAGATTGACCAATCAACTTTAGGTTTATGCTGAGCCTTTTGCGTCTCACTCCAGACACCCTGAGCTGTTTGGGTCTCCAAGTGAGCTCCCCAGTCCTCCAGGCTAACATCAGCTGTGAGGACTAAAGGATCTGGAAAGCAGATGGGCATACCTTTGCAGACATTGTCATGAGCTGACCACAGTTATAAGGAGCTGAACACCTGTGTTGGACCCTGTATTTGATCTTTCATATGTTCTGGGGAGTAGTCACACACCTTTCATGTGAAGGCTTGAAAATTTCTGATGCCCATGGAGTGATCCCTATGCGTGGCCCCAGGAATCCCAACAGTTGGAGGCATAATGCTTTGGCAGGCCTCCTACTGATCTGGAGCAAGAAAATAAATTCCTGGTTGGAACCAGAGAACTTTTCTTGACACTGATGATGGGCACCTAGAGGAGATTCAACATCCAAGATGTGGCCCTGAGTGCTACTGACTGCAATGGAGCTCTGATCAGGTTGTGGTCCAGGAAGGGATACATGTGTGTTCCCTGCAACCTAAGTCTGGCTAGTGTCATTACTACTATCTTTGTAAAAACCGTAGGGACCGAGAGCAGCCTGAATAGGAGTGTTTGGTACAGATAATGTTTTCTGCCGTAAGTGAACCTCATGAGTCTGGGGAGGCATGGATTGATGGGTATATGGAAATATGCATCTGCTAGATCTACTCAAGAAGTCCACCCCAAGACAGGGATGAGATCAGAGGTCAGGGTTTCCATCAGAAACTTTGTTTTTTTTTCCCCATCCACTTGTTGAGCCTTCTGAGGTTCAGAATGGCTCTAATATTCCCATGCACTTCTGTACAATTAAAAAGATGAAGTAGAACCTGGAGAACCTTTCTTCTGAGGGAACACTCTGTCACTCCCATATCCAGAAGATATTTCGTTTGGAATCTAATTGTGTTTTACCAGGAGCCATTGGAGCTGGGAGACCAGATAGGGTGGAGCCTGCAGCTTGAGAGAATATTCCTGGCCCACTATTTCCCTGACCCACTTTTCTGTGGGTAATGAAAACCATTCCTTTAGGAAATGGGAAATCCTGCCCCCTATCTTCACCTTTGACTGGAGGCCTATGCAATCTGTCAAAGTGCATTGGGGTGGGGGCTGAGAGACCTCTGGAGTTTCCCCTAGGAAACCCAATTCCACTGTTTTCCCTTGGGAAATCTGTTGTGGCTTTGCAGATACCTTTGTGAGGATAAGGCGCAAAAAGAGCACCTCTCTGAAGGTCGGGCTATATTCTCTCCTGAGGGCTCTGATAGGGAAGGGAGAGACTGTTTGGATTTTGCTGCACTGTCAGCCACCACCTTTCAGCTTTTTTCCAAAAAGGAGGGAACCTGCAAACTTGGCTGAGCATCGGACCTCCTTAGAGTGAGCATCCACCTTCCAGGGTTGGAGCCTTACATGGCACCTGGCTATTGAGCTTGGAAGGTATGGCTTGGGCTGAGAACCTCATTGAATCCATTGAGGCATCAGCTAAACACGCTGTTCCTAGGGAGACTTTAGTGAAGCTAAAGTCTGTCCTTAAAGGTTTTAAGATCTTCAGCCAGGAAAGATATGCGCCTGCAATGCTGATAGCTTCCAGAGATATTTGGAGGTTGTCAGAGGAGGCTTCAAAGTCTTTTTCAAGAGTAGAATCCATCTTTCTATTGGTGGGTTCCTTAGGGTAGAACTCCCCTTCTGAGGGAATAATCATATCCCTGGCGAAGGAGGCTACTGCAGCATCAAACTTTATAGTGTCTCCTCAATAGAGCTCTTCGGTTCTTGAATGTTACAGAGCCTGATGTTGCTCTTATGAATGTGCTAGCCCTCATCAGTCTTGTTCTGTTCAGCCCTAATCACTTCCTTGAATGAGGGAAGGAGTATCACAGCTTCAGTGCAGGATTTTTGCAGGGAGTAATTTACTCTGAGGTTTACTCTCAGAAGCTTGCTCATGTTTCAGAGCCAGATAGCTAACTTTCTTTGGGGGAGGTGGAGGAAGAGGGAGGACTCCTATTTCCTGATTATTGTTTTTTGTACTTTTTCTTTCCCTTTTTAGATATTTTAACATTTTCAGAGTGCTTTGGGAATGCAGGAGCTCTGCTGCAGTTTGGTGAGGCCTTCTGTGGATTGCCTTCCTTAGGGCCTGAAGCGCTGAGAGGTCATCTTAGAATCCTCCCCCACTGGGTCCTATTCCCCCTGGGAGTGGGGAAGTCGTCAGAGCCCTCCTAGTTGGCTTGTGAGGGAGGGTAGCTAATTAGAAGCCATGCTTCTTTCCCAAGGGTGTTCAGGACCCACTTTAAGGGTGGGGTGGGGTGGAGGGGGCCGCAAGACCTGTAGCCCTGCAAGCCTCTCCTTTGTTCTGCAGGGTCTCCTAGGACTTTCCCCTGAGTTGATTGGTCCATCTCACTTCTGGAACCTCTCCCTGCTCTGCACTGGGGTTCCTGGTCCATTTTCCCCCCACTGGTGTCATGGGTGCCTTGGTGAGCAAGGGACCCCATCTGCCCTGATTTGTAGCCCTAGAACCTAACAGAATTAGTGACAGAAGTCTGGGTACAATTTGCCATCTACTGAATCTGAGAAGGATGCCTCACCTCTAAAGCACCTCTTGGATTTGACCTGGTGCTTTCTTGGATGGTCTGCCATGCCTGCAAGGGACAGAGAAGCAAGATGTTGCAGCAGAGGCTCAGGAAGGGTTAAATCTCTAAGGGGTTAACCAACTCAGGGAGGAGGAAGAATGGCGAGGAAGTAGAATACTGCTCCGCAGAGCCCCAAAGCTAGGCAGAAAAATTAAAATAGGAATGAGGGTGATTGCAAAAGAAACCACCATTACCTGCTGCTTCAGAGGCAGAGAATCTGGCAGTAAGCAGGAGCAGAGGGGACATGGCTGGACTGTGGAATGCCAAAACACTGATCCACCTCTGTGACCTGTAGAAGAGAGCAACCCAGAGATCCAGATTGTGGGAAGACACTGCGTTGCAGAATAGTAATTGTTGAGCCTCAAGAGTTGAAGATAAGTGACTAGTCCTTGTGGCGATGTCTCTGGAGGAGTCTTGAGTCAGAGGGGTGTAGAGGACTGAAAAAGCTGTCTTCCTCTAGGGGTCTGGGGTCAAATTAATGTTATGTCCTCACGTGGTGCTATGTTCAGTTCTGAACAATCTCTCAAAAGAAGATTGTTCACACAGGAAATAACGATTATTAAACATGAAGAGATTTTGTATAAGGACTGAAAAAAGATTGTTTAGAAAGAGAACATAAGTATGGGAAATAAAAATATAAGGAAGGCAGTTTGGGCACTCCTACTTACCATGGGACAGTCAAAAGACAGCATATTTTTTTTAAAGTTATCTGATTAACCAAGTATCAGAGGCCAAGTATTAACAGGATTCAAAAAAAGGAGGTGGACATCTGTCTAGAGAACATAAATTTACACTATGAATTTTTGTTTGTTGATAATAAACTCATGCTATAGGAGATAAATAGGTCTTATATTTTAGGAGTTTGTTAATTTCATTTTGGGATATTTCATTTTAACAGTATTTTAGTTTGATGTAGATGTCCAAAACATTGGGGATTTTCAGGGCTTCCTCTGTATGTACTGTAATGAACAATCTTTGTAATGTTCCCAAGTGCGCTTTAACATAGTCATTTCAAACAGCACTGTTAAAATGTACTAGGAGCATTTAGTGCACACCAGCAGGGTACATATTGACCAATTAATGCATGTTAATGTGTTTTAGAAATCACACCCCCCCCCCCAGTCCACATTACTGCTGTGTACACCAGTGCTTAGATACAAGTAATCATTTGTTTTTTTTCCAGTGTTTACCGGATATATAAAATAAAGAAATTTAGTGTATTTTAATTTAATTTTGTATCAGTGTTTATCAGTTAAAATAAAAAAAATCAGAAGCCGTAGATACAAGCCAACCACTAACAAGTGGGACAAGAAACTTCCCCATGGGCACATTATTTCATAATTGTTGATAGGGGGTTTCTTCTTCAAACTTCCTCTGACGCATCTAATACTGGACCAATGTCAACCTAAACAGGGCTCTAATTTTGAACAGGAATGGTAATTTCTATTTAAAAACAACTTTGCTTTCATTCACCTGGATTGGACAAATATCCATGAAATATGACTTCTGACCGGGACAGAAAGAATTGTAAGAAAATGGTTTCTAAAACAGACATTTGAAATTTACCCTAAGGTAAGCTATTCAGGGCTAGAGCATGTCAAATCTACGCAGGGTTTCACAAATCTTTAAAGATATCTTGACTTTCGCTTTAAACTTGAATTAAGTGTAGCTTGTAAGGGGAATGTGAGGCACTGTATCTGTGAATGTCTGCTTGAAAAAAGTATAGTTAGCAGGATAAGGCAAACTTTAATAAGGAGTGATGTAACAGAACATCTTGGACTCTTGTTCTAAAGGCTACAGATATGCGTTTGGAATTACGCAGTGAGATAAGTGGTGAAGATGTAATTTAGATATATTAATCCAAATGGAAAATTTCAACATTAGAAAAACCACTCAGGTTTTAAGTTCCCCAACATGCTTAAAGAATCAAACAGAATGAGTGAAAGTTCCCACAAGAAAAGGGGTCAGTTCTGAATTGTACAATGAGAATATCACTAAAAGTAAAAGATGAACATAACTTGTTAGGTAATCTAGCACATCACCTTGCCAATGCAAAATTGTTCCTTTGGACTGTATACTAATGTACCTGTTGGAGAAGAGAAAAAGCAAATCCCAATTCCACCCTGAAAAGTGATGTCCTTCCTACCAGTTTTGAGATACATATGAAATCATCTGAAATAAGACTGCATTATTTTACACAGATACAGAAATTTTCCATTGACTCGAGAAACATAACTATTCAAGCTCTAAATAACCATGAAACTAGCTTCTCATTGGCTTTCCCTCAATTTCCCCCCCCCCCCACACACACACACAGTTTCTCTCTCCGCAACCCAAATTCCTACCCAAAAACTAAACTTTTTTTTTTTTAATACTTGGGAAGCATAAGTAGATAAATTATTGCCCCACAAGTGGAAGTTTAGAAATACAGTACTTTATTTTTTTTAACATGTTAAATTAGGGAAGCTTTCAAAGTTCAGGAATGGACAGGAAAGTAAATGCTGTAATAATGTCTTGTATCTCCTTGCTACAAAAGCAAAATCAAGTTTTGAGATTCCCACCTCAACAGTAGAACACATTTTGAGGCCTGCAATGAATACACATTTTCAGAAGTTTTATTTTAAATATGTACTTTGCCAGTCAACTTTTTAGGAATCAGCAAGTGATAAAGGGGCTATCATACCACATCTCTATATAGGATACCCAGGCTCAAGACTAACCGTAGGCTCTTCTACACCAGATGCAATATCCATTCTTTCCTACTCCTTCATTCCACAAACTGCTTACACATATCGCCTTAAAGTGTTCAGATAGGGAAACATTCCATCACAGCCTTGGACTAGTCTTTCACATTGGAACTGTTTTTTGTGCACATGGAGATTTGTGTGAGAAAGGCAATCCAAAACGAAGGCATAAGTGAAACGTCCATTATCCCTGCTCAGAACAGGCCTAGTAGTTGTGTGATAAGCCAAAAGGTAGTAACTATTACTGATCAAACTCAAGGAAAACCCAACTTCTGGATACCTGTTACTCTGTTGACTCAAAAAATAAACACACCACACAAGCCAATTTTCTGAAGACTGCATTTTGAATATCATAATATATATATATATATATGTGCATTTCAGTTTCATTTTTTACAGATATCAACTCAGTTCATATTAACCTGCATTTAAGTTTTGGAGGCTTACATTTAAATTAAGGTAGCTTGTTTAATATCAGTTGTAACAGCAGGTGACATATAAAAACAGCCAAAAGAAAGAATGTTAATTTAGATTTTCAGAGAAGAAAAAGGGGGCAATAAACCAGCCCATTCACAGCATCTTACTGCTGGCTTCTAGATAGAGTGGTTTTGACAGTAGTCCCAGAGGGAACTTTATTTTGCCTTTCTAGCTAAAATAGGAGGTACTATAACAGCTGGAGGTGCTGGAGATGAAGGGGGAAATTATGGCTTCAAACGTGAAAGCTTGGTGAAACCTCAAACATCCCATCTGGATCAGGCAAACAAGAGCACATATTAATGCTGGGAGTGCAAAAACAGGGAAGGAAATGTAGTGGTTAAAGCCACTACCAGTTGCTGGAAAAAAACAGGATGAATTATTTTGCAAAATTAGGAATAAACTGCAATCATAGATCAAGCCCAAGTTAGCCGAATTTTTTAATAGATTGCATATATAGATGTTTCATCCACACACTTCAATAAACTCTTTAAGAGCAGAATTTCATGTCCAATTTACATGCTTCAGAGAAGATAATGTTTCTCAGTGCTTACATTAAGATTTTGTCTCCAAATTTCCACTTGTACATTGAGAGCTTTAAGAAAAACAAAGGACACAGAGGGTGTTGCCTTTTTTTTTTTTTTTTTTTTTTTAGCAGCAATGAAATATCACTAACCCCTTTTTACATAACCGAATTCAAGTCACAACCAGAGGTGACTGCACCACAAAGTCACCAGGTACAAAACTGCTAGTTAATTTTAAATTAAAACTTGAAATTATTTTCCCCATTACATCCTTTTTTTTTTTTATAAACAGCAAACATTTTGCTATTTTTGTACATAGGCTAGCAGGCTTGTTTCAATATGAAAGTGCTAATTCATTTACAGATTTACCAGTTATGTAGTGCTACGATAAGTGTCCAATATTCTACATATGAACAATCTTGATAAATGGAAATGATGAAGATTAAGTAAGGCTATCCGATTACCTTATCTTATTTACATTAAAAGAATAAACACCCAATAGAGAAGAGGGACAGGGAAGGAAATTGGGCAAATACTCATACTGCCACAAGTGTAAAAATTAAATCAGCCTTCTAGCTTGTACTGTAAATGAGACATTTTAAATAGTCCTGCAGCCCATGCCTATTTTTTCCTCAGAAAAAGAAAAGCTGCCTTCATGACATCCCCTCTTGATTTCAGATTTCCACAGTTGTGTCATTTGAAGCTTTAAAGTCAGGTTCTTCCTATCTTCAAAAAACCTCTGGTTTGCTTTCCAGTATTAGGTTGCATGATCAGGTCCCACTTCCTGGGTTTTTTTTGTCCAATCTATTTATCAATTCGTTTAGAGTGAGTTGTAGATAACATGAACCAGTTCTGGAACCACTATTGGGAGGAACACAAGCTCTTCACTACAATCACACAGTAGCAGGAAAAATGATAATTCAATTCATTCCTGAGGCCGGGCCTCCAAAATTGAACGAACTTGGCACAACTGGAGCATTGAATTTGTATCCTCCATGCTTTTCAATCATTTTGGACTCTGAAAGACAAAAATAGTTTAGTAAAATGTAAGATATAAAAAAATGTAAGTATCACAATCTGAGTGGGTAGCGTTTGTGAATGCCTCAAATTTTGTGGGCTTGAGACACCCAAAAATGCATCTGCTGAGCAACCCTCTAAAATCAGATTTCTTTAAGGTATCTACATTGAGCACCCAAAAATTGCTAGTCACTTTTGAAAATTTTGGCAATAGATTTTACTATGATTAAAAAAATATACTGAAAATATTAATACTAAAAATTCAAAAGTTACATTTTATAAATGAAGAGCTTCCTGTGTGACGTGTTCTTTAAATAGGAGTCAAACACAGCTGAAAGTCTAGCCACTGGACTGCTACTGAACTTCCAGTGCTTTCTGTTTAACAAAGAGATACTCTAGGGACCAGTCAGTCAAGTCACTAAAAAAAAAGGCAGCACTTGTACTAAATAAGCACCATTTGAATGTCAACGAAAAATTCAATGTTCCTGCCAAAATTCAACAGTAGGAGGGGAAATATAAACGGAACAATGAGGAGGGGAAAGTTGTTCTCTATGCACATGTGCACACACAAAATAAACTGTCTCCTTCCAGTTAAGGCTGCTACACTGCATAGGTTGGTGCAAACTATAAAAAACAAAAAGCACTTAAATTATTCAACATCCCCTCTACATTCCACTTATCCAGTTCTAATTCTCAATCTCAGCTACCTTTCTTTCTGTCACACAGAGTCCATGTCTCTATCCTCATCTTGAAGGAACCAATGTTACATCTGAACTCTGACCACGTTGACTGGTCATATAGTTTCCATGTGTTTTAAAAAATTATATAGGTTTGGTGTGTCTTTTCACAAGTTACAATGCACATACAAATCAAGGCCTGGTATAGATCAAAGGCACAACATAGAATAGTTGTCTGATTATTTCCTCTCTGAGACACTCTCTCCTGATCAGAGACATTTGAATGGTGCCTCTCTTCCTGCAAATACCAAGCGCAGTTCAGACTTGTTTGTGCTGCTTCTGCACTCAGACCAGACAAATACTTCTTCCAGAGCAGCAAGGAAACACTGAGAACCAGAACTTTGCACATGCCATGAGCCTTGTGCACTGCTCCAGTGCTGCAAAGGGGCTGAAAAGCTGTTCAGTTAGGGAAATTCCTGCATGGCATAGAATCAGCAACAGTGGACTACATTCTAACCGTCTCCAACTTAGGGCATGTCAGAAGTATGCTCAGTGGCAGAGGGCCCAGCTGGAGGATCCTGTGCTATGGGCAATCCCTGGCTAACATAAGCATGTAAACACATTACCAGCTGATGTAAATTACATGAGCCTCAAAGTTGCTTTAATTTGTGCTAAGAACCAACAGCTGAAAATTTTAAACTGATCCTTTTCATAACATGCATAGCTAGCATATGGAGCCCACTCCCCCAAGGTATCATTAAGGCCAAGAGTTTAGCAGGAATCAAAGCAGGTCTGGACATTTATATGGATAAAGACATCCAGAGTTCCAATAGTAGTAGACATTTAAAAAACCAAGTGTTTGAAAAGTGTTTCAGAGCATAAACTAACTTCTGATAATGATTAGGAAGAAACTTTCCCTATGGGTAGTTATTCTATAGGTTCTTATTGTGTTTCTTGCACCTTTCCTCTATAGCAACTGGTACTGGCTGCTGGCAGGCAGGATTCTGGACTAGCCATACCACTGGTCTGATTCAGTATGTTACTATTCAACCCTATTTAATTATATACATGGACTCAGAAGGTATATCTGAAGAACTTCTGAAGGTAAGGCAGAATGGAGGAGGTCAGCCCAAGAAAAGAACAGTTTTTCCAATCTGAATCTTGACCTATCCCCGATCAGACATACTAGAGAGGAAGTAGTAAGAAACAGAAGGAAAATATTCTCCCTTTTCTAATCTTAAAACCTTTAATCGATTATGCTTGTGTTGAAGAATGATGGTTAATACTGTAGTATTTTATAAACCTGTTAATGAATGATCACGTGGCCGCTTTAGAGATATCCGCTGGTAGCTGATGCCCTTTCTGCCCAGGCTGCCATGTGCTAGAGTCCACTGAGTATGGTCCTTGATCCACCTAGCTATAGATGGTCTCGATGCTTTCAGGCCCAGGCATTTAGGAAGAAAGAGCTTTCCAGACTGTCAGCTCTACTAAGTTATTTGCACCACTGCTCACATTTACAATGTGCCAGACTGTTTATGTCATGTGTTGAGATTTTGTATTAGCTAAAGGAAGACTGCTTGCTTGTGAGGCATTGGAGATGTGGGGAGCAGGGTGGAAAAGGTAAACCTTGGTTACAAGACTGTGGAGTACAAAATACAGAGTCCTCATGGATGATACGGTAAGTTACATGTTCTTCAAGAGCAGAGATTTTGGAGATTCTTCTTACCAACATGATTGCAGCTAGGATACAGGTCAAGGACAGTCAGGAGGATGTTAGATTTCTTGCCAAGTGACTTGATTATCCACTTTGGAATGAACCTGCAATGGGACATCCTTTCCCTTAAGTGGACTGGAGGCTTGGAGTTTTGGACTTCCCCCTAAAGAGTCCTTGATCATGGAGATGGTATTCCACCTTGCTGAGTCCCAAGAGATGAAGAGGACTGACCCATACTTGCAGAGGTGACTCTAAAAGAGTCTCTGCTTTATGGGGGAGGAGTAGCATCCACAGACCTAAACAAGCCATACAGACCAAGGCCTGTCACCCAGCAGAGTGAGATTTCACTAGCAGAGAGCAACGGTGGCAGACCTTTGCTCCTCCAGCTCCTGAGAGGTCTCCTTGTATTTTGAGCACCTCGTGGTCTTCAGCTTGTCCTGTTTGCCGGCTCCATTGTGATGGGGGAGGAGACAACAAACAAGCTTGGCAGAGCTTGGTCCCTGTTTGGAGAGCAAAGCCATGGAAGTTCTGCTTATTGTGCCTACTCTCCCAATCAGCTTTAGAAGTTAAGACTACAATGATGGGAACAGAGACATTACTCTATTTGCATCACTGGAGGCACAGAAACAGGCAGAAGTACAGACGGGCCGAGAGCCTTGTGGGCAAGTCTGAACCACCTCCAATATATGTTTTGAGAGAGATCACTATTCAGTAAACAATTTTAAGCAGAAATATCGACAGTGTTACATTATCAAAAGCTAAAACATTAAGCTGTAAGTTAATGCTGAACTATTCAAAACACACTAATTATCCTCTCCCCTTTGGGCTTCCCAGTGCAACCCACACACTCTGTTTATGTCTTGTTAACATGTAAGCTTTTTTGGGTAGGGTCTGTCTGTATTGCATGTCTTGTGAAGCGCTGAGCATATCAATATTTAAATAATAAAAAGTAATAAATGCTATAAAGTATGAATGGGAAGGTACCGTGGGCTGCCCGCCTTTGATCTGCTAGAGTTGCTATGTCCTGTAACTGTTTTCTTTGTTCTTCATTAAGACCATGTGTCAAAGCTTGGTACCAAACGGGGTTACGATTCTGAATTGCTACAAAGAAAAAAGGACAATTAATCTCATTAGAATATTCCATCATTCAAAACTTGTTCTCACTGCCACCTTAATCAGAAAGCAGCCTGGATTTTGACTTGGCGTTCCCCTAAGAAGAGACAATACTAAGAATACAAGAAATCTTAAAATTGGTATTTCAGAAACAGATACAAGTGTTCTAAAAAGCAATGTAAATGCCTCAAAAAATGTTAATCTCTTTAAATACTTTAAACCTTTCCTTCTCCCACCCCGGAAGCCACACTGACTTCTCTCTCTATGGAGGGAACTAAATTAATAATTTGTCACCAAATGACAATCCATTATGTACTTAATTTTCCAAAAACAAATTAAAAATATGTAATTGTCAGCTAGCATATGAAATACAGTTCTTACTCTGAAAAATTGCTTTAAATATCTGATATTCATCAACAGGGCTGTCTTCATCATCAATAATTGTTGAATAGCCCTCCAGAGCAGTCTCTTCAGCATCATCTTCTTCCCAGTCCTCATCGTCTCCATCTTCTCCTGCCTGTTTTGCCAGAATCTCTAGGTATTCTTGTCCATCTTCATCAATATCATCTTCATCACTCCCCAATTCCTCTGTAAGGCGAATGTCACAGAAGAGGAGTCTTTTACATATAAAGCAATGAGATTTTTATCTTCAGAATCAAATTGTTATCTTAATGTAGGATTTTGGCTATACTGATCAGTGATGGAATCAATAAAAATGTGGTTTCACACAAAAGGGCCCACTCCTCTCCATCTCTACCAGTGTCACACTTTCCTTCGTGGTCCCTTTCCTTATCTTCTGAGCAGTAGGAAAGGAACTTGTTGCTGGCCACAAGAAACTAGTTATTAATGAAAACACTTATGTGGCAAATTTTGCTTAAATTTCTGAAGTGCCATGCAAGACATAGTCCCTAACCCCAAGGAATTTAGCATCTAAAAAGTTCAGGCAGGAGCATGGGGAGAGGTGGAGATTATAGATGTGGAAGTTTGAAATTCATGCAGAAAGACAAAGAAGAGATCTGAAGAGGAGGAAGACTGATCAGAGAGATTGGAAAGGGCGATTATTGTTGGATAGACTGGAGACAGCTGATGAGGTGGAGGTTATATTATGCTAGAACAGGCAGGAAGAAGGTGCTGCTGTTTCAGATACAGATTCAAAGCACCAGAACATGGGACATTCTGTAGCACAGCTGGAGTGCGGAGGAACAAGAGGTCCACCTGCAGCTCTCTTTCTGTGCCCTTCACTTGTGGTTCAAATAGATGCAAGGGGGAAAGGTCTGTCCCAGCAATAACCCCCTGGGAAGCAGGGAATGTCTAAAAAGAGCTGGTCCAAGACAACCCTGGAGAGAAGCAGCCCAGGAATCTCAGCCGTAAAAAAAGTTTACTTCTGCTCCACTCAGGAAAATTGCCAAACGGATCCGTAAAAGGGTTAAAAAGCAGCTCCAAAGCCCCACACTAGCTTTATCTGTGGAGGTAGAGGACTTTGGAGAATTACAGGTAGGGGCTGGCTGTCTCCATGTGCTAGAGTCTGTCGAGCATGGAGGGGACACGAGACATTTAAATTTAACAGTACTGTTTCAGTTTCCTTACCAGTTTCCTCATCTTCTTCAGCGTCATCATCATCATCACTGTCATTTTCATGCTCTGCATGGCAAGCGTATGCTCTTTTCAATCCATTAAATAAAAGGATAAAAGCTGGCAGGATCTGTCCTGAAACTTGATTTAAAACCTGTGGTATTTGCTCCAGATCAATAAGAGCACACAAGCCCAGCACACACATCTTTCTATCATGAAGTCTAAAATACAAAACAACAACATTTTATATCTACTTATTTCCAATTTCTAAAAATAGAAAATAGGTGGTAGACTACACGTGGCAGTCTTCAAACTGAGAGCAGCTTACCCCAAGAAACAGTCTACATCATTAAGCCACTGTGTAATGAAGTGATTAGTGACAGGCTCCACGTTATTGGGGAAACGAAGATTTTCCAAGGTATTTAATAACAGATGAGGGTTGTAATACAAAGCAGCTATGGCAACCTGGAGGCACATCGTTCGCAGTTCACTTGTTTTCACCTCTCTGGTCAATCTCTCTAATGCAGCTTCCACAAATAAAGGTATACACTGGAAGAGATAGAACCATTATAAACTCAGTATTTTAATAGATCAAACACCGCCTTGCCCCCCAGAAGCAAAAGTTAATTATACACACATCTAATTATTCCATGTTATATCATTTTAACAACTGTATTTCATAGGTCCAGTTGCAGAATAGCACATAATTCTGAATAAGCAGTCTGGTGCACAAAATATACCTGAGGTTATACACATAGATGAAATTAAAAAAAAAAAGTAATGCAAGGATATCAAGACTTCAGTGTTAAATTGGTGGTAGAAGTCAAGCCAACATAAATGCAATACATCATTAACTGTGAGTAAACCTATATGTAGTACTTTGGTTTGTAATATTACCCATGATAGCCATACTAAATATATTTAAGTATGTTTAATTCCCCAATAATTCTGTAATCTTGTTTTTTTTAAAAACTAGCTGGTGTAAATAGAATATGATCAGTAACTCCAGAAAACAGATTTAGTCACTTCCCACGTTAAAAAAGAACAACACACCTTTGACTTTTTACTGTAGTAACGTCAGTTATTAATACTGGAGAACAGCATTACAGGATGTAACTCAAGATATCTAGCAGAAGGGGGAGAGTAGTTTCCCTGCTTACCTAAGCAGAGGGTTAGCAGTATTATTTCAACACAGATTAAGTTTACCTTCAGACAAATTAAGAACTAGAATCTTCAGGAAAAATCTCTACAAATATTACATTGGTCTTGTACCTTTACTTCCTAGCAACCATGTTTGTCAAGTACACCACTACCTCGATATAATGCCACCCGATATAACACGAATTTGGATATAACGCAGTAAAGCAGTGCTCCGGGGGGAGAGGGGGCGCTGTGCACTCCGGTGGATCAAAGCAAGTTCAATATAACGCGGTTTCACCTATAACGCGGTAAGATTTTTTTGGCTCCTGAGGACAGCGTTATATCGAGGTAGAGGTGTATATATGAGGGAGGAATGATTTCTCTCACTGATTCCAGTAAAACACAATCTCAAGAAATTCTTGCCTCCCTATTTTTGCCAGTACAAGTAGGGATGCTATGGGCTTCACCCTCTTTCTTCATTCTGGGCTGCCATGTGGCCCACCATTAAATCTTTCCCTTGTGTATGCACTACAGTGTATTACAGAATTGAATCCAACAGCTAAAAGAGGTAGTCTGCTCTTAAACCGTACTCCCTCGTGCATGGACGTGTTTTAGATTGTCAGATGCACTCTACCTCTGGAGGCAAAATATGAAATATGCATTTCTTTAGCTCTACCAGTGCTGCCTAATAATACTGTTAGTTTCACTCAAACATGGTGGATTTTGTAACATGATTTTAAGATAGCAAGCAGATATTACTAACCTGATCAATGCCACGCCCTTTGCACTGTAAAATGATGACTTCCAATAGCTTTGCTGCATGACATTCTGCATCTTCTCCTGCAACTCCAGTAAGCACCTAAAAAACAGTAGACTACTGTTGGTTTTCTGCTTATGGGTAAGAGCTGTTTTTGATATTCTGTTTTTCTTTGAGAAGTTAATCTACAACTAAGATCTCTATTAAAATACTAGTGTCATAAAAACTAGAGTGCCATTTCCAGCTTTCATCAGTGAAGAGAAATAAAAGGGAATAAACTACAACAAAGGTTCAGGATCATAACTGGAGATATGTAAGTCGAGCAAAAAAACAGTTGCAGCTAACAATCTACTTGTTCTGCAAAAATGTTGAATCTTAGGCTACGTCCAGACTACCCGCCCGGATCGGCGGGTAGAAATCGAATTATCGGGGATCGATGTATCGCGTCTCGTCTGGACGCGATACATCGATCCCCGAACGCGCTCTCATCAACTCCGGAACTCCAGCAGGGCAAGCGGAGTTAGCGGAGTCGACGGGGGAGCCGCGGCCGTCTATCCCGCGCTGCGAGGATGCGAGGTAAGTGCCAGGTAATTCGAAATAAGATACTTCGACTTCAGCTACGCTAGTCTCGTAGCTGAAGTCACGATCCCCGCCCCTAGTGTGGACCAGCCTTTAGTATGGATACAAGTTTATAGGAGTACTTGTATAAGAAGTGCTCACAGCCATTTTGAAAACATTTGCACAAAAGATCCACTGAATAGTTATCTGAACAATTCACATAGAATTTTATAGCGCTTGTTTATAATATTTTTATTGTCCAACCAGGGACCAGAAAATACTATACAAATCTAGGACTAACCACATGGCACTAATAGAAAACAACAAGTAGTAAAAACTGACAACGACCAGGTCACAAATAATTAAGATGTAGTTTGTTTGCAAAAACTACTCAATTACAAAATAAAAAGATGAAAAATCAACCTGTCTGCAGCTAATTCACAAACACAGAAAGGGCAATAACTCTTCACATAAGTTATTCGCAACAAAATTCAAACACTTCCAATCATAGAATCAACTAAAGGAAATAACGTGAGCACTTCAATCTAAAGAGCAAGCTTGGTGCAGAGTACAGACAACAAAACTTACATATACAATACACAAGTCTGGAAGAGAAAACTAACTGCATTTGAGAAGGTTTTCATTCCCCTAGACTAACCAGAGCTAAGGTTCCAAAGAATGCTCTATACACCTACATACTGATAGGATTAAAATGCCAACCAGTTGGCATCTAGCTATACTGACAAAATTGAAGTGAGAATGCAAAGGATAGAAAATGTTGAGAGGCAGTGTAGTCCAGCGGAAAAAATAGTGAACCAGGAGTCAGGAGAACAGGGTTCTATCCCCAGCTCTACCACAAATCTGCCGTGTGGCCCAGGGCAAGTAATTTCATCTCTCTGTGCCTGTTTCCCTTCCCACGTTATTTATCTTGTCTATTTAGATTTAATCTGTTTGGGGCATTAACTCCTACTACATGTTTGCATAATAAAGCTCCAATTTCAGATGGGACTCTAGGCATGGTTATAATACAAATAATACAATAAAAAGAAGACTGACTCCAGCCCTGCCTGTGAATATTTCTAATATTCTTAGGTCATGCACAACTTATTTGGGGGGGCCTTACTTTAACTAGACCCCTGATAGTGACTTGGTAATTTCCTTTTTTCAGCTGCTGTTCCTTGCAGAGTCACGGCAAATACCAAACAACATATATCAGAAGGGTACAATTTAAAAATCTCCAGTTTGAAAGTCTATTGTTGTAAAAGAAAGTACATTTGTACAAATTTTTTTTTTCCATTTTGTACACAGGCCAGTACGTTTTAGACAGAAGGAGTCTACCTACCTTTTTGCACATACTGTAGATCATTTCAAGATATTTTGTGTCAGACAGAAGTGTGTCTGTATCGACAGTTACATAATTATGCAAGAGAGGCATCATATCTATTAAACAAGAATAATCAATTAGTCGTTCTGTTATTTTTTACAACACTAGCTGTTAATATATAGCTTTCAGGCTTATTGTAAGCTAGTTAAACATGGTGTTGGCTACTGTAGTAGGATGTCACCTGACAAACCTGGTTATAAAGATGGCTTAAGCAAAACTATTTTGGTCAAAATAATGTATAGCAAATATAACTCTGTTTTGAACATTGGTTAAATTGCAAATCAAGATTTCATTTATGCCCCAAAACAAATATATCAAACCCACTAATCTTAGGACATATTTTTTATTAGGATTTCTTACCTGTAAAGTAATCAAAGCCATCTTGCTGAAAAACTTCAAAAACAAGAGGCAAAAGCTGCCACATCTGTGCAGAGACTTGCTGACATGTCAGACTGTGAGCCAAGGAAAAGATCTCTTCATAGAATTCTAAAATGGAAGTAGCACTTTATTAAATTTAATGCTAATGACAGACAAATAATTAACACAAACAAGGAGACACATACCTAAAACATGCTGCTGTAAAACTGTTCCGATAACTTGCAAACAGATCCCTTCCAACTGTTGGGTAATCTGAAAGAGAAAGTTTAAATGAGTTTCAAGCACATGTAAAATCTGGTTTTAAATAAGTTTTAAAATAAAATTCTGTAAAGTACCTTTACTAGAGTGTCACCTTCTAACAAACAATACAAAATTACATATCTCTTGAACACCACATGTATTATAACTGCACCATTATAGCTAACAATCTGTCAGGCTCTCTTTAACGCAATCTTTTTCTTGGAACGCCATTCTTCTTTGGATCTTGAAGGAATCTCATTTAGGGATGTCTTTACTTATACTTACTGTTACTCTTATTTTAATTTAGTTTTTGAGTAACATTTTTAGTCCTCATAAAAACATAATAAATGAATACATATAGCAGAACAGTAAACTAGTTAAGAAACCAGAACGTCCCTTGGTTTGTTATATGGCAGCATCATGTTATGAGCTTTGTACCCTAAGACTTCTGTATCATCTACACTGCAATTAGACACCTATGGCTGACCTGTGGCAGCTGACTTAGCTCAGGCTAAGGGGCTTTTTAATTGCAGTGTAGACATTTGGGTTCAGGCTGCAGCCTGAGCTCTGGGACCCTCCCACGATCCAGACTCCACTCCAAGCACGAACATCTACAGCACCATTAAACAGCCACTTACCCCGAACCCAAGTCAGCTGGCATGGGCCAGCTGTGGGTTTTTAATTGCAGTATAGGCATACCTTTAGTATATTTTCTTAACTAAGACCTCTGGAACTTTAAGAACATATTTATTACCAAGCCATTTAGGCACCATGGAACTAAAACATTTATCAGAAATCAGTAGCTATAGTAGCATAACACTCAGTAATGTAGCTTCATCAATCTTTGCTGGAGTATTTCACAACACAGACTAAGGCTGTGTCTACACTACAGAGCCTATGCTGGCATAGTTATGCTAGCAGAGCCCCCTAGTGTAGCTGCAGGGTATGTCTATGCTACACCAGGGTGGAACAGATGCAGTTGCACCGCTGTGGTACTTCAGGGTATGCCTACACTTAAAATGGTACAGCAGCACAACTGTAGCGCTTCAGTGCACACTAGTAATGCAGACAGGAGGGCTTCTCCCCTCGGTGTAGGTAATCCACCTCCTCAAGAGGCAGTAACTAGGTCAGCCCTGTCTATAATGGGGATTAGGTCAGCAGAGCTATGTCTTTCAGGGGTGAACATTTTTCATACCCTTGACCGACAGATATGCCGGTGTAAGTTTTAAGTGCCAACCATGCCAAAGTCAATAAAGAGAAACCCCTACACTGAGTTTGGCCTTATGCAGATTTCCCAATACTTTGCTGTATGGCAGACAGCAAACTGATACATCAGCAGCGAATGGACTCAATATTGTACGTTTATTACTGACGGATCTATTTTCCTCCAAGGGTAGACGGCATCAAGTCAGACATTTCTCAGTATAGCTGACAAGACTGTTATATTTGCTACAGACAAACTGAGCAAATGACATCACTCAATTTTAGTGGTTACTGTCTCCATCTGCTGGTACACAAGAATTATGTCCAAGTATCTGGACTGCTAAAGAAATCTGTAAGATGTCCAAGATCTTAAATGTTTATGCTCCTAGGTTATAACTATTTTCCAGCATCTTAAAGGCATTTAATTGCTTTGAAAACGTTTTTCCTTACCTCTTTGTGATCTTCAACTACACTGAGGAGTGTATCAATGGTATTCAAAATTCCCATTGCTGTCACTGCTTTGTCATCACTGCCTTCTTCATCTGGTCCAGTTTGAATGACCTGGTTAAATGTCATTGCCTGCACAGTAACAGTAAAATCCCAGATAAGTGTGTCACTCAGGTAGTTAATTAAAGAGGGTATGCTTGGGGATAGACTATTGTACAAGTTTGAGACTCTGTACACTGAACTTTTGAGATATTGTGTGTTAAAAAAAATCAGTACAGGTGAATGCCAATTACTTGAAATATCCCTCAAGCTCAGAAATTTGTTTTTCCAAACTTCCCATTTTCCAAAATCTCAAATTTCTTAATTCTGAAATTGTCTAAAGTCATTTGAATAACCAGGGTTTACCTGTATATGAATAAAGTAGATTTGCAATTATATATAAAGGAGTATCATTTACAATACAGACCTCAGGGCATAACTCAACAGTTTACAAAAACAGAGATTAACTGATTCTAAAACAGAACAGAATTAGTAGTTTTGTACCACATAGTAAAGTGGATTATTGTACATGTATTACTAATTTAGAGGAAATAGATAAGTGAAGTTCATTATAAACCATTAAACCTAAACACTAAGGGCCTGATTTTGAGATCAGCACCAACATGGCCTCTGTACTTATGAAACTGCAGGTACAACTTATGCTATGTGGATGTCCCAAGAAAACAACAGGTATTTTCAGATTCAACTAATTTAGCCTAAAACATCTAACTATTGGCACCCACAATTTGCTACCAAGAAACTACTTCTACATTTCTGTTTTAATAACTTCTGTAATGAGGTCAGTAAGACTTTTTACTCTAATCTGATTCTGAAGTGTGCTGTGAAGGGTTATCACGGCTAAAATCAGGATTACTATTTCTCTATGGAAGACATTTGCTTATTGTGCTAAGAACACAGCAGCTTCTGAACACAAGGCATGCAAAACATCTGCATTAATGTGTTTAAATGGCCTGGTCTAAAATCAGCTGGCAAATGACAAACCATCTTGAATATAAGGAACAAAATCCCTCATGTTTAACAAACTTCCCAAGTGCAAAGTGACCAAACAGGCTTACCAAATGCTGGGTCATTTCTACTGCAATGGGAGTAACCTCTTCACTATATTCACAGATCATTTTCTGAATCACATTGGTAAGATCATCATTTTCAGTCTCTCTTATAATATGAAGAAGAGCTTGCATTACAGGTCTAATGAATGGTGTAATATATTCCTTAGCTGCAAAGTAAGTGGAAATAAAACACCAATTATGTTGATTCTTACAATAAATTTTATAACAAGAATGTATCAGTCTAAGAAAACCAGAAATACACACTTTAATACTACTGAAATATTTGACACGCAATAGCCTATATTTTTCACACAACTAAGCCAACAGAGACACAAAGTGTATCAACAAAGCACTATGATAACATGAAACACTTCATATTAAATTAAATGTATACAGCAAAAAACTGTTAACAGCACATAACTATTACAAGACTCCCAACAGTAGCTGGGAATTCAGCAATAGAGCAATTATATATTACAGATTATGTTTCTTTCTAAGCTTGCTGAGCCACAACAGAAGTTTCCTTGTCCAAAAATTACTTATGTCAAGCACTCCACTTGTTTTAACCACAGCTGGCAAATTACCATCAAAGGACAATAAAACAAATCTCCCAGAAGGTAATTCCGATACTAGTACATTAGTGCTTAGCCCATGAAAATAGTGCATTATATCTTTTCTGCTTAAATTATGTCTTCTTCAGAAATGTTACACAGATATTTTCTCTAACTTTAACAAAAAAGAGTGTACCTTTCTCTTGATTACTGATCAAAACCTGAAGTGCTATGGCAGCTTCCACTTTCACAGGCATTTCCCTATCATCAATCAGACATCGTCTTGTGAGTTCTAGGGCTGTCTGGAGGTTCTGGTCACTCTTAAATTTAACTTCACAGAAATAATGAAGGACCCAGCAAGCCTGCGAAAAAATGCATCTAACAACTTCAGAAAGTGGTCATTTTAACGACACTTGTGGATTGTCAGTTCTCCAAGAAAATAACGAATAATTAATTAGTACTACAGATATTATTTATTAAACTAAAATACTAAGAACTTTTAAAAATAAAGATGTTTGAGAGTTTGGAGGCTGGCCAGTGGTAGGTTTGTCTTTTAGACATCACAAGACCAGTACTATGATCTCAAGTTCATCTTTGGCCACAGGTTGTGTGTGAGCAGTATGGTCTAAATGCAAAACACAAATGGACCATACCACCAGACACAGAGGGAAAACTATGCACACAGTACTGCAGCCATTTTAAGAAACTAATACTTTTATGATTAAAACTTCAATGTACTTTATTATAGGAGGGATGCAAATAGTTTGTCAATTTAGAGCATGATACAAATCAGTAAAAACTGTAAGCTATTTAATTGTAGATCAACAAGTGAACAAAGTAATCCTTATACATTCTTACCCGTGCTCTCATATAGCCCAGCTCACTGCTGAAGAGAGGGAACACATGATTCTGCAACATGTACTCCATCTGATCTTTGTATATCTTCTTCTGCGAAAATATTAAGGCAATTACATCAGTTGGTATTTTTAAATAAAAAGCCAGAAGTGGGAGAAAAAAATTGACTTATTGTTAATCTTATTTTATACATAAAAGTGTAAATAAAGAGACAGTGTGATGTCTTAACATACCACAAAAGAAAACAAAGACTTTTTACCCTTCTTAGTAAACCATGCCACAAAATGACAGATAGTCTATTCACTATCACAACCAACAAACTAGGAGGATCCTTCCTATATGTTCAAGACCGATTAAGACCAACAATTCATGGTGCAAAAAAAAATTTTTTTTTAATTATCTCTTATCTTTGGATAACTAAGGCTTCTTTATTTTGCAGTTTCTATCTCTATTTTACACCAAAGACAAACTACTTATGACAAGGAAGAAAGGGCAACCACCTCAAAAAGTGGTTGTAACTGATTCATCTTAAGAGAAATCAGCTTCTTCCAAGTCATCCTCTGCTAGCGTAAGCAAACAAGGTTGCTAAACCTGTTACACAATTAGTTTTCTACAAGAAAATGAAATACCTAAATCAGGAGGCTCTCTCTGATCTGAATATGAACAACCAGGAATTTGATCATCAAGTGGAACTGAAGAACCTATGTAGCAATGTACTGTTTATCAAAAGGCAGCACAGCAGTTTCAAGAAACTAAAATAAGTCATATGAAATAATTTATAATAAACCTTGTCAGAAAATCAACATTCAGTTATCCACATTCCTTTGTCGTCAACACACCAGAACTATATGTGCATGTTTCTGAAGTCTAGCTTCTTGCAAGAGATGGAAGAGCAAAATTTGTATAATGAAGTCTGCAACTGTTCAAGAGCCAAATAATTAAGCTCCACCATAGAAGAGTTGTACCATGACATCTAAACCAAAATTTTCCAATTCAGGGAGCTAATCTCGATTATTCTAAATACTGGGGTTGGGTGTGGAGGTGATGGGTAGAAAACGAGAAAGAAACAGAACCAGAAGACCCACTAGAAATCAGTACACTTACTTTTAGGAGAATTTCAGCCAAAGAACCAATCATATGTAGAGCACCATCTTTCTTACGAGGATCAGCATTTGGCTCTGTGAGGATCTGATAACAAAAGCCCATGGTCTTCTGCAGGACCTAGTTTGATAAGGGCTTTGTGTTAGTAAAAATACTTCAGCCAGTCTTCTAAAGTACCATTGTCAGTTCTCTAAAATGCTCACATTGTTAAAATATATTTCATTTTTTCTTCAAAAGACTGGGTTTAGGCAGTGCTTCATGCCATCGCTAAAACACCATGCCGATTTATAACTCCTGGGTGCATTAGCAAATATGGCTATCCAGCCTCAAGGAGTAAACTCATACCAACAGATGAGTACCAAAAAAAAACCTTCTAGAAAATAATGGGATTATTGTGAACATTATGGTTCCTATGTATTAAGCAGGAAGATTTACAACCACCTTAATAATAGATTCTTATCTTTTGTTTCAAATATCTCAGCAAGTTGCACAGAAAATATCAAAGAAGACTACTTGGTTTGTTTAGTCCAAAGCTAATCCTTAAATAGCTTACCTCTTTTCTTTTACTACATGCTGTAAACAACAATGTCTGAGCAGCAGTTGTAGGAGAAATGAAGTCTTCAAACACATCTATTAAATAAATTTAATAGGCTATAAATTTGTCCTTTAATACAGTTCACAATGTTAAAATAAATTAGATCTAATGTAAAATAAGAGCAACAGTCTTCAGACATACGTCACCCAGCTGTGCCTTGATATTACAAGCATTTCAACGCAGCTCTCATATAAGAAAATTAAACTATGAAATGACACGACGAGACATGTCTTGAGTTTTCTGGCACAGAAACATTCCACCCTTTGTCAGCATTATGTCAAATTTCTGTGATTTTAAGATCCCCAGGGCAAGGACCTTCTTTTATATCTGCACAAGGTCTATCACACTAATTACACTGGGAAAATATTTTTTAGTTGTAATAAGTAGGCAAAACTGGGAGAGTTGAAAACAAACTAGATCTTTAATTCTCTTCTTGTTCAACCTTCTTCAGAGGCTTTTAGAACCCTTGTCAATAGCCATATGGTTTGCATTTTGGGTTTAGCCCCTTCAGGCAAAGAATATCCCTTCGGGATCCTAAGCAGCCTAAAGTCCTAAGTGTACCAAAAAGCCTTCAGGAAGGTCCAATTCCTTCACTTTCACACCCCGCTTGAACAGGCTACAAAGACTTTTAGAAAACTTCAAAAAACATAATGAAGAGCCAGTGGAAATGAACATAAAAATGAACAGAACACCCAAAAGTTCCATGGCTATTTTAGTCTCTATATGGATACATCTATCTTGAATTTATGCCTTGTGTTGAATTACTTGACCTTGTAATAAGAAATTTTGGCACATGGTAAAGATCAGCATCTGAAAAGTAGCCACTGTACGTAAGCCATACATGCTTTTAACGATTAAATTTAACTGCATTTTTAAAGAAAAACAAAACAGCAATTTTAAAACTTAGCTCTTTTACAGCTATGAAAAAGTTATTGCACTGCCATATAAACATCTTGTGTTCACACACACACACACACCCCTTGTTCACCTACACTGAGAACCAAGACAGCTGAATTTAAGTATCTGTAGCCATGTTATCAGCACTGATCTATTACCTCACTTAAGAAAAATGCACTGCACTTAACTAGATTTTTTTTTTTAATCTCTATTTTCACAATGAACTTTTAAAAATACTGGCTTCGTTTGGCATTATATTTTTTTAATGTGTATGTAAATATTAAAATTCTCACCAAATTTCATACGTATGTATTCATATGGGTCTTCTTGCCACAACTCCTCATCAGCATCTGTATAGCACATCAATGGAAATATAACATCTTGGATAATTCCCTGCAATTAAAGAGTTACAAAAAAAAGGATTTAACCTATTAAATCAATCATCGTTTGCTCTCTTCTATTTAAAACAATTTAAATTTTTCTCTTACATCATTTTTAGATATGGGATGGAAACCTTTTAAAATTACACTGTCATAACAGAGAAGAGCCAACTGCTTCAAATTAAAGGATGACCTGCAATGCAATGCAAGCCATTGTGTTTGTTTTGGGCAATGGAGTATTGAGCTAGTAAAGGTGGCATACATTTTGTTGCTGACATTAACTCTGAATTTGTGCGGTGTTACATTATATGTACAATTCTTGATCCATTAAGAAATACTATAGTTTAACTATAGGCTCAGTGTGCTAAAGGGCTGCTGATGAAACTGCATAATTGTTTTGGGGTCCTATTTATATTGTAAGGGCTTATTTAGTTTCCATTTGGATGTCTCAGTTCACACCATTGTATTAAGTCATTATGATACTAATAAAAATGCATTCTATGTTTTACATTTTAAAAGAGTGTCCAAGTCCACGATAAGGAGCATCAACCAATCTGGGTTTTAGCCTTTAGTGGGGCTGCAATCTTGCAAAGAGACATGCTTGAAGACTTGAAGTCTTTAAATCATGATTTGGGGACTTCAACAGCTGAGTCAAGGGAGAGAATTATTCCAGGAGTGGGTGGGTCAGCTTTTGTGGCCTGCATCATGCGGGAGGTCAGACTAGATGATCATAATGGTCCCTTCTGACCTTAAAGTCTATGAGTCTATGAAATCAATGGGACTACTCACAAGCCTCAAGTAGAAGTCTTTGCAGGACTGGGGCCTAAATATTGCAAATGTTTTTGTTTCATCCAAAGAAAATGAATATTTCAACTATGCTAATGTAACAAGATGTGCTTCCCCAGAGCAGACCTGAACTCTCAATAAACAATTTATAATACAAACTCATACATCTTAAATTCTAGTAGGGATAGAGAGTTTATAAACAAACTGACTTATACATAGTAATTTGGTAATTTAGAGACTATTCCCAGAAAATGTTTTACTTGAATATGGGGCTTCAGATTCTTCCAGGTCACAGCATGTGACACTCCTTGATTGATGTAGTTCAGTGTTTGCTGAAGAACTCTAGGAGCCATGTACTGCTTTTCCTTGTACTGATACAGCACCTTCAGCAACACCTGTGAAAAATCAAGTCTCATTAATAGCTTATAGAAATCTGAGCATCTTGCCAGCAACCAAGAAGCCATTTAATCTGCAGGACCACCCGCACAAAGCCCCTCATAGTCTTGCAAATGTAAACAGATTTTTACTACATTAAAATGGTGTTGGCTAGTCTAAGTTAACATGTGACGGGTTCCTCTGGTCTGTGCCACGTCCAATTCTCCAACACAAGTTTAGTTAATTTGCTCAGGTAATTTTTAGTGTTTATGAGAGATGGTGGACTAACAGCCCTGGAGATTGAAGTCCTCTATTTAACCCAACAGATATGGCTCATGCAGCAGTAGTGCAAGTTCTCTACACTCCATCATCAGCAAATGCCTCCTGGGAAAGGAGAGAAGACGGGCCTCAGAATTGTTTGGGTAACAGTGACTCACGCTAACTCTACCTACCACCACAGCACAGGATGATGGGTCCTCTCTCCCCTCAGATAAAGAAGTTAATAAGCACCACTGACATTTCATCTTGCAATTCTTTTTGCAGACCCAGCTGCTGCACTGCTTGCCTGCCAAACTGCTTGGCCTCCTTGGCTGGTGCTCTCCGGCTGTTTGCTGCTTTGTGTTTGAATTTAATATGGCATTATGGAGGCATCTCAGTCACCCCATAGAATATACAGGTATAATAAAACCCTTAATTCAAAACACAACATGCAACAGAGTGGGTAAAGGAGGGCTGGCTCCATTTTCCTTCTCCTGTGCCTCCTGGCCCTACTCTTCTAAAGGGATGGGGCTCCTCCAGATAAGTCTAGCCATTTAAATTGTCAAGCCAGGGGCTGACTGCAAGCCAGAACTTGGATCCACTGCATTAATGATTGTATTTAATCTCCAAGTGATTGGAACAGTCTGGGGACCAACATCCTGCAAAATTTCCCTGCAGCTCAGCCAAGCCTGTAATACCACAATTGTTCTAAAAGAAGCAACTGGTGGGACTAAAGGGAGAGGTCAAGTTCAGTCTCTCTGCTTATTTTATCTTTTGTCTCTCTGCTAAGACTGAAAATGGTGAAAACCGATTAAAAGAAAGTATCCACTGGGAAAATGTCATTCAGATCTACCAATCCCCCGAGACCTTACCAGCAGTGAAATATTGATGAAGTTGAGATCCAATTATTTTGAGAAATAATTCAGTTTTAAAAAAAATCTATATACGAGATTACAAAGTTGCCTCAGACTGTCACAGGAGTTTAACTAGGGATCTAGCTATATATTCACCATGGACAACAGTGCTTTATAAATTGTGTCATGATTTTTGCCTATGTATTAGCCTTCACTGAAATTGACCAGGCTTTGATCCATTAAGGTGTTTGAAAGCCCATTCATTATCTTAGCAGACCTTGGAGATGCAAGATTTTACCCATCGCACTATAGATGGTTTATATATTGCCTTAGACGGTAGACTGGCATAGCACAAAGACTTAAATGCTCTAGGTTTATAATGGCACACACGGGATGTCAGAAAAAGCAATCCTTATTTGTATCAAAATTGCTCTTTACCCTCTTGCAAGCTAAATGAAGAGAAATAGGATATGAAATTGAGTCTTGAGACTCACAGAAGATGAAGTTTGTTTTATGGATGAAACTTTGGTCTGTCCACAACATCATTTTATTGAAAGTGTTGCAATTCAATTGTTATAACTTAAGAAATGTTCGTTGACAATGTTAGTCATTAAGATGACTACATTGATGGTTACAAAAATATTCCATGCAAAAAACCTAACATTTCTGCATCAAGACTGAGAAATGAATCAGATTCTCTAAGCTCTGTTATTATGCCTTAAAATATGGTCTTTCTATTAAATAATCTGTTAATTAAACAATACAGAGTTGGAATGTCTTATACAGCCTTATATATACACAGTAAGTTACAGTATATTCAGAATTGGCTTAATTTTTAAGGCCTAATGTAAAAGCTACAAAACAAGCCAAGTTTGGGGAAAGGGGGAGGAAATCACTTCAATAGTTAAAGATAATATTTTATGCTTAGTGATATTTAACCTATGAATGTGAAACAGGCTCCCATGGTCAAAGTCATTCTACCTTTGTAGTATTCTAAAATATATTCCAAGCTACAGACTCAGAGCACAACTAAGACTAAACAAACAATGTAAATAAATTGTTGAGATATAAACCAAGTCAAGAGTACATATCCTATAATGTTATTTCCTGCATGTAAGGTTGTATCAGAAATTCCAGTTTGTATTCTATATTGTATTTGACAATGAGTAGATGTCAAGAGACCATACTATAGAAGGCAAAGCATAAGGGACCAGTGTTAAAATTGAACTTTCAACCTTCTGCATTTCCTGACTTCAGAGAGCTTAGTTTTTTTTAGTGTTAGTGATGCACTAATTATACAATTTTACATTGAATTCCCTTAAAAGTTATCAGTACTGCTAGTAAGTTCCTTTATCTGGCTACTAAATTCTGTCATCTCTAACTAGGGGCTCATATACACAGCTTTTTCAAATATTTAAATTGATCAAAAAACTTATCAAGTACTAAACATATAAAGTTCCCCACTTTAAATACTTAAAACTACTGAATCACAATTTCTTTACACTTGATTTTAACTTGGTTTGTTTTGTAGATATTTAAATCTAAAGAATATAAGAAGTCAAGTCAGCCATTTGAGTTATGAGTACACAGTATATGGAGAAAAGGTCTGTCTCATCTTACGCTGGGGTTACGTTCCGCAGTCAGCGCATAAAGCGAAAACCGCGTATAGTCAAAATTACATTGAGTGTAATGGCAGGCAGAATCGCCCGCACTACAGAAACAGTATTTAAATTGTTATTTTTCTCTTTTTTTGTTTTCTTCTTGTTTTTGCCGACCGCGTAAAGCTGAAATCGCACATTTAAATGCGCCTAAGATGCGACAGACCTGTAATTCAAACACACATGCAGAAGTCAGAAGCAGCTGAATATATTTTACTCAAACTCTCCACAAAACTTCACCTTTGGTCCGAGATCAAGTGTGCACATTTTTTGTTCAAATTAAATTTAAATTACCAGCAACCGAAATAGGGAAATAAAATCAAAATTGGAATTCCATCATATTTATACTGTGTGCTATGCATGGGCACATACATGCGTAAAGAGATATGGCTGCAGTGATTAGAATATAAGATGATTTCTTGTTAAACCAGTTTAAGTTCTGTGTTGGATAAGTGTATCTCTGAGGATTCCTTGAAGCTGGTACATATGGACAAGAAATCAGCTCTCCTTGGCTGCTCTTATCAAATGAGCAATAGCTAAAACCTGGACTCCAAGAGTGTTTTGTTTTTAAGTTGAGGGAAAGGCCATCCGGTACAATTCCTGGATATGAGTTAGTTTCACCTCTTTCCTTTGTTATTCCCTCAATGTTTGAATTGGAACAATAAAATACAATAAACCGTGAAGGATTTTCTAGTAGCCAGAATACGGTACGAATACTCTTGATCACTTCTTTCCTCACCCTCCTAACAGTAAGACTACAGGTCTGTCTCATTTACGCTGGGGTTACGTTCCGCTGTCAGCACGTAAAGCGAAAACCGCGTATAGTCAAAATTCCATTGAGTGTAATGGCGGGCAGAATTGCCCGCACTACAGGAACAGTATTTAAATTGTTATTTTTCTCTTTTTTTTGTTTTTGCCAACCGCGTAAAGCTGAAATCGTGCATGTTAAATGCGCGTAAGATGCGACAGACCTGTACGCTTATTTGATTATCATAGGACTCACCCCTAATTCATCAGCGGAACAGTCTGTTTTTGTGAAGTCCAAGATTCACAGGTGTCTCAGACAGTGAAGATAATTCCAAGTAATTGATTTTGTCCCTCCAAATCTTCTAGATTATTTTTGTTAGAAGTGGGAATGGGCATAATGTGTATAAATGGCTTTTTTGGCCAGGTTTAAGCAAGTTCATCCAGAGCTACTTCTGAAAAAGATTATTAGTCTTCTTTTTCTTGGATGTCAACATCTATAACCAAGTTCCTGAATTTCCTAGTTACAGGAGCTCCACTTCCCCACTCTATTTCAGCATAACAATCAGTTGGCTCTGGTGTTCATTTGTTCTTTGATACCAAGTGTGGTGGGATAAAAGTTTTGTTCTGCTCTGCCCATTTGAATACAGACTGTTCCACCTCAACAGCTCAAATGACACCAATGCCATTATTAAAAACCTGTTTGCTTTTGAAATTACCTATCATACTTTCCAAAGCTAATCAAATTGGTCTCAGCATCAGCCAGCTGATAAAACTCATTAGACCACTTGTCCTGTGCTATCTGGCTTCTGGAGTGTACTCCCAAGGTAAGTGATCTGTTTCAATTCTTCACAGTTCAGCATTTTCTGAAAGAAGCTATATTTTGTTGCCCACCACCCTAGTGGTATTATTATTATTATTATTATATTATTATTATAGTGGTACGATGACCTCTTACCACTTGCTGTACATTCACTGTGTTGTTTAAGCTGTTTAGAAGAAGAAAGAGTGCAGAAACTTCATTTCCGTATGAAACTAGTACAACTAATAGCTTCACCAAGCAGTCAAAGTGACATGAGGTGTCCAAAAAGTCAGTGGTTGATAACCTTCAGATTACTATTCAAATAAAATCCTGGGTCTATGATCACATCCAGATAATGGATCCTTGGTGCTGGAGCTATATGATTCTTCCCATTTATCATTTGTTTTGGGAGATGCCTTCTTTCTTCTGGAAAACCCATCAGGAGATAGGGAAGGGAGGAGCAGACATGAACTCCACTCCTTTCGAGCAGTAATTAGGACCCTTCTGAAAACTCATGGAGATATGACCAAGAGAGCCTCATATTGGCAATCAGTGATGTTTTGTAACCCAAACAGAAATATAGGAGATGGCTCTTGAGGGGAGGAGGAGGAGCAGGCCTACAGTCACCAAGAACACCTTCAGTGAGTTTGTGCCAAATCTGCACTTGTAATCCCACGGTGCATATTTACTTCCCATTTCTCTTTGATAAAATCAGAGAGTGCACGACAAAGTGTCAGTGGAACTCGAGCCTGTCCTCAAGCGTCAGAAATTGCTTTTTATTTTCTTGTGTTTCAGAGGGTCTCTTTGATTTTGCAATTAAATAAATGTTTTAAGAATTTTTTCCAACGTGTAGTTGAGGGATCAATTCCCTTGCGCACATGCCTTAGGCTGACCTCCACTGCTGTGCAAAAAGTCAGTTTTGAATAACGTGGGCTCCGTTTTGTGTTGGGTTTGATGTCTGCAAACGATCTGCTGGAATAGTATATTCTGGACTTTCCCATTTTTATGTATATATACACACACAGGCACGCATGCACCATCTTCCAAAATGTGTGTCCTTCCTGAGAATCTGATCAAAATAACTCCCCGTTTCTATGTAACTTCATGTTGTTGAGACAGGAGAAGTTTCTATGGGTTCAAAAATCCTGCCCCTCAAGAATTTTCCTTTAAAGACCTGAACCACAGCTGTCTCCTGGATAACACAATAAGAGACAGAGAACAAACTGTCTAAGAGGCAAGTCTAAGAAGTACACCTGAAAAATCTTCTCTATCAAGCAGTATCAATTTGTAACTTTTGAAGACATTTTTCCATGCAATCATTTGCCCAGACTANGGGGGGGGGGGGGGGGGGGGGGGGAGAGAGCCATCCAGGCTTCATAACTCCCCCTTAGGGTGGACAATCTTGGTTCTTGGCTCCTTAGGTCCTATTCACCTTCAGATAGCACATTAGCACCTCTACAAGGAGTTACTGCCAAATCCACTTTAGGGAGAGAATTAAAGCTTGCCTTTCTAAACTGCACTGAATATTGAGAGACAAGGTGGGTGAGGTAATATCTTTTATAGGACCAACCTTTGTTGATGTGGGACAGATTTTGAGCCATGCAGAGCTCTTTTTCAGTTCTGAGAAAGGTACTTGCTGCATCACAGCAAAATGCAAGTTGCAACAGCCTGTTTAGCATAAATAGTTAACACATTGTATGGGACCATTAACACCTCTGCAGGGTGTTAATGGGTTACAGATTGTTCTAATAAGCCATAAATCCAGTGCCCCTGCTCAGTCCTGTGAGCCCAGGCTCTAGGACCCTGTCAGTTAGGAGGGTCCCAGAGATTGGGCTGCAGCCTGAGCCTGAACATCTTCACTGCAATTAAACATCCCTTTAGCCTAAGCCCAAATCACTGTCACAGGCCTAACTGTGGTATAGACATACCCATAGTGTACTTCAACAGATTACACAAGCAACAAACAATATTTCTTAAGAAGTGAACACTGGATTGTTTCAGTTGATAACTTACTACTGTAAGTATTTCCTGCATACTCCCTGATAGCATCAGGTTAATGCAAAATATTTTGAAAGGAGCCATATCCTTCGAAAAGATGAGGGAAGGAAGAAATTATTGTTAAATGTCACATTTACTCTAATACCCCAGGTTCAAGCATTTCTTACCTGTTGGACACCAACAGCAAATGCCTTTAGGAACACTTCAGCAAATTCATTGTACTCCTTGGAAACATTACCAGGGCTTCCATACCTAGAATTAAAAGTGAAAAATTCAAGTATGCAGAAATATTTTGCTGAATTTCATATTAGAAGTTAGGTTTTTTCAATTTGACAGCATGGGAAGAACAGCTACCTCTCAAAAAGTCTAGCCAAGATGTGCAAAGCCCATTTCTTGGATTTCCACCAAGGCAATTCTGGTCTATCATCTTCATCAACTTGAAGAGTTTCCTTTAGGAAGAAAGATTAAATTTGTTGAATATTGCTGAAATGTCAAATTAAAAAAAAATTTTTTGCTTTTCTTTTTGCACTATTAGCTGTGTAAGCACTCTTCCAGATCTACAGAAATATCAGATATAAAAATATGAGTTAAAAAAAGAAAGCCCACAATAAAAAGGTAACGTATAAATGTTCAAATACAACTTTCCTTTGTAAAAAGCCAACATGAGTTACAATACAATTTGCAAGTTGCTGTTTTGTCTATAAAGAACAGGTAATATTTTAAACTTTCTCCATTTAGTCTCTGTTTAAACCACCATATTAACCTTACAAAATCTTATTTGTCCTGCCACACATTTAGAAGATGTCTTGTAGAAAGAATAAAGAAAACAATACTGTTAACATTTTTAACCAACTTTTAAATACAGGAAATTGAATTCAGAAGCCAATTTGCAAGCCCAAAGAGAAATATACACATAAAAAAAGTACTTACAGCAGGTACATCTCTGTCCACAACTGTTTTTAGAATTTCTATCCATTCTGTCAGGTTTTGCTGATTTATCAGCTCCAGAGGTAACGTATACTATTTAAAAAGCATAAAATAGGTTCAGTATAAAGCCATTTAAAACAACCTGATCAACTGCTTGAATTATATATGTTTGAATGCTCATCTATCAAAATCTTACTGAACATCTGCTATACACTTGGATACGATGAGCGGTGAGCAAAGAAGTGAGCGTGATATTGGATGGTATTAGACAGCGATCTTTTGCAGCCTATTCTACATCCTCAAAAACATTCTGCTTACTTTCAATTCTGCCTTACTTAGAATTTTGCTAAAATATGATTTCACAATATCTAAGTTATTATATCTTTCCGAATCAGAGACTATTATTTTCTTCGCTTAAAGTACAATAGAGGGATTGGTAAATCTGGTTTTAAATTTCATTGCAAGACTACCCAACCTCTCTAATATTAGAATATATGTTCTGAACAGCATGTTAGTCCAGTTTCCTTCTTGTTAGATAAGCTCAATATAGTAACACTCTACAAAAGTATGATAAATGGTTGTTTCTAGTGTTAGAAAACCACTCTGGCTTACTCAGGGGTAGCACTGGCAGGTTCCAGAGAGTTCAAAGATAGTAGACTCAAAATTTTTTTTAACTTTTAAACTAAAATAAATCTGTATTATTGGGGTTATGNCCACCTGTCAGGGACAGTACTTGGTCCTGCTAGTGAAGGCAGGGGACTGGACTCAATGACCTTTCAAGGTCCCTTCTAGTTCTATGAGATAGGTATATCTCCATATATATTTTTTATTTTAAACCTTCATATTAAACCTTTGCTCAAGAATACAGAAAAATTTGCTTCTACCTGAACAAGAGCATAGAAGATTTTGAAGATCTGTTTCTGGATGAGGACAGACTGATCAGATGGATCAGACAGAAGCTGAATGAAACGATCTTTCAGAACAGGCAGGAAGTGCTGCATTGCTGCTATCAAGGGACTCCGCTCCTCTGGTTTCTTGTACCTTTAGGCAAGAATAAAATGCTTTACAAAGATTTTACAACTAACTTTATTGATATGAAAAGTAAGTTGTGCATGCACAGAAGAGAGGCACATAGGCCACTGTGGCTTCTAAGGATAGATTATTTAAAAAACTGAGTTATATCTTACTATGGCACTCATGGGGTCATATAAAAAGTGCTATACCAGCACAGAGACAAACCTGAATGAAGTTAGAAAACAACTTAGCTTCCATTACTGTACTATCGTTCAACATTACCGTAATGTTCTCCTGCTGACTCACTCGCTTTGAATGCCACATCACATATATGCCACACAATTTTCTATGGTAAAACAAGGTCACAGTAGCAAGAAAACAGTGAGCAAAACCCATAATGTTATAGCCAAGAAAGTTACAAGTAGAGCTGGTCAGAAAATATCCAACAAGACACTTTTTCACCGGAATTTGCCAAAATTGAAACATTCCGTGGACGCTGTTTGATTCTGATAGAACCAAGACAATGGAGGAAGTCATTTCCTATCATCTCGCCTACCCAACTCCACTGGGTTGTTGGAGAGCCTGGGCTTCCAGGTTTGAAGCTCCTTGATAGCCTGGTGCTTCCACGGTGGATCTAGGGCAGCCTGCCAGGAAGACTTACCTGGAACCAGGGCTCTATTCCCTTTCATAGAGAATTTCAAATATTTTTGCTTTTTGTTCCAAATTGGAACAAAACCGACATTCAAAATATCAAAATTCTCCACTGTGATGGGGTATACAAACACCACACTGGAGAGCAAGGGGTTAAGGAGCAGTTCTGGGTCCAGGCAGCTTCACCCAACCACACCTGTGACACCTGAACAAGTTGCCGGCAGGGTAGCAGAGCAGCTCAGAGGGAGGCAATCAAAAGGGAGCACACCGGTGGCTCTGAACTCTGGGGGCAGTGCTGCCCAGGAGCTCGTTGCCTGAGCACACGTACAAAGGAAAGGCAGGTGACTGACTGTGTAGGTCAGTGACTTTATTTGAGATTCTTTGATTTACTCTGTGGGGAAAAGAAGGCTTGGTAGGAAGTGGTCCAGGGGGCAGCTACTTAGGACCCATCACTGCCTACTATTGGGCCCTGGACCAGAGCCTGCTGGAGAGGGTGGGCCTGAGCTCCCCAACCCACTCCAAGACGACAACAGGAGCGTTCATCTCGAAGACCCTGACCCCAAAGCCCCCCATGCAAAAGGGATGGACCAGAAACCGGGCCGACCGGGGGGGGGGGGGAACTGCTGAAAGACAGGACCGTATTTTCAATGGGGGAGATGACCTGCCATATCCCCACCTCAGCACTGTTGGAGTTTGTTCACCTTCTATATCCACAAAATGCTATTACCATTTTTCACCCATTTCTAGTTATAATAAAGAAAAGATCCTATTAGCTGAACAATTGTCAGATTAGAGTATTATCTGATACTACCAGTGATGTTCTAAACTAAGGATTTAAGAATAAAGTTTTACACTACAGTACTTCAGAATTCACAGCTTTACTTAAACAATTAAGTATCCTCATTCTCATGCCACCACATTTTTGGACTTTATACAGTTCAACTTAAATACACAAATTAACCTTCTAATAGGGCCAGTTCACAAAAACAATGAAAACCTACATAATCGGATATTAAATGCTTGTCTGATCAAAATTGTATAACAATTTAAACAGCAAGAGTCCAACCCAAAAATCATAAATATGGTTCCTACAGATTAACTTAATCAGAAACATAAAGCTTAAGAAAAAATGGAGAACGTAAAAATGTTCAAGGAAAGTCCACTACCAACTTGCTTGAAGATACAATGATAAAGAACATGGTAACAACAGAATCGGAAAGATGAAAGAAAACAATCTGACCTATGTAAAGGCCTGCCAGTTGAAATACTGGCTGGCTTTGAAGCAACAATGCTGAAGGGCCCAGGTGATTTACTTTCCATCTGAAAAGTCAATTCAGCTCTTAAAATATTAATCTAAAACAGGTCTAAAATTTGTTAAGTTAAAGCTGATCGACCTACAGGCTGCAACAATGTGGCTTAAGCCATAACACTACACAGTGAGGGACAGATTTTCAAAGTTAACACATGTAATTGCAGGGACTGAATTTATGCTTAGATATACCTGGTTTATAGCCAAACATCAGATGTTCACAAACAAATTAAGCATTTAAGGCACTAGATTAGGAGCTAGAGAAGAGGATTTTATCTGTGGCTCTGCTACAGCTACAGACTTCCTATGAGAGAATGGACAATGCATATGCACAAGGGGCCCAAACTAAGATTGCACAGACAACCTTAATTCTGGCATTTCATAACTTTTGAATTTTTGGACTTCGCAACCTTTATGTATTTTTTACATTAACACAATATCTAGATTACAAATTGTCTAGATGTCTAATAAAAGTTATTTCTCAGTTTTTGACAAAGCCATGCTTTTGTCCCCTGGACACACTTTCCCCTATCACTAAGACTTGTGCTACCATGCCCATCTTCAACTCTCAGAAAGCGACTGCTTTAAAGAAACCCTAGTATTCTGATCTCAAATCTCAAAGTTTTAATATGAAGAAAGATTGGTATGTACTGTGTTTATGGAACTAGTTAGGAAAGACAACATGAGCTACTATCTCCAGATGGTGAAATATTATCAAGACTTGTTATTGAATTCAGGTTTATATTAATTACCTCCAATATCAGTGTTCAGTGCAACATGCAATTCAATATTTTATACATTAACCTCCAGCTTGTATTCAGCAGTATATATATATAAAACTTACAGAAAATATATTGCTACAAATGGATAGACTTTCTATGTTTTTTGTTTGGGGAAAACTCACTCATAGTTTTTCACAAGTTGATAAAGACAAAGGAGAATTCCAAGCCAGCAAGCACTGTTATCAGACTGAAGATAAAAACCAATTTTCTCCACAACTGCAGTCCAGCGGTTGGGGTAATCATGCTTGATAATATGGTGAATGCAAGTAGTAAGCTGTACTCTGGAAGTCAAACACACACATGGTTAAACAAATAACTACCTTCATTATTTTAAGAGGTTTTTTTGTGATGATGAAATAGCTCATTTTTGGCTGAACAGATAAAACTCAACATGCGTTCGGAAGTCTTGTTTACACACAAAGGAGTCTAATCTGATCTTCTACTTCCCTTCTGCTTGGCATTTACTATCTTCTGAAATTTTGTAAAGGGTTATAATAATTTAGGAATCCATTCCTCTCCAAGTACAAAAGATGTTACACCAATAAATCGCTTACATGTTGTACAATGTACAAATGAAGAATGAAAAGCCATTTTCTCTCACTGCATTAATTCTATGCTCTCCAATACATAAGAACATCAGAATGGCCCTACTGGGTCAGACCAAAGGTCCATCTAGCCCAGGGGTTCTCAGACTTTTGTACTAGTCACCCCTTTCACACAGTAAGCCTCTGAGTGCAACCCCCCTTATACATTAAAAACACTTTTTTATATATTTAACACCATTATAAATGCTGGAGGCAAAGCGGTGTTTGGGGTGGAGGCTGACAGCTCGCGACCCCCCCCCACATGTAATAACCTCACGACCCCCTGAGGGGTCCCGACCCCCAGTTTGAGAACCCCCTGATCTATCCCAGTATCCTGTCTTCGGACAGTGGCCAGTGACAGGTGCCCCAGAGGGAATGAACAGAACAGGTAATCATCAAGTGATCCATCCCCTGTCGCTCATTCCCAGCTTCTGGCAAACAGAGGCTAGGGACACCATTCCTGCCCATCCTGGCTAATAGCCATTGATGGACCTATCCTCCATGAATTTATCTAGTTCTTTTTTGAACCCTGTTATGGTCTTGGCCTTCACACCATCCTCTGGCAAGGCTTCCACAGGTTGACTGTGCATTGTGTGAAGAAATACTTCCTTTTATTTGTTTTAAACCTGCTGCCTATTAATTTCATTTGGTGACCCCTAGTTCTTGTGTTATGAGAAGTAGTAAACAACCCCTCCTTATCTACTTTCTCTTCACCAGTCATGATTTTATAGACCTCAATCATATTTCCCCTTAGCCGTCTCTTTTCCAAGCTGAAAAGTCTCAGTCTTCTTAATCTCTCCTCATACGGAAGCCTTTCCATACCACTAATCATTTTTGTTGCCCTTTTCTGAAATCTGCGTGTTATAATCTGTGTGTTACAATCCAAGACCCAATGAAATGTAGTATGCAAGTGGTATTAATTTTAAAAGAACAGTATCAAAACTATGACTATATTATAAGCAAATTAAAACTGTATACCTAATTAGTTCAGGAGAATGAATAATGGCTTCTACAATATTTTCACGAATACAATGTCTATCTTCTTCTGGGATGGAATAAGGTGGGATATCCCCTGGTGTAGTTTCACGATCAGGCCAATACTGAGTTATCATATTCTTCAAGTAGATAACACCTGTCAGATAACAGCAAGACATCACTTGGTATCAATACAAAAGTCAGTCATTATGCGGATATGCGTATTTTTACATTTAGAAAATGCACTCCATAAATGAACTCTGACTGAATGACAACATTTAACATACCAGAGAGCCACCATACCTGCACTCAAAAGCCACTAATCTCCCAATTTTCTACATGGAACAAAAATTTCTCCTTCTTCAGTTATCAAGTATGGCATCTGTAATATTTCTTAAGACTGCTATTACCAACACTTCATCATCTTTTCAGACAATGTTTTTGAAAATAAGAGTATTGAAAGACATATTTCCACTTCTTGTTATGAAGAAGAGTTGTGGTAACTTTTTATTAAAACACATCTCTGAAGAAGCTTCCTTTGTAATTATTTTTGAGATCAATTTTTTGGTATTTAAAAACAAGGCTAGTCAGCATTAAATCTCTATAGTCAAATATTGCTTGTATTTTAAAAGTCTGATTTTGTTCTATAATGTGACTATGTTTGGGCTACATGATCTGCTTTACATTCAAGTGAATCCTGAAAGCAAATTGAGTTTCTCTACACAAACATTATAGGTTATCTGCTATAAAGAGTCATATTAGGTTGCTGACATAGATGCATGTTTCCGCTAATTGACAAAAATTCAAACTGTTTATGTGGCAGATTCCAGATTACTATGCTTTATGAATCTCTTTTCTTTACAAGTGCAAAAGAAAGTCCAGATTTACAAACAGTTACAGCAAAATTAATATTAACTGAATTCTGACTACACCTGTATAATGTACCATAGGTTCTCTGCTGGTTTTCAATTACATGTTTATATGGTGTCTAGCACCAGTATCAGAAAGGATCCAGAGAGCATGCCTTGTAAACCTGTTATTCTGAATGTGATGATGTAGTTCCTGATCTTGCCAGCTGATCTGTATGGGCACAAGAATCTGCCAGTATAAGTTAACTAAGAAAATCAGGGTTTTAGTTCAGATTATTTCTGCTGTCCTTTTCCTTATTTTCTGTAACCAGAAGTTATCCTACTTACTGCAATATGGATATGAGCCATTCCCAAAGAAACAGAAACGGATGGTGGGATAATTATTTTCAACACAGTCAGATATGACATAATGTAAAAATAAGTTCAAAAGACCCAAGAACCTCCACAGATTGCTTAGTTTTTCCTTGGTTTACTATGAGATAGTTTTAAAGAGAATATTTACAAACACTTCATCTACCTTTTCATTTTCAAATCTTTTAATATATGTCAAAGCTTGTAGCCTTTTGATTCTGAAATTCTAAGTTCTTCCCATGTAATAATACCCCGGCCATGTGGTAGAGGTCTGGTGCAAGGAAATAAACGTTATTCTTTGGGAAATTCTGCACAACTGCGCAATGCAGAATTTGCGCAGAATTAATGTTCTGCACAGAATTTCATTTTTTTCCTGCAGAAATGGTGCTGCAGAGCTGCTGGCCACTGCTAAGGGCTGCTGGACCCGGCAGAGCCCGGCTCCCCAGCTCGCAGTGCACCTGTGCTGGAGGGCTTTGGTTCCCAGGTTTGCCGACCCTGCTTAGTCACATGGTGCAGCTGGGCTCCCTCCCTGTACAGCAGCTGCGCTCTGTGAGGAGAGACAAGAGCAATACCTGGGGTCTGCAGGGAAGGGGCGCTGCCTTCTGTGAGGAGAGACTGAGGGTAAGCAGGAGTAGGGACCTGCCAGGGGGATGGGGGTGTAACTCCAACTGTTCCAGGGGCAGCTGAATCTTTAAATTGTGCCCCCCACACCCAATATCAGCAGGTACAGGTCATCTCTACCCAGTGGGACAGTAACCAACCTGAACAGAGCCTGCAGCTGGGCTCTGGGGGCGAAGGGGGTGCAGGTGTCTGGGCCAGGAGCACCACGCAGCCCCTCCAGTACCCCCAAATACACCATCCCAGTACACAGTCCCCCTCCTCCCTGAGCCTGGCATTTGGGAACTTGAAATATGGTAACCCTATGGAAGCAGGGCAAAAGACAAAAAATTACTAAAAGATCAGAGAGGCAGAGTTTTCCCCGCAAGATGTGCCCAGATGGCACATGTGACACATCCAGACTGAGGTGCCCGACAAAAGCATAATAGAGAAACAGGAACTGGGTTGTCGTAGGGGTTTCTTTAACTCTCTACTCCTGGGGGAATCTTTTTTGTTGTCTTTATTGTTACACACATACTTGCTGACAGGTATTTTGAAAGAAATGACCAAAATAATTGAAACTGGTGTGATTATATTGTGTTATTTTGACAAATAAAATATGCAGAATTTTAAAATATTGTGTGCAGAATTTTTAATTATTTGACACAAAATTCCCCCAAGAGTAAAAAGTTCCAGCCCTGCTGAGGACCCATGTGGAGGTCAATATAGTTCCATGTGATGGAATTTCTGTGCATTGTTTTTTATTTTAGTGTGCTAAAAACCAACTTAGAAATTACTTCCAAACGCTGCATTAAAAGAACATTACTGTTACAAAGGCAAGCATTCAAAAATTCAGAAAAACAAAAAAGTTATGGTTACCCTTGCCATCTTAATTTGGCCTCCATGTATGCATATGCATGACAGTACACAATTATATTTAATTGCGTAATAAATTAGGATTATTTTTTCCACAGGACACTCATTCACTGCACAGAATGGATTGTGCTCACTAAACTGGTAGCTTATTCAGTATTTCTTTTTATCTTCATCATTCAACATATGATTACAAGTCTCATTTACTACACAGGCAACCTTAATTCTGGCACTTTCTAGTTTTTGAACACTTGACTTTGCAACCTTAATGTCATTTTCATTTTTTTGTATGTAATGTGTATACAGTATGTAAACATTCTGAGTATAAAGAAAAAGGAAACTTGCCTGCCTGTCTCACTGGTAAATCCAGTTGCTCTGACATAGTGATCTGAAGCAGAGTTGAAACAAAGTTCACTGACTTATGAGCCTGCAAAGCAGAAGACAAAACCAAATAAGTCAGATGTCAAAAAATAATACTGGAAACCAATCATGTCTTGCAAATAAAACTTTGAAGCTTCAGGATACTCCAAGTAAATATATTTTCAAAAATGTCTGAGTACCATGTGATGCAATCATTAGAACATCAGCAATTCAAACTATGTTGTAATATCAAGTGACAAATGAAACCTTTCAAACACCTTGAGTTTGATGTATTCAGAAGATCACATGGTGGGGGGAAAATTCTTATTGTTTACTGAAGACTACATTTCCCCCCTCCCCCAGTGTCTGAAACAGATTTCTGTAATCAGATTTCCTTACCCCAGAATAAATTATCCCGTTTAGGACAAATATATTACAGCATGACAACACAGCTACAACTACACTGTGTAATTAAATAACAACTTGGCATTCTGAATTAAGACAGCATGGAATGGTGGTAAGTCAAGTCATTATTTGACCTTTTTAGCATTTGTAGATGCCAGGCTATACATATTTTCTAACATCATAGTATTCTCAGATTTTGTCCAAGATTCGTCATTCATTGATCTGCTACTGTGACCTGAGGCTATGAGTGTACACAAATTTGAACCAGACTAAAAACATATTTTTAAAGATATGTTTGTGTTTAGACAGACCCTTTGCTTATAGACTTATATTTAACCTAATTTTCTGCCATGTTTAAAGAAAGATTTGAATATCTAACATTATATAAAATCACCCTCCATTAAAAATGTTTTAAAAAATTATACCCTAAATGTTTAGATGAAGTGTGTGAACATCTACAGCTCAAATAGAGAACCATAAGACTTTAGTCTATTAAAATCAGACTATGTGAGCTATAATTGCTCTCAGAAAAAGGAAACTGATAAGTTAGCTCTTTCCTAAGTAAAGGAGATGATTAATGTAATTTAAGATACACGCAAGGAGAAATAAAGGCAATTTTCTTGTCTTATTGCATGTAAGTGCAGTTGGGCAAAGTCCACTTTGCTGTTAAAATTCATGGAACCATTTTTCCAATAAGTCCAAAGTTTTATCTTCTTAAGCAATGCTGACAGGGGGCACTGGATCTCAAATGACTTCCCTTTACATTGAGACATGGATGATTCATCAAGGCATGAATTCATGATAGACTAATCTGAGCAGTTTGCAACTCTATTATTAAACTAAGCACTACATTCTCTTACCACAACTGACTGGTGATTCCCTTTTACCTCACTACCAATAAATATGGCCTTCTGTAACATAAAAGAATTGTATTCTCAACATCAGAATACACTGCACAATGGCAAACTTACAGAACCTTGGCTTCTGCATGGAAGCCTAAACAGAGTAACATCAGCAATGTAAAAAAACTGGCAGGATATGCACAATAAGTCTCCTCAAAGGAATATAGTTTCTTCACTACACTGATTAACTTTACCTACAAGAAAATGTTGTATGCATTCTCAATATTATTAGCCAAGTTTAAAAATATGATAGCGACCTATATGCCCCTAACCCCAGCATGAAAAATTGGAAAAGACTAAAAGAAGAAAATTCCCTGAGAGGAAGTGACCTTGACTTAAACCTACACAATATATAAGGCTTTGTTTATAATACCCTGTTACAACTTGAAAACATTTCTTCCTTGATTTTTGTCCTTTATCCACTTGTGAAATGTTGCTTTCTTGCTTGTCTTTGCATAACATAAGTCAATATAGTGGGTTTACCTGCTTTTCAGTATACAGGTATCAATGATGTACACCTGGGATCGAGCAACATAACACCTACATTTTATAGGAAAATGTTTGTTACCTACACATTATGCACTTTGCTACGTCCCATATGAAGCAAAGAAAATATGAACATCTTCAAGATCATTAAAAGGGCATTACCTAGGACATTACAAAATGAAAGAATGCCTCATTACAATACAGTATAAAATTATGATAAACCAGTATTTTCCAGCTCCTCTACAAGATAAACAAGCCATCAAGAAAAACGCACTTTTACCAGGACCAAGTGTTCTTTGTATACGATCAAATAATCAGTAACAGCACGAATGCGTCTTATAAGCATTTACAACATCAACAGATTAGTTTATCCAGTTGTGGCATTCTCTCTACACAAGTTTCATCTCCTAAATGCTCTAGATACAAATTCATTTACACTTGTTCATATATTTGAATATTCATGCAACTTGCCTTTCCTAGTCAATTCCATACTTTTTAATAGTTTGAGTTCTGATTTTTTTTTTTAAACTTTAAACACCTTCATTTTAAACAATATTAAGAAGCAAACTTAACTGGAAGTTAACAAGGTTTTTTGTTGGAGATTTTTAAAAATACACATTTATGCATGCACATTCTAAGCATTGGGTCACAAAATCTACATATGATATATATCAGACTGTGGAAGTCCACAGAAACAGTGCTTCCACTACGTACAGCTCAAGTGTCCTTTTTTTCTTTTTAAACAAAGCGTGCACTGGAATCATTATTCCTACAGATTCCAGGGGTTCAAGATACAGGAGCAGAGGAAAGAAAAGATAGGAAGTAATTGGGAATAACAGACACTGCAGAGTTTAAGGGTCTATGGCCCCCTACCTCTCCACAGCTCTGTGTCCTAAAGATGTGGAGCTTGTCATCAAATGAAGCATATTAGTTTATATTAAAAAAAGGTTGTGTTTTTGTTTAATCATCTGATTACATGAATTTCTGCACCTGTTTAAGATTTCTCTAGTCACTGCACTTGTGGAAATGGATGGAACTGAAGTACTTTTCTTGTAGTATGTTTCAATTGCAGTGACATGCATTAGGCACCAATTCAGCAAGGTAATGCAGCACAGGACTAACTTTAAAGTCAATGGACTACTCACATGCTTAAAGTTGGGCATATGATTAAGAATTTGGCTAACTGGGAGTTCAGTGAGAATTTTTTTTTAATTTAAAAGCTAGCCTATGCACAAGGTGATGCCATCTATGTAAAAGGTGACTTGAGTTAAACTAAATTAAACCCGTGCGGACATTCTTATTCATAACTAAAGTGGCCTTAATTTTAATTTAATGTATTCCCTTTAGCAGAGTAGAGGCTCATTCTTGAAGTAGCTGCACTAGTAGCACAGCAGTGAGATAGGCTCTGCATGAAAGATGCAAGTTGTTCTCCTAATCTATGCAATTAATGAGCACTAAATTCACACACAGATACACATCAATATTTACATTTTATATCAAATTTGGGCTCTCAAGATGTGCTTCACAACAACCCAATCTTTCCCATACTACTAAATTGAAGGTAGGTTCCAGTGTGAAAAATGTTGAGAATCATTGCCTAATACAATCAATACACATGCAGCTAAGCCTTAACAAGACTCATTTTGGTAGGTCCAATGAAAATTTAGGCCTCAGAGAAGTCAAGTAAATTTCCCCCTTGCTTTCCATTACTTTATAAAAAAAACAGCCTTCAAACAAGTACATTCAAACATTTAAGATGCTGATTGAGCGCCCACTGAAGTCTTTCCATTGGCTTCAACAAGAGCTGAGCCTGATGAAATTGACTACAAAGGGCATGGCTACACTGGAAACTTAAAAGTGCTGTCATGGGAACGCTCCCGCGGCAGCGCTTTGAACTGCGAGTGTGGTCACGCACGAGCGCTGGGAGAGAGCTCTCCCAGCTCTCCTGGTAATCCACCTCCATGAAGGAATTGGCTCCCAGTGCTCGGAGCCTGTTTACCCTAGCGCTTTAAAGCTTGATTCCCCCCCCCCACCACCACCCCCGAGCCAGCAAGTTAGAGCGCTATAAAATGTAAGTGTAGACAAGCCCAAAGTCAATGAGAATTTTGCGATGTCAACAGGGGCTGGATTTCACCCTCAGGGTATGACTACATTGGGGTGAGATTCCCAGCTCAAGGAGACACACTCAGGCAGGCTCTCATCGAGCGAATGCATGAAAAATAGAATGTAGCCATGGCAGCACAAGGGGCTAGCTACCCCAAGTATGTGCCCAGCTAAGACTCTAGGCAGGTACTTGGGGGTAGCTAGCCCATCCCACTGCTCAGGCTACACTCTGTTTTTAGCATGTGAACTGAATAACAGCTAGCATGAGCATGTCTCCAACTTGAACTGCAGACATATCCTAATTGTCTGAGGCAAACCAACAAAACCAAACAAACTCATAATTCCAATGGATCATTCTGTTGCACCTGAATACTTAATTAATTTTCCAACAAGTGGCCTTACATACTATAACTAAGATTAGAACCATATACTGGAGGTAGTCATTGTGATCACAGCATAAAAGTTTTTGGACAGACTTGCCTGTTGCAGCCATCTCTAAGCTCCTACCGTATTTTTATTCTCTAACAAATGGCTGTGTCCCAGCATTCCCAGTCCCTGTTCACTGACACAACAGCTAAAGAAAAAAAAAAGCTCTGTGTTTTAAGCACTTGTTTTATACAGCCATTGACTTCTTTTGTTCTGAATGCCCAGGATGAGCTGGAATATCTGAGAACATAAGAGGCAAATTGGGAATGAGAACTTAAAATAAGGAGAGGAAATTCAGGCATAAATTAAATCTAACTTTCAGAATATTTCACATTCAAACAGTAATAGTCTGAATGAATGAAAGTTTATTTATTCCCCCTTATGGCAATTGTTTGAATTTAGAATATTTTGTTTCTATAGATTTCCACTTACCACAGCCTTCAGAAATACCAGATATGGGTATAAAATATCCCACAAGTAGTTAACATCACCCAAGACAGGAACGAAATTTGCAGGCTTCCAGAAGTGTTTCTACTTAATGCTCAAATTTTATAGAGAACAAGAGAAATTCTTAAGTCTAAGTCATTGGCATCAGCAAAATGTAGACAAATTAGTATTATTATGCTCTAATCTTCCTTGTTTACATACATTTTAATATGTACAAAAATTAATGAAGTTAGAATTACAATTATGTTTAATTGCAGCAGACTTTCTGGTAATAAAAGCCTGTCCTTTTCTACCAAGTAATACAGCACTTAATAGCCAGGCTGACCTACTGCTCTTTCCCCACTCCAACATGCTGTGTCACTGGTATGACTGTTGTCTAAGAGCCAAAGAATTCAGGGACTTTTCCCCTGAGCAATCTTTGCCATTCAGCCTTACTAGCTGAGGAATGTTTCTATCAGACCACAAATGTTACCCCACTGTTTGTTAGCATCAGTTTTCCAGAGCCTACACATCTTCATTCAGAAAGTTGATTCACTAGATATGTGCCTGCCTACCTGATATAGTCAGACATGTTCAATTATATTACAAACAGAAAACTGTAACATGTGCTACATAATCTCACCTATAAAATTCAATCTGATATTAACATGATAGAAAGCAAATCACTTCAGATAGGTAAGTAGTACAGAGAAAAGGCATTCTTTTCCCACAAGATAAATGTAACTTTAATGGATATAGTTCATACCAAAATATATTTTATGAATATTAAAAGATAACCCCCAACAACTTCATCTCATTTTTGCTAGACAGGTAACAAACTTTCTTGTTCTCCCTTGGAGCATGAAGATTTTAGGCTATCATAAAAGCCATACTGCATATGGTATTTTTCCAAAATTGTTACAGTCAAAGCAGCAAACCAAAGGACTGTTTTTAAAAATAAAATATTTATTATACTTTGCTAGACTGGAACCACAAGTTATGTAAACAAAAAACAAATATTCTTCCAGGGTAGCACACATTTTAATAAAGATCAGATGAATAATTTGCATAATAGGTCAAAATTAAGTAAATATAAACTGCTAAAAATGTCTGTTTATTTCATATCTATATGGTCTCTGCCACTAGTTGAGCAAGTAAACTATTTTACAAAGAGATGCAACAGTTTTTTTTTTTAAAAAGTTCAGAATGGCTTTACAAAGTATTCTAACACTGAATTCTTTATTTACCTTTTCCAAGCAAGATAAACACATTACTGAACTCTGGTGTTTTTAACAAATTAAAAAAACAAAAAAAACAACTTATCTTCACCAATCCAGAAATGGTAGCCTTAAACAGCAAGACATTATTACATTAGGGCAGGGGTAGGCAACCTGCGGCATGCGTGCCAAAGGCGGCACGTGAGCTGATTTTCAGTGGCACTCACACTGCCCAGGTCCTGGCCACCGGTCTGGGGGCCTCTGCATTTTAATTTAATTTTAAATGAAGCTTCTTAAACATTTTAAAAACCTTATTTACTTTACATACAACAGTAGTTTAGTTATATATTATAGACTTATAGAAAGAGACCTTCTAAAAAATTTAAAATGTATTACTGGCATGCGAAACCTTAAATTAGAGTGAATAAATGAAGCCTCGGCACATCACTTCTGAAAGGTTGCCAACCCCTGCATTAGGGTGAAGAATTCAGTTGGCCATTAAAAAAATGCTGAAGCCATTCTGATTTAATCTTTTCACAAGTTGGTTGTATCCATCTAGTCTCTCTTGTGAAGTTACTGTTTGTTGCATATAAAAAGTGTAAGATATGCAATATTACTAAGCAGCAGTGTCGGGACACCTATTCAAGCATGAGGTAGGTGAGGTAATATCTTTTACTGGACCAACTTCTGTTGGTGAGAGAAGATGGTCCAATAAAAGATATTACCTCACCCACCTTGTTTCTCTCATATCCTAGGACCGACACAGCTACAGTAACACTGCATATTGTAAAGAGAGCATACATTCACATCAGATCTTGCCAAGCAAGCCATTGCAGCCCTAACTCATCAGAATAGTCTGCAGGTACAGAAGCCTGTTTTGTGAGAAAAAAAGTGCAGTCTAAGGCTATGTCTACACCACAAACCTTACAGCGGCACAGCTGTACCACTACTGTACCATGTAGCTGCTCCCCTGCTAGGATAATTAAACCACTCCCAATGACCAGCGTTAGCTATGTCGGCAGGGGAGGCTCTGTCCACACCAGCACTTTTGCCGGTGAAACTTATGTCAGTCGGAGGGGATGTTGTTTACCACACCCCTTACAAAAGTGCTAGTGTAGACAAAGCCTTAACTAGAGTTAGCCAACTCCATTGTCTTTTTCTCCACCTGAAAACGCACATGGAAACTACAAGATGCCTTGTCTTCACAAGGATTTTACCTAGTATTAGTTAACTTGAAATAGCAAACTCAGGTTAAGACCACAACTATGCCCCAACCCCAACCCCCACCCCCGAGTGAAGACAGCCTTCTGGCCTCCTCCTGTCCATAAGGGGATCTCAGGTGTTGACCCTGCCTGCAACAGTATTTTCAAACTTGCTTTTTCACAAGCTAATCTCTCCCATTCCTCCTCTTAGGCTAAATCTACACTACTAAGCCAATACCAGCACAGCCCCCTAGTGCAGATGTAGCATACGTATTTTCTCGGTCGGTGTAGGAACACCACATCTATGAAGCACTCTTCTATCAGCATGGGTTTGTCTACACTGGAAGTTTTGTCAGTAGGGCTGATGATGATCAGGGAAGTGTTTTTTTCACACCCGACTGACACAGCTATGTCAATATAAGTTTTAAGTACAGAAAACATCTTAGACAAGAGTATAAATATTAGGATTTTTTCCTCTTAAAAATTGTACACCGAAATGTATACCAGGGAAGGAAGGCAAAGATGATAAAGTCCTTTTAGAACGATGTCATGTACCGACACCTTTGGTTTTTGAGTAGTGGGGAAATGTGATGGTTACTAAGAAGCAAGTGCACCTTATAATAGTAAGCCACTTGAGAAAGCATGAGTTAGTGGTTTGAAAATGGCACATACCCAGGACTCCTTTGCTCTATTCTTGGCTTTACCACTGATTAGCTGCATGACAATGGTGGACAAATCACTTAAGACCATCTTAGTTTACCCATCTGAAAAATGGGACTACTACTATACTTACCCTACTTTATAATGCCAAAAAGCTTAATTAACGTTTGGGTTCAGCATTTGGAGATCTTTGGATCAAAGGCAGGATTGTATGTGCAAATTATGCATTTTACTCCAAAGCTTTCACTAGTCAGTCTAGGCTCAAGAATTTTATTTAAACAATTATTTCAGCATCAAGGCATTTACGTGTGTGTAAAATAGGAGATTAATGCTACTCAATTTACACTGATTTATTTTGTCAGGCTGAGGGTATGCTTTGGTGACCAGTCTTCAATATTGTATGGTACTCTACATACAATATTTCAGACCAAGGAGACATCAGATTATGCCTAACTTTTGAAAGGAGTGGCTTCACTAGAGCACCACAAAGATTAAGAACTTTCCCCAACAAATCAGATTTTTTTTTTTGAATTTTTTTTTGATTTTTTAAGGAAAACAAAGGGTTACTGGGGTTAAGTAATGCTATGTAGCATTTCAATCAGTAATTTTTTGAAAGTTCTCATACAAAAAGGTTGTATGACTATTATTTGAACGGGTCATCTTAATAATAACACCTGCATTTGAGTTATTCTTGTGTCTTACCTAACAAGATGAGCTTGTAATGTTATGTCAGACAGAGTCAAGTAGTAAACCATCACCATTCTCCGGAATCACAATGAAGAACATGCCAGAGAACACCAGCTACCAAAATAGTGACTGTTCTGAGTTTAGAAGGTAGGGGCATACAACGGACTGTCTTCCCATAGTTGCTTTCTTACATCATCTTATTTTCATATGCATTTCTGAGGTACTGATCACTGTAGTATCTGAGCTATTTTTATATACCATTTTCAATGTACAAAATTGCCCCAGTTGGGAACATAGCACATCCTCCTCCTTCCTGTTATGCTTACCTGAAGAGTCAGGTTCCAAGTAGAACCTAAGTGTCCCTGTAGATTGTAGCTACAGGTCTGTCGCATCTTAGGCGCATTTAACATGTGCGATTTCAGCTTTATGCGGCAAAAACAAGAAAAAAAAAACCCCAAAAAAGAGCAAAATAACAATTTAAATACTGTTTCTGTAGGGCGGGCGATTCTGCCCGCCATTACACTCCATGTAATTTTGACTATACGTGGTTTTCGCTTTAGGCGCTGACCGCGGAACGTAACCCCAGCGTAAGATAAGACAGACCTGTACTTTGCTTCTTGGCTGGATGGGAGGTTGCTAAGATAAGTCTATTGGGACCCATCCAGGTTACACACCATCTTGATAACTTGGGACAGATGCCCTCTAATGAAGAAGTAATAAAAGACTACCAGTTCTTCTAAGCGTTTCCCCTCTCCTCTATTAACAAGCACTACCTCTGTTTTGCCCATACTGAACCTCAGACAGCTGGTTATGATCTAGGTTTCTATTTTACTAAGATACTGAGATAAGAGTTAGCACTCAATGAGATGAAGAGCTGGGCGGGGAGGACAGGGGAACAGGTTATTGGTGGCATCATAATCAATAGTTTATCTCCCCTAGTAGTGTCACAAATATTGACTAAGAAAGAGAAACAGATTGGAACCCTCAGAGATCTCTGAATTTACAGAACATCTTTCAAACTCTGTAAAGTGCTTTGAGATCTGCAATCAGCCAATCCCTGACTCAAAAAAGAAAAGAAAAAGAAAAATCAATGAAGTAAGCCATATTAAAGTCAAGAAGAGATTAAATGACTTGTCCAAGGTCAAGCATTCAGTAGCAAAGTGTGGAAGAATCCAGAAATCTGCCTCAGTCCCCTACTCCGATGACATTCCCTCCTTCAGAAAGAAGTCTCATAAAATGTTTGTTACATCATATTCAAATAATGTATTTGCTGGTTATGCAATTATGTACATATACCTTCTTATATATTGCATATGAGCACTGGTAAAAACATTTGGCTCTCACAATAATTATGACTGTCAATTCATTCTTTATTCTCTTGCTGAAAACTGCTTCCCCTTGTCAGAAGGTAAAATCAGAAGTAGCCTCTTAAAGGAAAGAGGAAGAGCAATTCTCAAGTCTTCTATAGAAAGAAAGTCTCGTATCAGTCCATCAGAACCATTTCGGCCAAAGTACAGATAGAGAAATATGACAGCCAGGAGGAATTATTAAACTAAAAAGCATGTGAACTGCTGGCCACTTGCATTGTATCATTCAAGTGCTAGAAGCAGTTTAATCTTTACAGCAGAAAGGGAGGCCCATTATAGAGCAGAAAACATCAACTTGAGTAAAGGTTACAAATTAAGGCCCTAATCCTACAAACAGATGCATAATTGACTATTCAGATAAGAAAGAGACCATTCATGTAAGTAAACTTACGCACATACATAAGTGCTTGTAGGATCAGGACTTAACTTAATGACATTTAACCAGGAAAGTTCTCTCAGCTGTCAGTGAGCCTGTATTTAAAAAGAATTCACCATTTTATTATATGTTGGTGCAGTAATGACCGAGGATTTAAAAATAACTGGGATATTTGGATTTGATAGAGACGCTTGTATACGGTATGGTAGGCCATCATGCTTCAAAGTGAACAAAGTCAGTTGATGGTCAGCATGATTTTTCAATCAACAGTATTAGTCTGTTACCTGGAGTTCCCCACTACCAGAGTATCTAAAAGTTTCCTGAATGCTCAACAATTTGGACCCTGCAGCAAATATCAGTACAAGTAGATTTGAACTGAATTACCATATATGTTGATTTACTTGTGTATAATATATTATATTCATTTTAGCCAACTTGTGTGTTCTTCTGTATTACTTTTACTCGAAGATAAATTAAAAAGTAGATTTGAACTGAGGATTAATACACATCAAATACATTTTCTACAAGTGTATAGAACGGACAGGCAGCCCAGTCCCTCCCCAAGTCTACCTTGTGACACCACCTTCTTCACATCAACCCTTAAAATGCAACTCTTCCAAAAGGTCTACAAGTCCTAGTCTCCATCCCTCTGGCACGGAAGTGTGTTAGCAAGTTAGGTGGACTGAAACAAGTCACCCAAACTTTTTTTAAAATCAAACAAGCCATGGAAATAATGCATGCTATTTTCATTGCATCCCATCCTCCATCAGACATACACATGTAGAGAGTGCAAGCTTCTGGAACAGGAACCTTGTCTTCAGAAATGTATTGAGCACAAAAATTTACACTGTTGGCACTTATGTAAATAAGTTATATATATTCCAACTGCATGCAAAACAGAGCTGCATCTATTGAATATGTGGGTCAAAAACAACTGATTAAATAATATTAAAAAGTTTCAAGCTACTAGAATTGTATCTAAAACTTATTTTTTTTGTAATAAATGCTAGCTGTGGCATTTAAATCACAAGGCAATGGAGTTCCACCTTTTAATTTTCCTTACTAGTTCTCAAATTTAGAGGGAAATGTCTTTAAACATTCATACAGATGGCCACAAACCAGGTCCCAAATGCAGACCCTTGGAGCCATAAAGATCACCAACCTACACTGTCAAACAAATTGTTTACTGGTGTTCAGAAAAGACAATGGGGAGAATTTACTGCTGATATTAGAGGAACTGTGCATTTCTTGGCCTGCAGAATGGGGTACTTTCTGCCACCGGCTGAACACAACATTTTGTGACAGTTTGTTACACCCCTTCCTCTCCCTCTCCCAAAACTTCAACTCAACATTATGGCCCTATGTGGATTAACTACACCCGAGAGTGATACTGAAGACTATTTTAATTAGGAAATAATTCAGCGTGGTTTCCTTTCCCCAGACTCACGACCAACACTTTACAGAAGCTCGTGGAAACCGGACTTGTCCGAGTCATGGCTCCTAATGGGACAAGCAGCGGGCTGACCCAAGCACTCAGCCCAAGCGGCTGCCGAGACCCACGTCGGGGGCTGGCAGGTAGCTGAGGACAATGCTGACGGAGCAGGAAGGCAGCACGACATCAAGCGAGGCATTGCACTGCCGGGGCCTTTCCCCGGCCCCTCCAACAGACAGACCTCTCCATGCCGCCGCCGCCTCCCCCTCCACATGGCTTCCCCAGCGGGCCCCCCACGCCGCCGCTTCCCCTGGGCTACTCCCCTCCTGCTCCGGCTGACGGCCGGAGACTCCCCAGCCCCGGCCTCTCCTACCGCCACTCTGGCCGGGCTCTTCCCCATCCCCGAGGATCCCGCCAGCGCTCCCTGGCCGAGTCCTGCCCCGCTGCCCCCGCCGGCGGCCCCTCAGGCCTCCTCGCTGCGGCCCCGGGAGCTGAGCTCCTCCTCCTCCGGGCCAGGCCCCGCGCCTGTCCTGCCGGGGGCCGGGCTCCTGCTCCAGCCCAGGCCCCGCTGCGCCCTCACCTCATTGAGCTGCCTCTCGGCGGCTTCCCGCAGGGCCGGGTCCATGGTGCCCCGCAGGGCCTCGATGATGGTGTTGGGGTCCATGGCCTGGCCGGGGCGGGCGGCGCGCGGGGAGGCGGAGGACAGAGCAGCGCCGCTCGATGCGCACATGGACCCGCCGCTCCACAGCGGCAGCCGGCGCGAAAGGAAGAGAAGCGCCAAGGCCCCGGATAGAGCAACTACCCCCGCGCCGCGGCCAGCGGGACCCTTCCGCTCCGCCGCGGGGCACCACGGGAGCTGTAGTCCGGGGCAGCGGCCTCCTCCCCACAGGGCCGGGCCAACCTGTGCGCCTGCAAACCGAGCACCCCCCCGCAGCCCCACACATCGGGGGAGCCCCCACACCCCGCCCTCGTGGGGGGAACCTTCCTCACCCAGAGCTCCCCCCGCAGCCCCGTCCAATTGACCTTAGGTTATTTAACCTCTCTGTATCTTAGTTCCTCCGCTGTAAAACGTGGAGAATAATTTTTTCTCTTTCACAGGACTGTTGAGAGGATAAATTAATATTTTGAGGGGCTACTATATTATAGAAATGGGGGCCATGTCACTATCTGGACCCATATAAAGTCCTTCAGTCAGAACTGCTGTCTCCAAATATCCTAAGTCTTTATTTGGAGAGTAGGGAAAGACTTTCCTTATATCTCAAAGCCTCACACTCGCTTAAGGGGAGGAATATTTCTTCAGGTATATTTATTTCTGTTTTTTATCATACAGATAGAATAATGCTGTACAGCACCATGGGTGGTGCATGAGCCCCCCTTCGGCCTCAGTGCTGGGTCGCCCCTAGTGCTGACCTGTTGGCCTCCAGCCGGAGGTGAAGCTGAGCCCCCTCCAGTTTGGGCACCTGTAGGAGGGAGAGGGCAGAGCATGGTCGGGGCCAGGGTTTGGCTCGCTGCACTCATATCATATGTCAGAGGGGTAGCCGTGTTAGTCTGGATCTGTAAAAAGCAACAGAGTCCTGTGGCACCTTTAAGACTAACAGATGTATTGGAGCATAAGCTTTCGTGGGTGAGAACAATAAAGTATATTACAGTCCATTAGTAACTTAGGAGGATGCTAGACCACATCTACTAGGGATAAATATTCTTTAATCAGCAGGCCCAGATAACGTGCACCAAGAGATCTAAAAATTGGCTGAGCAGATTGCTGGCCCACCTATGTTAATTTTTAATAAGGGGAATTCCACAAGATTGGAAGAGCGTTAATACTGTGCCAATATTCAAGAAAGGTGAACAAGATGACCCAGATGACTAGCTTGACATCAACCCCACACAAACTAAGGCAAAAGCTGATACAGGATTAATTTGATAAAGAATTGGAGGATAGCAATACAATTAATGCCAGTCAGTGTCATCATTATTTTATTAAAAGTAGGTCTTGTCAAACAATTGTGATTTCATTCTTTAATTTGATTATAAATTTAGTTCATAAAGGTAATTGTGTAGATGTAATAGACTTTTGACTTAGTACTGCACAACATTCTCATTAAAAAAGAGCACTATACACTATCAATAGAGCACATGTTAAATAGATTAAGAACTGTCTGACCTCAAGATCTCAAACAGTAGTTATCAGTGGGAAATTATCATCAAAGGGGGTGTTTCTAGTGAGGTTCCACAAGCAGGGGAGGCTCTAGCTTTTTTGCCGCCCCAAGCACGGCAGGCAGGCTGCCTTCGGCGGCATGCCTGCGGGAGGTCTCCAGTCCCACGGCTTCGGCGGCATGCCTGCGGGAGGTCCGCCGGCCCCGCGGCTTCGGTGTACCTGCCGCCGAATTGCCGCCAAAGCCGCGGGACCGGCGGACCTCCCGCAGGCAAGCCGCCGAAGGCTGCCTGACTGTCGCCCTCACAAGGACCAGCAGGGTGCCCCCCACGGCTTGCTGCGCCAGGCACGCGCTTGGAGCACTGGTGCCTGGAGCCACCGCTGTCCACAAGGATCCATGCTAGGCCTGATGCTATTCAACATTTTCATCAACGATCTGAAAGTAAATATAAATAAAACTTGTGGATCACCCGCAGAGTAGTAAATAATGATGAGGACAAGGCAGTTGTACAGAGCCATCTGGATCATTGAATAACCTGGGGGCACTCAAACAAAATGTGTTAATAAAGCCCAGTGCAAAGTTATACATCTAGGAACAAGAAATACAAGCCATATGTACAGAATGGGGCATTGTATCCTGGAAAGAAATTACCGGTACTCTGAAAACAATTTAGGGGTCATAGTGGACAAGCAACTGAACCTGAGTGTGATACTGTGCAAGAAGGGCTAATGGGATCCTTGGCTGTATAAACGGGAGTGGTGAGTAGGAGTAAGGTGGTGATGTGTACATCATTGATGAGTCTGCTACTGGAATATTGCATACAGTTCTGTTGCCCGCGTTTTTAAAAGGATGTTGAAACATTGGAGAGGTGGGTGTAGAAAAGAGCTGCAGAAATCATTCCAGGGCTGGAGAAAATGCTTTGCAGTGAGACAATTAGAGCACTTAGTCTGTTTAGCTTATTGGAAAGAAGATAGAGGACTTGATTACAGTGTGTAAGTGCCTTCACAGGGAGAAAATATTGGGTACTAAAGGACTCTTTAATCTAGTGGAGAAAGGTACAACAAGAATCTACCATTGGAAGCTGAAGCCAGACAAATTCGAATTAGAAGTTAGGAACAAATTTTTAACAGAGTGTGATTAACCACTGGAACAAACTGCCAAAGAAAGTAGTGGATTCTCCATCTCTTGATGTCTTCAAATCAAAACCAGAAACTGTGGTGTACAGGCAGCAGACTAGATGAACTAATGGGTCCCTTCTGGTTTTAAACTCTATCAAATCATGATTTTTTTTCACTATGTTCTACAGGTGGTTGGCTCCACCTTGGATTGCACGGTACTGTCCAGGCAACGCAGCTCAGAGCCTACGTCCCCCATTTGTGCGAGGGAATGAGAGGGGATTGAAGGTGGCTTTAGCAATTTATCTCCCTCAGTTGCTACACTGTTCTCCAGGCTGTCTAGCTCACAGGCCTACACCGAGGGCTTCCCCTGGTTGTTGGCTGCAAGTTGGACTCCCTGACACCCAGCTGCCTGGCTACATGGAACAGTGCAAGGACATGTGCTGTAATTGAGTTCACTTCTGTGTGAAGGGAAAACAGCTTCAGGCAGAGCAGAGAAAAGATAAAATAAAATGTCAGGGGACTGGAAAAATAGTGAATTCAGTGGCAAAAATGCAAAAAATTCATGACAACGTGAGAAAATGCCAAATTACACAGCCACAGAATTGTGTAATTCACATGGCCCCAGTTGAGGGGACTCTGCTGACACTGATAGAGGACATGGCATCTCTTTACACTTGTTTCCTATTTTTCAGGTTATAACCACAAACATAAGAACTAATGGGGGCTACAGGAAGCGGCACGGGCCGAGGGACGTGCTGGCCGCCCTTCCTGCAGCCCCCATTGGCCTGGAGCGGCAAACCGCAGCCAGTGGGAGCCGCGATTGGCCAAACCTGTGGTCGCGGCTGGTAAACAAACCGGCCCGGCCCACCAGGGGTTTTCCCAGAACAAGCGGCAGCCCTAGTTTGAGAACCACTGCTTTAGAGCACAGTACTGCAGCAAAGACGTAAGTTCTGTGGCCTCAGAACAATGAAATACCTCCAAATATGTTTCAGTTGTGTCCATTAGGAGCATGATTCCATATTCATTTAGCCAAAAAATAAAAAATAACAAAAAATCACACAATGAAGTCAAAGTCAGTGGGAGCCTTGTATGGTATTTTGTTTTGTTTTTACGTCAATATGGAGTATTGAAGTGGACCCAATGTTTTACTGGTAGGACAAATTTGACCCAGAAATTAAATTCTGTAAAAACAAGCTTTTACAAAACTAATAACAACTGAAGTGTTTCTGTGATTTATTAAAGTTGTGATGGAAACTTTTTTTAAAAAATAAACATTTACTGAAGTTTTTGGAACCAAGACATAACAATATTATTCTAGTGCAGGGGTCGGCAACCTTTCAGAAGTGGTGTGCTGAGTCTTCATTTATTCACTCTGATTTAAGGTTTTGCATGCCAGTAATACATTGTAATGTTTTTAGAAGGTCTCTTTCTATAAGTCTATAATATATAACTAAACTATTGTTTTATGTAAAGTAAATAAGGTTTTTAAAATGTTTAAGAAGCTTCATTTAAAATTAAATTAAAATGCAGAGCCCCCCAGACCGGTGGCCAGGACCCGGGCAATGTGAGTGCCACTGAAAATCAGCTCGCATGCCACCTTTGGCACGTGTGCCATAGGTTGCCTACCCCTGTTCTAGTGCATTAGAACATGAAAGTGAAAAAATAAACTTAGCCAAAATTTTTAAAACTTCATAGGATTTTAGTCTTTCAGATGTAATAGTTTAAGATGCTAGTAATATGATAAAAATAATTAAATATATAATTTTAACTTGACATTTTAGCTTTAGTTCTAATAATGTAATATGATATTAATCAGTTAGAGAGGACAGTTTTTTTCAGTTCAGGATAATTAAAGTCTTTAGATCCTTATCCTGCACGTATTGAAATCAATGTATTTAATTAATCAAGATTGGGCTTTTGTTTTATAAAAAAATATTAATAAGTATATAGCATTTATTAGATGATTTTCATCTGCAAAGAGTCCTCAACATTAATTTATAAATAAAATAATTTCGTAACAAAGTTTAGTCTATTAAACCATTCTGGTCTTTGAATTTCCAAACATTGAATGCATAATTCATGCAGAAACACTGATAGATTCTAGCTTCTCAGGAGAAGATGTCATTGTTCAGTGAATGTTCCTTCCAATGGTACAGTATGGTCAGTGGAACACAAAGAATGTGGTAAAATAGATTCTTAAGTTGCTGCATAACTTTGCACATACTCACTCATCAATTAAAAGTATACGAACACTGCTGTCAGTGCAATGCTCTTCCACAACATTAATTCTGTCCTTAAAGCTTTGCCTCCTCCCATCACGGAAGTCATCAGTCAGATGTCTGGAGTAGGCAGGGCTTTTGCAAGTGGTGATGATGAGTCAGCACTGAAGTGCAGAATTGCAATGCAAATATGGAGGAAGGAAGGAATGTAAGGAAAGAGAAAGAAAGACAATCAAAGGTGGAGGGGCGGGAAATAGCATAACAAGAAAAGGAAAAAGGTAGAAAGTAGAGGTAAAGGAATGAGATTAATTAAAAGAAAGGGAAAATGCATCTATTACAGTTAAAAGATTTGAATTACACTGAATGGATGTGGTGACACCACATGTCATGCAATCAAAGCTTCCGTAGTTAGTTAATGTGACTGAAATTTAAAGATGATTTATAGTTTTGTATTCACAGATTGGGTGTCTATATATATAATTTAAAAAAAGAACAATTTCTTGCTTTTATTGCCATGTTTTATCCTACCCTCTTTCTCCTTCCCAATCCACCTTTCTTTCTTTCTGTTGTAAAATTTAGGAGACAAATGTGTACACACTATAGTTACACACTTTTAACTGGCATTTCCATTTAAAAAGCCTAAATCAAGAGTTCAAAACATTATGGATTTAACTTTCTTAGACAGCAAGTTCAAGCCGGAAGCTGCCTAGTCCTCAAATATATATGTTTATTTTAAAAATCACTGCATGATGGAACTTTCTGATTTAACTCTTTAGTGTGGGCTGAGAGTCATGTTCTTTTTTCCCAGTTCAAGATTTTTATATATGTTTTACAAGGCTAATAGGGAAGAGAGTAGAGGATTCTACAACCAGAAATATCATGTTATGCTGGGGGGTTGGGTGAAATCTCATTGAAGCCGGCAGACATAACTGTTGTCTTCTATTCAGAGGAAGGTAAAAAAGAGCAATTAAGCTCCTTTATGGAATAAATAGCTGAAACAATAGGAACCACCACCCAAAACACAGGTCATATGCCAGGATGGTTAGTAATTTGAGCTATGTGGATGGAAGAGTTTAAATGGGGGCTGAACACAAATGCAGGGGGATAGGTAGTGTTTGAGTGTGAGAGAAGCAGCAGAAGCAAACAGAGAAGGCAGCAAGGAAGCCCCAGAGACATCCAAAGAAGCACTTGTGGCATTATCCTGAGAAAAATTAAGAGAAAGAGCTCTTGGGTAGAGTTCTGACTGGAAATATGCATGGAACGGTGACCAAAGAAACTGTCTTCTGTTTTATTCCTACTGCATTCAAGGAAACATGACTTTGTGTACATTCTTTGTGAATAAACAAGATTGCATAAAATAAATACCTATCAATTTATCTTCCTAATGGAAACACCTCACAAGATCTCAAATATTGGCTGTTTGGGTTAAGAGGGGTAATAAAATATAATATAGTATATCTACCATATATAAATATTCACACACTATATAAATACAACAAAAGGAAGTCTCAAAACATTGGTATGCCAAAAAAAATTTAAATCACTTCTTCCATTATACATTTATATACTTCCAAAGACAAGAACAAATGTCATAACTTTTTGTTTGTTTTTCTTTCCATGTATTTGAGACATTATCTTTTCTAGTGTAACAGTTTTCATTTATTTGGCTGATTTTACTGGATTCTTTATTATTTAAGTTTGTGATATTTTTATTTATTACTATTCAATAGTAATGTCCACACTGAACAATAAAGTCATATATTAGTTTACTAGAATATATCAATTTATTATGTTTTTAAACTTAACAGTTTGTTAGTTTATTAAATATCAAAATGAACCAGCTTCTGGACTCATGTAAATGGCTCAAAAACAAGAGCACATTAATGCTAGTTATTGTTATTGTCCAGCAATGGCATCAGTGAGCAAGGACTATGGGCGGCAGGGGGGAATATTCTCTCCACTCTCCCCTCCAAAGTTTTGCACTTGCTCAAAGTTCCATAGGCTGTGGAGCCAAGGGAGCCATGGCCCAACCACTTTTAAGCAGTGGTCCCATACTAAATCAGTATGGCTGCTACTAGAGCACTCCATGGCATCACCATGGGTGCATGGTTGCAATGCCACTGAAATTTGCCCTCGTCACCCCTCCATACATACTGAGGGTGTGCCCAGTGTTTGGAGCAGGAGTCAGTAGCCAGGAATAGGAGCCCTGGCCCAGAGCTGGAGTCAGAGACCAGATGCCAGAGCTAAGGATCAGAGCCAAAGTCAGGAATCAGAGCCAGGTTACCTGGAGTGAGGCAAGGCAGGAGCAGGTACTATCAAGCCCTGAGAACTTTGAGCAACCACCAAAGTGTTGCTGCTGACTCTCCACTAGTCAGGCAGTGTAGTCAATCAGGCAGCCTACTATAGGCCAGCTGCACTGGTTAGGTTGCCCAGAGACTGGCTCTGCTGGAGGCAGCCCCCATTCCTGAAAGGGTAGACAGGCCAAATTTGAGTGAGTGGTGTTGTGACTTGGTGTACGGGGTCAGAACGCCACTCAAATTTGGCCCAGCTGCCCAGGCAGAGGGGTGGCAAGGCCAAATGGTGTTGCAACCTGGTGCATAAGAAGTCTGTTCCTGGATGGCACAGTACAAGTGAGTCCACAGAGAGCTTGACTCCTGGCAGCACTGTCTCATGTTTTGCGTGAGTAAGAGAAAGGAGAGAATCTCTGGCCAAGGGAGATCCAGGGTCCTTGTGGAAGGGGAGAGGACGAGTGGGGACCAGAATTGGGTCCCTTCTGGGAGTTGGGAGAACAGGGACCGGAATTTGCTTCCCTGCAGAAATATCTAAATTGGTGCCACTGTTGGCCAGCTTGTATTTTTACTGTGAATGCCTTACACATGTGAGCAGACAGACATCTTCCTTGACATTTATTCCTGCTAAGAGCAAAATTAATTCATATAGGATAATAGGCAAATGTATAATTCCCACTGCCACGACAATGAGATGAGGGCTACGTGCACAAACATGAGGACCACCCCACTGATATCTCTGTATCCTCAATTGGAGAAGGCCTTGGTAGTGGTTTCTCCATGTGTTTTGTGAAGGAGTCAAAGTTAAGGTGAAAAAAACCATCTACCCTTCATTCCCCTGTCATACCTATGCACACATGGTACGTTTGTAGTCCTGCCATGCATAGGTACACATGGTAGCCAGAATTTTTTCATAACATAGGTGGCACATTAACTTCTTCTTGCAGCTCTGCTAATGCACCTTTGTTCTGGCTTACAGTGCTCCTGGTATTCCATTTTTGGGTCTTTTTTGAGCAGGGGATTCCTTACATGATAATTAAATGTATTGTGTTGCATGCCCGTGTTACATGACAAAATAATAACTACTGAGGTTGAACCAAGCTGAAAAGTTACAAAAGTTTTTAAATAGAAATTATAGTATCAGTAGAGCAAGCGCTTCCATACAAATAAAGTATTGCTAATTCAATTACAATAATGATTTCTATAGAATAGTGACATATTGCATTTTTTCATACATTTTTAATAGTTTTGTACCTTTTCTTATCCTAGCCTAATCATAAATTAGTCTAAATTTACAAATCATTATTAAATCTTTCACAAGACTATTTTTAGCCATTTCTTTTCTGAAATCAATAGTTTTAGTCTATATAATTGTGGGAATTATACTAAGGAGCCATTCCTGCAATCTTTACGTAGGCAAAAGGATGGAGTCCTAAGTAATGTGTTCAGCCGAAATATAGGTGTATTTCTACACCACAGATATTTGTGGATCTGCCTTCCACACCCAGCTAAGCTATTCAATAAGAAACTTGTCTGGGCCATGGAACCAAGATGTTCAAGATCAGTAATCAGCTCTAGTACAGAGAGCTGCTTAAGGTGTAAACAGTGTAGTTCTTATCTCATTTCTTCCATTCAGCCCTCCCCCATGGAAAACACTAATCCTGATTATCAGATGACTCCATGATGCCCATGTATTATGACACTAAATGCTATAAGTGAAATTAAAGTTTCTTCAATTAACCTAATGATTTTCCATAAGGATTCAAGTATAGTCATTTATTATCACTTTATTTTTGTATGAAACAGTTTTTCTAAAATATTTCCATTAAATATATTGTTGGTCCCTTTGATATTGCCCTTATATTTCACTTATTTTATATTGTAGAATACTTAGTTTAATGGTGGCTTGAATCTATTTTAAAAAATTGTGGGGTTATATGATGAATCTTCCAAATACCAAGGGAAAATTTATAATTTTCAGTACTTGGGTCTCTTCTCTGAAGAATTTACAGATTAAGGGTCAGATCATAAGAGGTGCTGAGCACTCAAGTTGCAGATGCTCAATACCTCACAGGATTGATCAATAATTAAATAAATAAATCAGAAAATAAATGTAAAACTTTCTGTCCCTTTTTGTTGCAAAACTGGAGAAATACTTCACTATGTATTAGTGCACTGTTGCCTTCTCCACCCACAATGTGAATTAATGCACATTGCCTCCAGTCTTGTGATTGCAACAATAATGGTATCCTTCCCACCCTACCTTAAAGTCAACTTGAAGTGACATTAACATGAAAGTCTGGTTGGACAAAGTGTTCTCAAATTGTTTCATAGTGTGAACCACATCATAGTAGAAAGATAATCTTATGAACCCCCTCCTCTCCCAGTCTCATATGCAATCATGCAACATATTTGGCAACTGCAGCAAATGTTTTATATGGAGATGTCATATTAGGAAAGTATTTAAGTTTTTTTTTTTTTTACCTTCTTTGATTGTGATAAATGTTTTGCCCTTTTGGGGGAAAAAAACCTGTTTCTTCCTGCTCTTTGTTTCATCTCTCCCATCTATTCTGTTTCTCTCTTCTGTTCATCTGCATGTGCTTCTCTGCTTCTTGGTCTTTGGCTTCCTCTGCATGTATTTTTGCCCCTTCTCTTCTGCATATATTTGCCAGGGACTTGTTTCCTTCTCCCCCAACACACTGGCTAAATGCCTAATCCCCTTTCTCTTGAATGTGCTGTCTAGCTCTGTTTTGCTGTACCTTCCCACTCTTTGTAGGTCGCCACTTCTGATAGTGGCTCTTGTTCCTAATTTTTCCTCTCTTTCTCCTCTTATGTAGGAGCAGCTTCTGGTGGAGCTAGAAATGCTGTCTTCTCTTCCAGTTCCATTCCAGCTCTGGAAGCCTCTGGATGCCTGCAGAACCAGTTGGAAACAAGGGGAGGAACCAGAAATACATGACCTGCTGACTGCAGGCCACTGGCTGGCTGCAAGTGCTCCATTGACCACAGTTGGGTAACTGATGGTTTAGACTATACAAATGCTAAAAATTATTACTCACGACAAGAAAGGAACATCTAATTGTAGAAAACCCACTTTAAAAAGCTACACTTGGGCAAGTTATGACTGTAGGTTGGAAAAATCTACACAGAAAATCCATCAGCTCTCTACCCTGACCAATGGTTGACTTGCTTTGGGATAATCTCAGCCACTGATTGGGTCAGTGGGCCAACAAGTGAACAACTGATTGCTCTGGGAAAGGGCCATGCAAAGTTTAAACGCAGTCTACTGCTTCTGCCTGCCTCTATGACCACATAAACTGTATCCTGGGATGTGGCACTCCCGCTAATTTTTGTACTTCTTTTGCTGTCACAGCTCGATGTGGGCTAAAATAGCATAAGTAGATGGCCTCCTGTTACAAGGAGGGGATGTTTGGTTCAGAGGTTGCTATGGATGTACCATGTGCCCTCTTCCCACCACTCCCCAGGCTTGGTGCTTCACAGGACCTAGGTGAAAGCTTATGATCCTCTCCAGCATGCAGTACAGCTCTCCCTGTGCACGACAGCCCTGTCACCCAACATGCACCAGATCTTAGCAGGGAGGGGTTGTGGGAGAATTGGTTTAGTGTAAATTTTAAAAGGGTTGGTGCACAGAGCACTGTTCAGCCAAATACATGGGAGATAGGGCAATGCATTCCCCAGTAATGGAATGTCCTAGGATATTGCATTGTATTAGGACATTATGGGCCTGACTTTCAATTCAAGTTGTGGTTGCTCAACACTTCTGAAAATCTGGCCCTTTGTTCTTAGAATTTTTCCAGTATTGGTAGTGCTTATTGCCATCGGGGTCACATTTCTTAAGAGAAAGAAAGTACAACTCTAGTGAGTCTGTGCTCCAGATAGCTAGCGAGTAGACATACTAGGGTTGCCAACCCTCCAGGATTGTCCTGGAGTCTCCAGGAATTAAAGATTAATCTTTAATTAAAGATTATGTCATCTGATGAAACCTCCGGGAATATGTCCAACCAAAGTTGGTAACCCTAAGACATACATATCCTCTTGGTAGCAAATATTAGTTGATTCTTTGTTTTATGTGAACTGCTATAAGAATTAAAAAGCATGTATGTGTGTGCTAATTGTACTGCTGATTTTCTCTCCCTTTTCAGACCAAATGGTTTCACTAATTAGCACCAGAGAATCATTTGAGTTAGAATTTTATTCAGGGTAAAAAGTGAAAGATGGCAATGCTACTGTGTATTTAATCAACTGTCTTTGTAATAACTTTAGTTAACTGCAGCTCCTGCTGTTGACATATCCTGTCCATGAATACCAAGGCAGTGCCAGTACTGTGGTTTATTTTCTGTAAAGACTACATTACAAAGCTACTGTTGAGTAAATGAGGAAACTAAATTGGTTTCTGTTTAGGTCTCATAACCAACAGACTCTCATTTTTTGTGCGTCTTTTATTACACTTCCTCTCTCTTCAGGACTTTGACTAGAACTGTGCAAGTCATTTTTGGTAAAGAAAGAAGTTGGAGAGATAAAACTATTTATTTCTTTGGGACACTGCCAGGAACCCATCTTAAAGGTTAATTAAAATAATATGAAGCTGCTTGTGTGGAAATGTTGAGAAGAACATAGCCTGTTTTAGCCTAATCCACTGGAGAGAAGAAGAATGCAGAGGGTAAATGCTTGTAGAAAACAAAAGAGCTCCCTGATTGGTTTGTTATAGCTTGGAATCCTTGCAGTCTGTAAACCAGATTCTTCCTCAGCCCTGCTCAGTACAGCTGACAGGACAGGGGCAAAAGTGACTTCAAACCACTTGCTTGCATTCTCAGTGGTGGATTTAGAGTTAGTGGGGCCCTGTGCTCAGCTTCTTTTTTGGGGCCCCACCTCGGGACCCAGCCAAGAAAAAGAACATTCTCTCTTATCTCCCCCATCCCTGTTTTTCATTCTTTTTTTCTTCATCCTCCTCCTATATTATAAGTAATAGCAAGTAAATGAAAATAAAGTGAGGTACCTTGATTGTTTTTGTAGTCTAACTTTTTTTTCACAGACCACTTGAAAATTGCTAAGAGTCTCGGCGGACCACTTAATCATCTTTCCAAATATTGTTTGTACCATTAACTAACTATTGTAAAGTTCTTTGGATTAGAGCGCTTTATAAAAAAACTTAAAAAAACATGGGGGTTCGGGGTCTAGCCAGGAGTTAGGATGTGGGAGGGGGCTCAGGGTTGGGGTGTGGGGTCTGGGAGAGAGTTGGGTGGAGGAGCGGGCTGGGGGTTGGGGTGCAGGGTCTGGCCAGGAGTTAGTGTGTGGAAGGGGTCTCATGGCTGGGGCAGAAGATTGGGGTATGGAGCGCTTACCTGGGGCTTCTGTTTGGTGCGAGGGGTGCAGGTGGAGATGGGGGGGTGCAGGAGCTCCTGTTTGGTGCTCAGGGCGGGCTGGGGATGGGGGGTGCAGGAGTCAGGGTAGGGGGTGTGGATGGGGCTGTGTGTGTGTGGGGTGTGCAGGACTGAGGGCAGGAGGGTGTGAGGACCACCCCAGCCCCCTGCCTTGAGCGGCTCAGGGCAGGGGGCTGGGGTGTGTGTGTGTAGGGGGCAATGCGCAGGGGTGGGGGCTCGGGGCTGGGGCAGTCCCAGTTGTGGCCGCTGAGTTACCTTACCTGGCTGGCTGGTGGATGCATCCCTGCCCCACCGCTGCTCCTGTTCGCTGCCAAAGGGAGCTGTGGCAGCAGCAGCACATGACAGCTGAGACCCCCTGGCCTGCCGCTCCCTTCCCCTGGCCTTTTTCCAGGGGCTGTCGGCAGCAGTGCATGCCAGCAACTGCACCCGCACCTGCACTGCCTGTCCAGAGGAGCAGGGCAGCACAGACACGGGCGGACGCCCCACCAGGGGAGCGTGCCCACCTCCCCTACAGTGCACCCCCAGCTGGCCCCTCACCTGCCTGCCTCACCTGGCTGCCAGCGCCAGCCAGCAGCAGGAACCCTGGGAGGCAACGGGAGCCCGGCTCACCAGCTGGCAGAACGCACCACACGCTGCGCCTCCAGCACGGCTCTTAAACGGCTCCCTCCCTGCTCTCCCCCACAGCTTCTGCCCCCGCAGGGGGTGCTGGACAATGCTGGGCTGCCTGGCCCTGGGGCCCCCTGTGGTTGGGGGGCCCCGTGCCAGGGCACTGTGCATTTCATTGTAAATCCGCCTCTGTGCATTCTGATGCTTTAAGTTCTGCCAGCTGCCACAGCCCATAAGGGTCTTCTCAGAGGAACACCCCTGATACTCTCCATACAGCAGGGGCTGCAGGGTGTGGGGTACTAACCCAGCTCTATGCCACTTGGGGTTTCTCCATACCGGAGGAATCCACAACTTTCTAGACATGGCAGCTTTACAAATCCTTTATGCTACCAGAGTGATGCAAAGGGACTATACTGGGACCAAGGACGTGGCCATGTATCTTCTGGAAAAAGTGAGATTTTAGATGATAGGTGTATTTGTTTCAATCAGGGTAGCTCAGCTGAATTAGTTTAACTAGACTGAAAATACCTTTGCTGACCCTGTATAGGTAGAGGTTGCTCAAACGATCTGAAAGATATTAAACTGCATCCATAGGGAAGTTAAAGGGATGAGGTTTCAATCCAAGTAAGCTAACTTCAATGAGCTAACTCAGTTAAAAAACATACCTTTTTGCCTGTGAAGACAGGACTTTAGAGACCTCACTGATGTGGGTGGGAAGAAACACCTGAAGAATGGGAAGGGAGATCACCTAATTCCTCCAAAGAGAGGATATGACTAAATTTGAATTTTTAGGTATGTTACTTTAAATAATTATCAGTTTAGCTATACACTAGATACAAACTGTGTGTGTGTGTGTGTGTGTGTGTGTGTGTGATGTTTAACCCTTGCCCAGAGTTAAACATGATTAGAGGCAAATGTTTGCATCCTGGAACAAATCTTTACGTAGTGTTTACCCTGGAATTTACAATCGTGATAGTTAATGTGAAGATTACTAAAATCTCAAGTATAGACAAGTCCCAGATGGCTGGAAACTCACAACAGTGATTTCTTTTAAATAAAGCAAGGACTTAGCCTCTTGTGCCACTGCCACTCAGTATTTTCCTTGCATTTGTTCTATGAGGTGTGATTTGGCCTCTGTTTGGGCTATTTCATCCAAGTTTTATAAAGGGAAATTTCAGTTGTGGGGTGCCCTTGGGGCCTTTGGCTTTGGGGTGGCTAGTACCAGGTTAGTGTCAGCAGATGAGAATGAGGTGACAAAAGGACTTTACTGCATTTGGAAGATTTGTACTTTCAAATCAATGGCTACAAAATGGTTGGATGCTTTAAGCCTAGATAATCTAGAATTCCTCCATTGTCTTTGGATCTGCTAAAAGATTTTCTTCCTGCATTCATTCCCAGAACTTAGGTATTTGAGTCTGAATGGTGAGCTATGATGAGGTTATTTGCCCTTTGGCAGGGTGAGGTGGGCGGTTGCCTGGTGTTCCTTTAATTATTGGTAATTGTTGATTTGTGTCCAGAGACCATTTGATGTTTCCTGGCCTGCAGTGGGAAGTCCCCTTCTCTCCTGATGTTTTAAAGGAGAGAGTTGTATTTTAGGGGAAATAATTTTCTGTTTTGGTAAAGTTTTTTGTGTCTGTAGTAAGGCATGGGGGGCTGGGAGAAGGGGTTTGCACTGCTAGTAAAGTATGAGAGTGGGGGCTTCAAAGAGGTTTGGTTAGAAAGGTAGAGGTTCGTTACTGGACACTGGTATCTTTTTCTGCTTGGCAACAGGACATAATGGCCCTAATCCTTCTTGCATTAAAACATAAGAAAGGGGAAGTCTAAGTAGAAAAGCTCCATGGCCAGTAGTAGCCTATGCACCAGCAGGGGTTTCCCCTCATGCAGATGGAAATTCTTAACTGGCCAGTTAAGCAGCCTTTATGGCCCCTTTTGCACCAGAGTGCTAAAAAAGGGCTGTTTTATAGCTGAGAATCTGGCCCCATATGTTTAGACATACTGTATTGTATGGCGTATCAGAGCTACTATACATTATCCGTTTGTACTCTGCTTCTGTTTGATTAAACAGTAATGAAAAGAAAGTTAAATAATGATATGGGTGCCAAGAAAAAAACTGCCTGACCTAATTTGTTATAATGTATATAGTGAGAAGAAAATATATTCCATAAACAAACTGCAAGGGGAAGAAATTTTGAGTGTCTGATTTTTGTAGTTCAGACTCAGCTGAATTTGATATGTGAAATCCTTAACCTCACTTGCTGTTTGATCCCTATTTTTCCAATTTCTCCTTGAGCACTGACTCGCTTGAATAAAAGCTCTCTTTTATCTTTGGATATGGCTCCAAGAAATTTTTAATCCTTTATTCACTGCAAGCAGAGCTTTCCAACCACTAGAGTGGTGTTTATTGTGTTTATCTCGTTGATGGCACTTTTCTATTCAATTTTATCAGTGAATTCCACCCTGATTTCTCTTTTGTGTGGCTGCTGACTCACCAGTCTATAGCCTGAAACTCTTTACCATGATCTAATGTAAATAGAAGGGATGAGCTTATCAAAACACACAAATCCCATTCCTTGCAAATGCAAGTAGGGGATATCCCACATACAGTTTATTTGGGGTATTTTATAATTTGAATAAATTCAGTCATAAAAATGCCAGAGGTTTAATTTCTGGCAGACATTTCTTATTGTTTACACAGTATTCTACATGTTTTAATTGCATTACAAATGGGCAATTTAAGACACATGAGGCTATGTGAGCCTCCTTAAAGAGTATTTTGCTGTACTAAAGATCTAGCTACTGCCTCTCGGAGAGACGGATTAACTACGTCCATGGTAAAACCTCTTCCACTGATGTAGGAAGTGTCTATGTTATGGCACTGTGCCATAGCTCTGCTGCTGTTGTAGCTGTAGTGTAGACATGCCTAGAATGTTGACCTGGGTTACTGGTATAACAGTAGTGGTTTAAATTTACTCTTTGGGTTATACTGAAAAACCTTTATGTGTAGATAAGGGCTTAAACTACATCAAAGCAGGGCACTCTCAATCTGAAATAAGTGTGTCAATGTAAGAAGGTTTCCACCAATTTAACTAAATCAGTTTCTAAAGCAATTTATTTAAATCTGTTCTCAAACGATGTGTGTATAGATCAGCCCTTAGGGAATTTACCCTCTAAAGAAATATGCTGTTATCAGAAGAGTTCCCTATAGAAAAGCTGAATAGATGAATAAAGGTGACCTGAAAAGCAGTTTTTGTCCTTTTATGCTCATTTATTATGTACAAAAAAGGCCTGCCTATTTTTTACCTTAGAAATATCAAGAACATCAAAGCTGGTCTTCACTGTTTTTCCTAGAAGTGGTCTCAGATATTTATTGTGAGTTTTCACACTTTAATTGAAGGGATGAAATGTGTCCACTGAAACATTAACAGAAACATCCTTTCAACCAAGTTCTTGTCTGGACGAGGGCTATGTCTTGGCTGCAAAAAAGGTGCATTTTCACATTGCGATAACTATCTTGATATAAAATCCTAATGGAGATAGGGTGCAGGTAGTTTTTACCTCAGTGTAGCTAGTCAAGGTCAACCCTATACACCCATCTGGTAATTTACCATCTAAGCTTTAACTCAAACAATTTAGCATGTGGTAAAGGCTGTGGGGCAGATCGTCACCTGGTGTAGATTATCATAGATCCATTGAAGTCAAATTTTTGTGCTGACAATTTACACCAGCTGAGGAACTGCCCAGCATACCTTGTCTAGACTAGACCTTTCATGTTCATTAGTACCTCTTAGCTAAAACATGCTAACGTCACACCTTTAAATCCTACTCTAGACAAGGCCCAAGCATTCATTATTAAGGCTAAGATTTTGTCACAGTTATTTTTAGCAAAAGTCATGAACAGACCACGGGCAATAAACAAAAATTAATGGAAGCCCATGACCTGCCCCTGACTTTTACTAAAAACAATAGTGACAAAATGGGGTCCCCCTTCCCTCCATGGCGGATGGGAGCTCCAGCTCTACTGCCCCGGGGGCTGAAGCGGAAAATGTCAGGAGGTCTCTGGAAGTCATGGATTCCATGACTTCTGTGACTTCCTTGACATAATCTTAGCCTTATTCATTATGCATTGGAGTTAAATAGATGTTAACAAATGTGAACAAAAACCACAGAGTTTTAAGCTGTCTGACTAAAAATCCCCTCAGCTCTCCAGTGTTCAGCTTTCAGCCTTTTGTGGTATCAACATTTCACTAAATTCTTCAGTCACCAAAGAGTGATCCTGGTTAGACAAGACCTGAGACCTGGCCTACACTAGGTAACTAGGTCAATTTAACTACATCTGTCAGTGGTCAGAAAAATCTACACTGCGGCATAATTAAACTGACCTAAGTCCCTGTGTAGACAGTGCTAGGTTGACAGAAGAATTTTTCTGTTCTGGACCTAAATACCACCTCTTGGGGTGGTTGATTATCTACACAGACGGGAGAATCCCTCCTGTTAGCATAGGTAATGTCTACACTGAAGTGCTACAGTGATGCTGCTGTTGTGGCGCAGCTGTGCCGCTGTAGCGTTTTAAATGTAGACAAGCCCTGAATGTCTTAAAAATATCAAACAAAATCCTTTTATGGCTTCTTTATACATCAAAAAGAACCAAAAAAAGGGAGCAAGCCCATATTTGTCCCCTCTGGAGGTCACAAAGAAGCCAGGACTAATTGATGGGAGTGGGAATAAAGGGCTCTGAAAATACAACTTGCCTCTACCTCTGAGGAAACAGTACCTACAAACAGTTGAGTATTGCTTCACATTTTGAAATTAACTTACATATGGTTAGCTAGAACCTTGAGGGATCAGGCCCTCTCTCTCCTTTTCCTGACAGTCAGGAAACAGAGCTTAGTCTGCAACAATGTCAATGATTCGGCCATCCAACATATTCTCTACTTGCCTAAGAGAAGAAAAAAACACATACATAAATTTGGTCAGGCAAAAGGTCCACTGAGGGAAGGCACAGTTTTTTAAATCTGATAAATATAAAATGTTCCAACCAACTACCCTCAAAGAGAGCTGTCCCATGTCTGACCATTTAGTCACCACCCTAATAGTTGTCAAAATATTTTGTTTCTTTTCAGTGGTTCAGAAAAGCTTCCCCCACCCTTGAATAGATATATATATAATTTTAGAAAACTCTCATATGTTCAGTTTAAAGGTACATTTTCCAAGCATAACTCACTAAGAACTTCTGGGGACGTGTACATATTATGTATGTATGGCATCTGCCAATGCTGAAACAGCCAATGGGCAAACTTGAAGCTTGTGGCAGGGTTTTATTTTCATTCTGAAGGAATTAGAAGCAGCAGCAGCAGGGTCAGAAAAGAAGTTGCATCTTGTGATTATATTAACAAACATGTACTCATGACATGCTCCTTGCTCCAGCTAGTCTCGGACAGGGCCAGCTCTATCATTTTTGCCGCCCCAAGCAAAAAAAAAAAAAAAAAGCTGCTCAGACTGCCGCCCGAACTGCTGAAGCAAAAAAAACCCAAAAACACACGCCCAGACTGTGCCGCCCCAAGAATGGACGGAATGCCGCCCCCTAGCATGTGCCGCCCCAGGCACGTACTTCCTCCGCTGGTGCCTGGAGCTGGCCCTGGTCTCTGCATAATTGCAATGCAGCATGTGTTACATACCATGTGGTACACTGAGCGAGGCTTAGCAGACAGGAGAGGCTTTGTGTAGTAAAGAACACAATTTAATTGTATAATACACTTTGAAGATATGCATGTGTATTTTACTATGGGATAACAGTAAACAGTAACTGTTTTCAGTCCCTATTATTCCCAGTGGATTGTGGAGCAAAGCCATTCCCAACATTGGCTACCTTAACCATCTTAGTCTAGAAAGTTGTCTTGGCCACTTACTGATTTATAGTTAGCCATATTTTTCTCTCTCCTAACTTCATCAGAGACTACCAACTTTGAGAGTATTGTTTCAATCGTTGTCCTCTTTACATTAAGTTTAATCAAATTTAATTAATGTCTTCATTTACTTTATTTATTATTTACAGTTTGAGCCTTCAGGATCCTTCCCCAGGCAGATGTTCTGTTTTTGAATATTACACAGAGTTTCTGCCTACGGTGTTAGGAATGGGCATTCTGTTTGGCTAAACATTTAAGTTATGACATCAAGTATATCTGAATCTCCACTGACAATTTCTGTGTGTAGTAAAATAGCTAACAGATTTACCTCAGAAGTACCAAAAAGAGCATAAAATAGACAAGGTGGGGAGTGCTATTATTAACTAATTATGACAATTAGCACTTATACAGTATTTTTCAACTTCAGAGTGATCTTCACAACACAATACTGAGGCAGATTAGTAAGTACTGTTATCCCCAGTACAGAGAGCCTTCCAAGAAGACAATATAATGTTCAATGGTTACTTTTTTTATATTCCTTGGAATTCCAAGGGGGGAGGAATATTCCATTAATTGGATTATTAACATTACAATTTATTTTTAGTTGTTTCAGTGACCACTACTACTCTGAGGCAATGCCAAGTAGTTGATGGGCACAGCATCTGGGATCACAAATGGTCAACTTTATTTCTGCATCACATCCTGGGGTGACATATACCCAGTCAATATGGAGATAGTTGAAATCCTCCATTATTATTGAGGTTTCTATTTTTAAAGCCTCTCTAATCTCCCTGCACATTTCACAATCATCATCACCGTCCTGGTCAGGTGGTCGGTAGTATATTTCTACTGATATATTCTTAATTATTCAAGCATGGAATTTCTATCCATAGAGATTCTATGGTATAGTTTGAGTCATTTAAGATTTTTACTATATCTGACTCTATGCTTTCTTTCACATGTAGTGCCATGCCCTCACCAGAATGACCTACACTGTCATTTGTATATATTTTGTACCCTGGTATTACCGGGTCCCCTTGATTGTCATTATTCCACCAAATTTCTGTGATGCCTATTATATCAATATCTTCATTTAATATCAGGCACTGAAGTTCACCCATCTTAGTATTTAGACTTCTAGCATTTGTATACAAGCACTTATAAAAATTGTCACTTTTTAGTTGTCTGCCTTCATGTGATGTAATTGAATGGGACTCTTTTTCATTGACTGTTTCTCTTCAGTTCCTAACTGTACTTTATCAACTTCTATCCTCGCCTCTTTACTAGGATATAGAGATTCCCTGTTAATAGATCTTCCCCTATGGGATGTCTCTGTTCAACCGTGTGCTCCTCCTTACCTGTCAACTTTCCCTCAGCTCTTAATTTATAAACTCCTCTACGACCGTTTTAATTTTACATGCCAGTAGTCTGGTTCCATTTTGGTTTAGGTGGAGCCCATCCTTCCTGTATAGGCTCCTCTTTCCCAAAAGGTTCACCAGTTCCTAATATATCTAAACCCCTCCTCCCTACATCATTGTCTCATCCAGGCATAGAGACCCTGCAATTCTGACTAACTTGGCCTTGCACGTGGAACTGGAAGCATTTCAGAGAATGTACCATGGAGGTTCTGGACTTTAATCTCTTACCTTGCAGGCCAGGGCCGGCTTTAGGAACTGCGGGGCCCGATTCAAATACCCGGTGGCGGTCCAGGTCTTCGGTGGCACTTCGGCGGCGGGGGGTCCTTCACTCGCTCCTGGTCTTCCGCGTCACTGAACGACCCCCCGCTGCCAAAATGCCGCCGAAGACCCGGAGCGAGTGAAGGACCCCCTGTCACCAAAGGGCTGCCGAAGACCCGGACCACTGCCGGGTGAGTAAAAAAAATTAAAAAGGCGCCTAAGGTGCGGGGCCCTCTTAGGCGCGGGGCCCGATTCCGGGGAATCGGCCTGAAGCCAGCCCTGTTGCAGGTTAAACTTGACGTTCAGGATCTCTCTCCTACTTTCCCTATGTCATTGGTACCTACATGTACCATGACCATCAGCTCCTCCCTGGCAATTGCATTTAATTCTGCCTAGATGTCTCGAGACATTCACAACCTTTGCCTCCAACGGGCAGTTCACCATGAGGTTCTGCCGGTTATCACAGACCCAGCTATATTTCTAATGGTTGATTCCCCCCATTACCTATCTCTTCCCAATAACTGGGATTCCCTCCCCTAGAGAGATATCCTCAGTGTGAGAGGATGCCATGACATCATCTGGAGGGAAGGTCCCAACTAAGGTGACCAGACATCCTGATATTATCAGGACTATCCCAATATTTGGGGGCTTTGTCTTTTACAAGCAACTATTACCCCTGCTCCCTGTCCCGATTTTTCACAGTTGCTACCTGGTCTCCCTAATCCTAACTATGGGATTGTTTTCCTCCTCTCTAGTTTGATGTTCTCCTTCTCCGAGATTTTCATCATCCTCAATAGCACAGAGGCTGTCAGACTGGGGGTGGTACAGCTCTACTGTGTCCCAGAAAGTCTCATCTATGTATCTCTTTGTCTGTCTTAGCTCCTTCAGTTCAGCCATTGTGGTCTCAAGAGTCCATACTTGGTCTCTGAGGGCTATGAACTCCTTGCACTGAATGCACACATACACGACCTGCCCACAAGGTAGATAATCATACATGCTGCATTCAGTGCAATAACTCTATGGTCACTCTTTCATAAGGGGAGTGGGTGGGGCAGGGGAAATTAATGAGCCCCTAGTAAAGATGGCTGACATTTTCTATTGTTTCCAATGGAACTGAAGCCACATGCTGCCCTCAGGGAACATGGCCATTCTAGAGATATATCCCTAAAGTCTTCACCCATATAATTCTTCAAACCTGGCAGTGTGTGATATAAGTAAGCAAAATAGGTGACAAATGACCAAAAAGTGGAACACTTGGCTAATGTGTGTCACACCATAATTGACAGAATATAATGTTTTTTAACTATGAAATGTGTTGTTAATGATGTTTTCTTATGTTAATTTAATAAACTAGATTTTTAAAAAAGGAAGAAAAAAGAAAAAAGGGAGAAACAGAAATTCCATCATACACAAGCTTAAGGACCCCCTCCTCCATTGGTTTGAATTCTGGATTGTGTGTACTGCAGCAAAGGCATCTATCATTTGATCCAAAGGAATAACTGTTATTTGTCAGTCCTCCATGAGGATGTGACATTCCCTTTACCAGTGGTTTATACAACTATTTGCTCAAAAGCAGTGGAATGTTGGGGCTTCACATTCCTGGGTTCTGCTCCTGGCTCTGAGATGGGAATGTGGATTACGATTAGAGGTACAAACAAATAGCTAAGGCCATAGATTTGGGATATTCAAGCCTGAAAGGCAGTATGACAGAGATTTGGGTCTACCATATTAGAAACCTGGGTTCTAGTCCCAAATCTGTCAGAAGCCATTTTGTGCAACCTCTCAATCAACTACTTGTAAAATGAAGGAATGATACACTTCTACCTTGATATAACGCTGTCCTCGGGAGCCAAAAAATCTTACCGCGTTATAGGTGAAACCGCGTTATATCGAACTTGCTTTGATCCGCCGGAGTGCGCAGCCCAGCCCCTCGGAGCACTGCTTTACCACATTATATCAGAATTCGTGTTAGATCGGGTCGCTTTATATCGGGGTAGAGGTGTACTTGCTGCCTCCAAGTTTAGTTAGGCTATTAATGATTATGAAATACATAGAAAAATAGACAGCAATGCATAGAAGTGAGATTTTAAGTAATGGTTTCCTGACTCCCCACTCAGGGCATCTTCCCCTAGGCTAAAAGGTATTTAAATGGTGATCTATGTCTGCTATAGTTATGGGAGCAAGAAGTTCTACTCTTTCAGTGAGCCGTGTGAAGTGGCTAGTAGCACACTTGGAAAGGGCACTGTTCCCTATCCAAAATGAGCAGGTTGAGATTGTGAGATTTAGGCTTTTGGTTTAAAGTCATAGGACAGCTTTCTGGCACAAAGATCCCTTGGTGGACTAAACAGGATGTGGAGATAGATCCTTTTCAGAGGAGTACCTCCAAGAAAGGAATGGACATAAATCCAAGGTACTAGGCCTGAGAAGTGCTATCCTCTTTCGGATTCCCTAGGGACTATGCTAGGACCTACTTTGTTGTAACTATTTAGTCAACAAATTTATGGTATCTGCATTTTTTTCTGCCTAGTTAATTATCCTATTGTTTGAGTCACACATATAAGTGCTTTTTGGAACCCACCAGCTGCTAAGGGCTTAAAGTGCTGTCCCTCCAGTCATGGTACACTTAGCACTCCACCAACTATCCCATAGATTCTAAGGCCAGAAGGGACCATTGAGATCATCTACAGTACTCTGACCTCCTGTATAACTCAGACCTGAGCATATATTCAAAGTAATTCATGACTGACCTAGAGCACAACTTTTAGAAATCTAGATTTAAAAATTGCCAGTGAGGGAGAATCCACTACCAGCTTTGCTAAATTGTTCCAGTGGTTAATTACCCGCATTGTTAAAGAAGGCCCTGTATTCCCATATTTACTGACTCCATCTCTGCATTACTGTATTTACTGGGTTAAAACACAATGAGCTCTGGTTGAGTGTGTTATCAAGTATAGTGGTTAAACATTCAGCCTCAGCTGAGTATTACCATGCTTAACTGCATGATCGTATTTATTGCGCTGCCTTACTGTTATATTCAATAGGCTAAACAGGCTACCATATATACTCAATAAAACACGCAATTCTAGTTGGACATTACCGTATATATTGAAGTCTCACCTTGAGGTTTAAACCATGTTTAATGGGTTAATCAGGAAGACCTGGCACAGTTTACCTTCAGTTTTAGATTATTTATTGGGTTAAGCATTAAACGCGCACTGATCTAAGCTTTACTGTTTTCATGTTGGGAAACAGTGAAATCTGGATGTGCGCTGCCGTATTTAATGGACTAAACGCACTCATGATTGGGCGTTAGCATAAGCCGAAACATGCAACTCACCCTCAGTTTTACAGCCTATATTGAGTGGGCACCTAAGGTGCCACAGCATTCTTTGCCGTATTTACATGGTTGAACACAGTCTTGATTTAGCGTTACCACAGTTAAGTGTTTGTCGTAATTAACAGGTTAAAAACGCAAACCCAACTTGGCGTTACCGTATTTACCAGTTAAACGCGGAGCTCTCTCCCTGCAGGCCCAAGCAAGCGCGGCGGTTTGGGTGGGCATGCGCCGTGTGGGGCCTTGGTGGGGTGACGGGAGCGACGGGTCCCGCCTCCTCTCGCGGCTCTTGGTGCCGGGGAGGCCTGGGCTCGCCTGGCTGGGCCTGTGTTTCGTCGCCGGGCGTCCGGCTCCTGGCAGCGCGGGGCCATGGCGCAGCGGAGAGCGGCGGAGCGGGGCCCCGGCGAGCTGGCGAGCGCCCGGCCCCAGCAGCAGCGCACTGAAGGTGCCGCCCTGACGCCTGCTTGGGGTCGGGGGGCGGTGTGAGCATTGGGGCCGCTGCTGGGGGCAGGGTGGGGTCAGTGTCCGGGGAGGGGGCGGTTTGGGGGCAGGGAGAAGGGCTCTGTGGGGTCAGTGTCTGGGGAGGGGGAACTGGGGGTGGTGGTTTGGGGACAGTGGGGGGCAGGGAGAAGGGCTCTGTGGGGTCAGTGTCTGGGGAGGGGCCAGTGTGGGGGGGTGTCAAGGGAGGGGCACTGTCCGGTCGGTGTGCGGGGTGGGGGCACTGAGAAGGGGCAAAGGGGGCTCTGCAAGGTTGCTATTTGTGAGGGGCACTGAGGGGAGGTAGGCTTGGGGGTAATGGGGGGTAGGGCGGAGGGTCTGTGGGGTCAGTGTTCAGGGACAGGGCACTGAGCGGGGGTTGGTTTGGAGTAGTGTGTCGGGGGGTAGGGGACACTAGGGTCAGTCGGTTTGGGGCAGGGGAATGGAAAGGGGCACTGAAGTGGGATGGGGTTGGTTTGGTGAGGCTGGGGTAGTATGGGGAGATGGGGGTAGGGAGAGGGGCATTGTGTAGGGTCACTGTTCAGGGGCATGCAGGCACTGAGGTGGCATTAATTTGTGGAGATGGTGGGCAGTGTTGTTGGCAGCCCGGGCAGGTGTTGCAGTTAAGCAAATAGCTCCGAGGACACGCTAAGCTCTGTGGGGCTGTGATGCTGCAGCTCATTCTGTGCTGATGGGCATCTCTGTCCTTCTTCCAGAAGGGTAAGCAAGGGAGCAAGCCTCTCCCTGCCAGTTACCCCCTGGTGGCTCCCTCTCTCTCTTCCCCCTCCCCATTGTTTCCCTTGCAGTTGTCACTTCCCCATTGGTCAGGATCTGAGTGTCTTAAAGCAGACATCTCACTTTGGTCAGCTGAGCCCTCCCTGTTATGTGCTAGTGAGGGGCACTGTACTGAACCATTCTTGGGTGAATGGCTCATACAGAAGGGTCTGCAGCACCTATGAATTGTGAGTTGTCACTTGTTAGTTTGTCAGGGCTGGGCATTTTCAGGGAAACAATGTTAATAAAGGACTAAACTACACACAGTTGTACATAAGGCTGTTTGGTGGCATTTGGTGACCTAGCCTGATGATAGGGTGTTCAAAATGAAAATATAGCCTTAGTTTTCAGTTCTGCAACCTGTCATGAGCAACCCTGTGCTCACATGTAGCCTTACTTGCATAGAGCGGCTTGCAAGATTGGGGCTTTAATTTGTGTGTACTTACTGGGTATGTAAAATAGAATAATTTAATATCTGGTTGTAAATTGATAGTGAGAGTTGGAAAGGGATTTTCTAAGTACATTGTTGCCCTATCAGTCATTTGGGTAAGGCAACCAAATGTATTTGGTCTGACTAGGTACGGCAAGTATTGTAATTATCTACTCTGGGTTGTGTTTAAAAACATTTAACTATATTAGCACTGTTTGGAAATTGGCATGGTTTTACAGTGCAGTTTAAAATCTTTAGCCACCTGTAATAAATTCTCTACTGTATATCTTGTAAACTGTTAGAACAAATTTGAGTGGAATGGGTGAGAAATGGAGAACATACTAATGCCCCATACACATACTTAATTTTACTACTATTAGTTCCATCCAGTAGATTTCCCTTCTTCATATTGGATTATCATCCTGGAGAAGGTGGTAGTAAAAAAAAACCCAAAAGACACAATTAAGTTTGTAGCTGCATGGCTCTAGCACTTCAGACAAAACAGAGGCAGTAAAATTAAGGGAATATGGTAAACATTTGCACTGACTTCAAGGCAAAATTGGCAAAGTAAGTAAACTTGAAACTAGTCCTAGCACTTGTTTTGTTTTTATTATATATGTTTCATCATCCTTTTTCTGGCTTACAACATTGAAATGGTAATGCAATAGACTGCTGTGCATGTCGCATAGTGGCATCATAATCATGCCATCAGGAGCTGCAAATGAAACCAGCACCTTGGGATTTTTGTGTTGTGGAGCCCCAGCAGAGAAACTAAGGCCAGGTATACACTTAAAAATAAAAAAGCAAAATTTTTAACAAAATAACTATGTTGGCAAAAGCCTTAGTGTAGATGCAGTTATACTGCTAAAAATGTGCCTTTGCTGGTATAGCTCATTTTGCTTGCTAAACCAGTATCAGCTATGCCATCCAAAGCATTTCTTGTTGGTATAACTGCATATGCGGTTGGAGGGTTTTGCTGGTATAGCTGTGTTACACTCAAGGACTGAGCTACAGCAAACTAAAGCAACATTACTTATGAAAAAGAGCCTCCAGGGGGGGTGTTAATGTGCATTATCTTTGCACCAGTAAATCTTAACTTTCCTGAATGTCTTTATGTAGGCAAACCCTCATACTGGAATAAGAGTTATTACTCCCAGTGGAATTCTGCGCCAAAAAATTAAAAATTCTGCACGCGCCCTCCCCTCCCCCCCAAAAAAAATTCTGCGCACAATATTTTAAAATTTTGCAAAATTCTGAATATTTTATTTGTCAAAATAACACAATATAATTACATTAGTTTCAATTATTTTTGGTCATTTATTTCAAAATACCTGTCAGCAAATATGTCTTGTAACAATACAGACAAAAAAAAAAGATTCAGGAAATGTTTTTTGACAAATAGATTCCTTACTAGGCATATTAATACAGAGCTCTGAGTAATAATTCATTAAACTACAATACAAAACTGTATTTTCCCACACCCCTCAGACGCAAAGCAAAGGCTTGTGGGAGTCTGGGGTAACGGAGGAGCTGAGGGAGAAGGAAGTAATTGCTGGGAAGGAGCCTGGGTGTGAACTTGGAGGGCTGTTGGGTATGGGTGGGAAAAGTATGGAACAGGTTTTTTGTTTTGTTTTTGGCGGGGGTGGGGGGTAGGGATTGTTAGGGAGCTTCCCCCATTCAGACCCTGGCTGACCCTGTCCCCTGTCCCCATGTGTCCCTGTGCCCTCACCTAGCCACTCCCCTGTCCCTATGTAGCTCTGCACCTCCCTCCCCCCCTGTGGTCCTGTGCCTTCACTCGCATTCAGCCCCTGCCCCAGTCTGTCCTCCCCCACTAGCCCTTGTGAGCCCCTGGCTGACCCCTCAACAGCCCCTGTCTACTGACCTGGCCTGACAAGCGGTGGTGCTGAAAAGGCAGTTCTCTCTCCCTCGCTGCGGGGAGCTGCAACTTTGTTCTATTGCCACAGTACCCTCTGGTGGGCAAAAGGTGGAATTGCATAAGTTACTTTTTGCTGGGAGCTGCTGCTGTTCTTGTGCCACAGCGCCCTCTGGTGGGCAAAAGGCAGAAATGCAGCAAGATTTTGGCAGACGCTTTTTTCTCTGTGAAATCTGCGGGACTTATTAAATATGCGTGCATGCAGTAGCGCAGAACTCCCCCAGGAGTAAAGAGTATCTTCATTGGGTGGGGGAGGGGTTTAACTGTATCATTATATCAGTTTAATGTCACACCTTAGGTCGGGTAGGCAACCTATGGCACACGTGCCGAAGGCGGCACTTGAGCTGATTTTCAATGGCACTCACACTGCCCGGGTCCTGGCCACCGGTCCGGGGGGCTCTGCATTTTAATTTAATTTTAAATGAAGCTTCTTAAACATTTTAAAAACTTTATTTACTTTACATACAACAATAGTTTAGTTATATATTATAGACTTATAGAAAGAGACTTTCTAAAAACGTTAAAATGTATTACTGGCACGCGAAACCTTAAATAAGAGTGAATAAATGAAGACTCGGCACACCACTTCTGAAAGGTTGCCGACCCCTGCCTTAGGTTATACTGAAAAAAACTTTCCCGTGTATACTAAGGCTAAGTGAAAGCTATTTTTAAAAGTACCTTTTCCTTAGGCCTTGTCTTCGTTAGGAAAAGGGGTTTTTCTTTAACATGTTAGCTACAATATGTTAATAAGTATGTGTTAAAATCCTAGTCTAGAAAAGGCAAGATGTTTTTGTAAATGTATCTCCTAGGATTTACCTTTATTAGTTAACGTATTTAAATACCTTTTCTTGTAGAGTTGACATGGCTGGCCCGAGTTAGCAGGGCCGGCTTTACGAAGTGCGGGGCCCGATTTGTCGGGGCGGGGCTTGTACTCACCGGGCGGGTGGCGCTCGAGTCTTCGGCGGCGCTCCGGCCGGAGGAGCGGGGCTGCGGGGCTTGCCGCGCTCCGGCCGGAGCTCCAGCTGGGAGAGCGGGGGGGCCACGGGGCTTGCTGCGCGCCGGCCGGAGCTCCAGCTGGGGGAGCGGGGCCGCGGGGCTTGCCGTGCTCCGGCTGGAGCGCGGGGCCCGATTCCGGGGAATCGGGCGAATCGGCCTAAAGCCGGCCCTGCGAGTTAGTGCAGCGCTAGATCTTCCCTGAGCAGAGTTTAGACAGCATGGCCATCAGCATTTTGTTTACTGTAGCTAAACCAGTGGTGGGGAATTTTTGGCAAAAAGTTTAGTGTACTGTACATGTGTGTTCTCATGTTACTTTGCTGTGGTTAATAAGGATGTAAAGCAGGTTTTCTCCCTTAATGTATGTATTGAGGGCCAGCTCCAGTAGTCCTTATTTGGGTTTATGTCAGTGGGAGCTTTGCTCAAGTAAGGAATGCAAGATTTTGCCTGCAGCTTGAATATAAGAGAGATGGCTTTTTGGTGGGAAGATTTTATCCACAAAATACTTACTTTAAAAACTTTTGGAAGCATAACTTTGAACTCTCATTTATTTTTTGTTAACTATAATTTTGTTTAATTTTAGGAAAGGCCCATACAGAAGGTGGATCAGCACGAATGTCACTCCTCATATTCATGTCCATCTTTCTAGCTGCTGCTTCGATTATGTTTCTAGTATATAAATATTTTCCACAGCTTAGTGAGTAAGTATATTAAGAAGGATTGATTTGCTGGTTTTTCTTTGTAGTATCCTCTACAACTAAAGGTTTTAGGACAGGGGTGGCCAACCCGAGCCTGAGAAGGAGCCAGAATTTACCAATGTACATTGCCAAAGAGCTACAGTAATATGTCAGCAGTCCCCCATTAGCTCCCCCACCCTGCTCCCAGCGCCTCCCACCCACCGGCAGCCCTGCCGATCAGCACCTCCCGATCTGCTGTTTTGTGGCATGCAGGAGGCTCTGTGGGGGAGTGGGAGGAGCGAAGGCCTGGCAGGCTCAGGGGAGGGGGCAGGGCCTGTGACAGAGCCAGGGGTTGAGCAGTGAGCACCCCCCAGCACATTAGAAAGTTGGCGCCTGTAGCTCCAACCCTGGAGTCGGTGCCTATACAAGGAGCCGCATATTAACTTCTGAAGAGCCGCATGTGGCTCCAGAGCTACAGGTTGGCCACCCCTGTTTTAGGAGGTCCCCAAACTGACATACCTCAACATTTTCATAACCTGATAGAAATCTGAAAAAGGGGGTGGGGAGGGGTGGAAGGAAATTCATTAGACAACCCAGAAAGTCAAAATATAAAACCTCAAAGTTGGAAATATCCAGAAGCAAGTGCTGGAGACTGCCAGTCAGTGCTAGTCTAAAAGCAAAAGTTGTATCACTTTAACTATACTGCTGTATTTAAAGCAGTACAACCTTCCACTCTTTGGATACAGTTATACTGGTATAACTATGCTTTATACTGGTGTTTTGTTCTCATATAGGTGGGGGGGAATAAGCTATACCTGTATAAGGCACGTATATACTGGTATAATTGTGTCCACAGTGAGGAGGTTGTATTGCTTTTAACTATAGTGGCAAAAAATAAAATTATATCTCATGCCTAACTGAAATAAGGTATAACAGTACAAAAATTGTACTGCATACTTCAACTTAAAAGGCAAAAAAGAAAGTACGCATCCATAAGGCAAAATACCTGCAAAATGTTTCCTCTTGTGAAGAAGGATGTAACGCTCCATCCCTCCCAAAAAATCTCAGTCAATGTTAATTTTTCTTGATCTGTATAATCTGAACAAGGAGAAATAATGTTGAAAACACCTAAAATTATCTGAGGGTTTGAGCTGCAGAATCCTATAGATTTGTGTTCTCTGCCTAGGAAAGTTATCACACCAACAATTAGACTAATTGTTTTGCTCGCATTATAGCTCTTTGATTTATTATCTTATATTGGGGCAAATAAGTTTTAAAATTGTATTTACTGATTACTTAGCCTAATTCCTGGAATCCTTTTTTTTTTTTTTTTTTTTCCCCCTTCAGAGAAGAGAGAGAATGTATAAAGATTCCCAGAGACATGGATGATGCTAAGGCCTTAGGAAAAGTCCTCTCCAAATACAAAGACACCTTCTACGTCCAAGTATTAGTGGCTTATTTTGCCACATATGTTTTGTATCCTTTTCCTGGTGATATGAAAGTTGTTTAGTTGCAGTTAATGGTGTTTTTCTCTGAAAAATTTGAAGGAGGGATGTAAACATTGAAGGAGGGATGTAAAAGAGGATGAAGATTAAAAATGTAACTATTGGGTTGTCTTTGGGCCAGGTATTGAAATGCACAAGAATATTGAACTCTAAAGTACTTAGTCATTTTCTTGTGTATTTCAGTGCCTGCCTGCCTGTAAGAATGGACCAGACTGGCAGAATGAAAGTGCAGCATTAAGAAATGGTTCTTAGTTTATATGTTAAGTTACATATTATCTGGCTTTATAGAACATATTGGTTCAATTGTTTCAAATAATTTGTATGGATCTTGTGGAGATCTTAAAAAGAAAATCAAAATTAAGTACAGCCCCACATTCCTAAGATACTCAAACACTGCATCTATTACAGCTACTATAAAAAGAATGAGAGAATTTCAATTTGTATCGGGGGCATTTCTCAGAAGTATTTCAAGGCACGCCTTAATTCCTGTAATGCCTATTTTACACACAGAATTGCTGGATCTCTTTATGTGAAGTTAACAAGTACAAGATATTTGGAGTTAAAATACAGTCTAATTGTTACTCCAAGCAGCAGTTCTCTTTTTGTTGGTAGTGATGCAGGGTTCAGAATATATTAATTAGTAATAAAAAATGCTTAGATAAAAATGAACCTTCAATGGTTGTTCCACTTATAATTTTTAAAAAAGGATGGTGGAGGAGGTCTTCTCTATAACTCAAAATGAAAGGTTTTAGTAACTCAAAACAGGGTTATTAAATGTCATTAGTTCAGTAATGATTTATCTTACAGCTGCTTCTATTCCAAAAAGCAGTTGTTCACAAATAACATTTTAAATGGATCCTATACAAAAGGGAAATGAGTTGAAATGGCAAAGATGGATGTAAGGTAACAAGTGTTTAAAAAAAACCAATCAGCTGTCTAATTAAATACCATGACATCTGCTGCTTTAATAGTTAAATGTTGCTCTTCTTAGATTAGTGACAGACTTTGGTCAACTAATGTGCATGCTGTGATGTGTTTATCTCAAACCCTTGAAATATGCTTACAAAGCAGTTTTACACTTTGTTCATTTACTCTGAGTTTGATACAGTTAATATCAGGATGGCACTTTAAAATATGATTAATACTAAATTTTTTACAAGTTCCCTTACCAATGAATTAAGCACTTTGCCTCCATTGATCATACTAGGGAACCACATCATGTGTGTGCTGGAGCAGATCTCCCTCCCATGTCTTATGGAAGAGAAGATCTTGCTCCCTAGTGGCGTCATTAGCCAGACCTCCCTTGCTTGAGCCAGACATGGGCCTCTGTGAAAAGGCAGCACCAAAAGAGTTCCAGCAACCTCCCTTATCACTAGATGGGGCAGTAGCACTTGCACCTGACACCTTCAAGGCATTCTAGTACCCGCTGACCTGGTTCTCTGAGGCTCCGAGCATTGAAATCTCAGTGACCCAGGAAAAGGTCATTAAGTTCTTTGACATCCTGAACTCCTCAGCCCCAGCCAGGATTGCCCTCCCTATCAGTGAGGGCACACTTGAACTCGAAGGGAACAGTCTTCACCTTTGGCAGACCCCAACCATTCTTCCTCCCTCATCTAAAAGGAGCAAAAAAGAGGAGCCACAAAAGAGCTTTGAAACTTTATATGCCTACCATAACCTAGGGTGACTTGTGATATCAGCAGTACAGGAAAAATCCAGGTTTGCAAAGGGCACCTCAGAAAAGAGACCATAAAAAAAGGACCTTCTTTGGTGTAAGACTGATTCCTCAGCATCACTACTAAGCTCTTGTGTTCTAAAGTAAAATATCAGGCTTAGTTCAAAATATAATTTTGGGAGATAAGAGCAAGTCCACTTTCCTGACAATGCTCCCACAGGATAACAAGAGAGAACTCTGAGAGCTCATGAAGGTGGGTCAAATGTTCTCAAAGATATCCTTACAAGTAGCCACAGTTGTATTGGACTCTGCCATCACCATGAGAGAGGCTTTGGTTTCAAGTGTTTGGCATTTCCAAGAAGTGCAATGCACCATAGAGGACCTGCCCTTTGAAGGGATGGAGCTCTTCAGCAGCCAAACAGCTGAAGTGTTCTACTCCGTTAAAGATTTTAGATTGTGATCCCTGGGGGAATGCACCCCAGTTCCCTATCGCAATCGTACATATATAGTCCCCAAAAGAGAGAGGCCCAAGGAGAGACACTGAAGCCAAGTTAGAGCCTACCCTCACCTTCAGAAGCCACCTTGTTTTTTTTTACCAGGTGTGGGTTGTGATTACAGTTGACCAATGGGTGCTAGGCATCATCAGCCCTGGCTACTCTAACCATTTCTTTGCCTTTCCCCCTACGTACTCCTCCTTCCCTGTCTTTTCAGACACCCTTCTCATGAGAACCTGCTCCAAACAGGACTGGCCTCGTTGCTTTGTCTAGAAGTCATAGAAGAGGTACTGCAGGAGTACGGGGAAAGATCTTCTGCTATTTCCTTATTCTGAAGAAGAAAGGGGGCCTTTGTCCTATCCTAGAGCTGAGGAGATTGAATGAAAATGACACAGATTCAGGATGGTAACACTTGCCTCCATCATTCCATCACTTCAGACTCAATAGAGGCTTGTAACTGTCGACTTACAGTACTCATACTTTGCATAGCTATCCACCCGGCCCACAGGAAGTACCTGAAATTCATAGTAGGGCCCAGCCATTACCAGTACAAGCAGTGAGTCTTTCCAAAATGCTGCTTGGTGGTGGCTGCAAACCAAAGAAGTATCAATGTTTACCTAATCCCAACAACAGATGGCAACAAGCCTGAAATGTGCCTTCTACCTGTTTGCCTAAGTGCACTTCTGTGTGAACTAAGAAGAATTGTCCTTCCCCCTATCACTATTGTTAGTGTTCATAGGAGCCATGATCAGCTCTGGTCAGTGAGGGCTTTTCTTCCAGAGGACAGAGTCCTATCATTGTAGTCATTTCTAAACTGAATAAAATCAAACCTGACTATGATGGTACAGACTTGCCTTGGACTTTTACACCACATTGGTGAGTGCTTGTGACAGTGCTTTCCAGACTTCTACTTGTGGCCCCTTCAACTTTGGCTCCAGTTAGCCTACTACTTGATAAGACATCAGATGAACAAGGTTGTAGTGCCACTTCATATCAACACAGAGCTGAATTGATGGCATGACCCCAAGAACTTTTTTTCCTCTACTTCCAGGCAGCAGCTCCCAGTTCCCATGGACTTTATTGCTACCACTATCTCAATTTCATTTGCTAAAGTGGTCAACAATGATGTATCATAATTGAATTTGAATTGACACTTCAAGCGGATTAATACTGGACAAGGGAGTCCACCACTCTGAGTCACCGTTGCTTTCAAATTCATGCCTACATGGCATCAGTTACTCTAGGTTTGCATTTGGATGGCTTCCTTCACAACTGTGAGGACTAAAAATACATCTTTATAAAAAAAACAAAAACAAAACCCCACTGAGCTTCTGCACAAGTTGAACATGTCTTGCTGACCACATAAATAAATACTTTTAACTTAATCTGGACTATATGTTTGACATCCCTTATCTAGTTTATGTAGTGAGAAGTATGTAGTCCTTAACATGGACCTCTAGGATGAAGAGGTTTTTAAAAGGGAAGAAATTTAGGGTAGGAAGGCGATCTCATGGTTGTCTGATACTACTATTGGTTTGTCTGCAAACGTGTCACTTTTTAAAATTAAACACTTTTAAGGGGGTGTCCTATGCAATGGATTATTGTATTAGACTTTAACTTTTGAAGACCTGGTTTTAAATTCTGGTGTATGTCACAAGCAAATATGGGTTTGGTCTTATCCTAGTACCAACATCCATAAAACCTCCACAATGTTTTGGATGTTTTGGCAACTTCTGCAAAAAAAATAATAATTCTGCAGCTGAAACAAAAGTTAGAGGTTTGGGCAGGAATGACAAGGTGAAAAGTCTATGGCCAGTGTTATGTGGAAGGTCAGACTAGATTATTCTAGTGGTCCCTTCTGGCCTTAAAATCTAAGAAAAGTGGTGTGAGGCTGGAATGGTATCTGTATGCTGCGGGTGAAGAATGAGGTTTTGTTACTGGTCATATAGTACTTATTTGTACTGTACCTTATCAAAGCTGTTTCAGTTGTCCCGTCACTCGAATGAATACTAAACCTAAAATCTGAAAGAAGAAAACAGTTTGCACTGACTTAACTAAAAGTGTCTTTGCAAAAAAATTTTGTTAAATTGGTGCAAGTTTATGTGGGCAAGGCCTTAAAAACTAATATATTAATGCAGTGCTTCCCAAATATCTCTTGTAAACTGCTTATGCCAACAGTAGTATTTTGAGGATATACATATTTCTAGTGTTCAGCTTGCAAGTTGGTAAATACCATGATCACTTTTAAAATGAAGAATGTAAAAGTTCTAAGTAACATGATGTTCTATCCTTAACTGAGAAGCACTCAGCTTGCAAACATTTGCTATACCCGGCTCTATATTTCTCAGTATCCTCTCAGGGTTTCTTTATCCGTTCCCATTAGCCTTATTTCTTGTCTGTCTGGTAAGTATGTATTTCTCCTTCCCCTCCCCCAATAAATTGGCATTTGGGATGACTGCTGTTGTGGTCAAGCAGGGCTTAGGAGCAACTTCAAAAGTTATTTTTCCTCCCTTGGTATCCTGCTGTTAATTGATTTATTTCGTTAGACTGACCTAACACTTGGTAAAGCAACCCCCATCCTTTCATGTATTTATACCTGCTCCTGTATTTCACTTCATGCATCTGATGAAGTGGGTTCTAGCCCACGAAAGCTTATGCCCAAATAAATTTGTTAGTCTCTAAGGTGCCACATGGACTCCTCATTGTTTTTGCTGATGAAGTGGTTGGTTATGGGTATTTTAAATGAGTGTTTAGGACCCATGCTGTGCAAATGCAACAGAGCCTTGTAGAAACAGGCAAAGTTCTCCTGGTTTCACATTGTGTGTCACAACTCAAAAACTCACAGTGGACTCATGGAGTTCTTACAAGCCCTGGAGCACATTAACACATGGCTTGGAGCTTGCAGACAGATCCCTGCTTCAAAGAGCTTGCAAATAAAATCTTTATCCTACAAAACACCTAGCAGCACCCCCACAAACCTAGTGCTGCTTGCTACTAAAGATTCAATGGGAGTACTCTGAAGAGCCAGAACTATATCATACAACAAAGATCTGGGCTTAATGGTTTCCACACCTTTCCCCAGATGTAATGAAAATTACTTGTCTGGACAAGTGATTTCCATTAAGTTTTTTAGCAGTAGTTTGGGGGAGAGCTGTCTCTCCCCTGCTGTGGCAGCCCTCGAGCTGGGAAGGGGGGGTGTCTCTCCCTCTTTCCCTGGCTGCAGCAGCCCCCAAGCTGGGGCTGGGAAGGAGGGGGGTCTCTCCCCCACCACGGAGCAGAGGCTGGGAAGGAGGGCTGTCTCTCTTTGGCAGCTGTAGCTCTGGAGCTGGGGAAAGTCGCCTCATTCTTTTGCCGCCACAGCCCTGCATGTCCCAAATTCCCCCCACCCCCTCCTCACACTCCTCCTACCCCATATTCCTCCTAAGGCCACCACCTCACCTTACATGTGTGTCTTCTCCAGGGTCCAGGCACCTAATTAGTAGAGCAGCACATGCCTGTGCAGCTCCACTAATTAGGTGGGCAGCCCTTCATTTTCTCGTGTGCGGCTGCCCAGGTGCGCACCTTAGAGGGAACTATCTGTGGACCACCTGAATGGAACTCATGGGCCACTGGTGGTCCACGGACCACAGCTTGAGAATCTCTGGCCTCAGCAAAACTGTTATAGAAAAGATTCTAACAATTGGTGTTGTATGTGTATATGTAGGAGTGGCTAACACAGACAATTAAAAGGAGAACCCTGTAAAGCAGCCTAAATGGATAGCTGTATGGAGCCAGGCCCTTTACTGCTAATGAAATCAGCAGGGATTAGAGATTGTTGTACACATTGCAAAGAATTTCTTCTCACTTTCTTTTTCATTTGCAGTGTTCTGGACTTGGAGCCTCTTTCTGTTACATGCTTTCATATTTAGTTGGACGGCCAGTTGTGTACAAATATTTAACAGAGAAAGCAGTGAAATGGTCAGAGCAGGTAAAGTTGCTTTTGGTAAACATTCATGCTGATTATATAAAATTTGAATTGAAGATGGAATCATAAGGGTTTTGGTGTTCACAGTAAACCTAATAAGAAATGGCTGATTCTGCCATCATTACTCACAATTTGCACCTCACTCCAAGTGTATTCTTCTTAAAGCAAATGGTGCAACTCATTGAGTGTACAGTACTACTGTACTTGGTATGAATAAGCATGGCAGAATCTGGCCCAAAGCATATTTATGGAATGAGGTGGAAAGCAAATTTAGCATTAAGCAGGTTCAGCAAATACAATTAAATATGTAGTCTTTCTAATGTGATATTTAAACTCTTTCATATAAGGAATCAGCTTAATTTTTAAAAATTAAACTGTCCTCTTAAATTTGAGTTCATCGTTAATCTGTCTAACTGCAGTAATACTCTTATTTCAGATTTTTAAAAACATGATTTTTTAATGTTACAACAGTAAACACCCTCTTGGATGAATTTCACTGGAAGAGATTTTCTTGATGAACAAAACTATGCTTTTTACTTTCTGTGCCCAATGTTCTATTCTTAAACAAACTTTAAAGCCAACTTCTCTGGCCATTGTGGATCAGGAATAACTGTTTTACAAACCTTCGTTTTGGATGTATAGTTCATTTAAAAAAAATATTTTAAACCTGTTTCTCCATAGCCAGGCAAACTGTACCTGATCTGTTTTGGCAGGAATCACATTAAGCTGTTATCACTATTTGTGTATATAGGGTCTCTAGTCCCATTTACATGATCATTCATCTGTGGGTGTGGGGTGGGATTTGATTACAATGTAGTTGTCCCATTACTCTTTCAACACAGCTAAAGATGGTGGTTCTGCAGTGTAGATGAAACTGAGATAGTTTTAAGAATTGTGCTAAAGCCTGGGATATTTTCCAATTACGTGAAAACATTAAGCACTTGCTATCTGGGACCTATCTCCACTAGTAAAACTATACACATGAACAGCCCAAAACCATGTTATAAGCATGTTGAGAAGCTGTTTCTAAATCAGATAACGCATCTTGGTTCAAGGCCCACAGGTAAGATCAAACAGTGTTATAGTTTAAGGCTTCACTCCTCTTGTTTTTCACCAGGATAAAAAGTGTATTTTTAACATGGTGTTGACAAGGCAATTTGTAGTTATTAGTTTTAGTGTGTTAGCTGGTCAGAGTAAGCCTTAGGCTCCCCTCGCTAATGCATGTTCAAATGCACCTCTTTCTTTATTTAGACACACATACTGTATCTAACCTTGGTGTATAAACATAGTAAAACCTCAAGTCTGAATAAGGTTTTCAAATATGTGGTGTAAAAGGGCATCTGGATCTAAGTTTATACATTCTGCTTTTCTATCTGATGTATCTGCACAAACAGAGACCAATAGTTGCTCTTTGAGCTACTTTTTTCCCCCTTGTTAAAGAGTGAGTTGATTTAGTTCACTGAGTAGATATAATATGTCTAACTCCCATCCCAAAAGTCAGAATTTCTAAGCTAACTTCAGCCCTATATTTAACAAATGTTTTCCTGACCCTTCTCACAAGCTCCAATCGGAACTTGTTTAAATATTTTGTCTGTCTATTTTTTTTTGCCTTTGTTAATTTCTGCTAAAGAAAGGTATATAAACTTCTTAGCTAATAACCAGACTGCAGATGCACTATATCTGAATAAGAACAGCCTTATTTAATGGTACATGTGTTTAAATTAAGATCATTGTATTTCCAAGACAGGGATTTTACTGAATTTTTTTTAATTTTGTGGCAGGTTGAACGACACAGAGAACACCTCATTAACTACATAATATTTTTGAGAATAACGCCTTTTCTTCCTAATTGGTTTATCAATATAACATCTCCTGTAATAAATGTACCACTGAAAGTATTTTTCATTGGTACTTTTCTAGGTAAGAATTTTGGTTAATAAATTAAAGCTTTTTAAGGACCCGGTTGTTTTTTTCCCCCCGTTCAGAGAATCATTTAGTGTATATCACCATCTACTGGTCAACTGAATGATTACATGACTACACTATTTCTTTTATTTATGTTTTTCTATGGAGCTGATCATCATAATATGTGAGGGCCTCACATCTTACTCCAGTGTTGTTCCCATTTTACAGTTGGGGAAAATGAGACAGAAGTTCAGTTACTTGTCCAAGGTTACATGCCAAATCTGTACGCTTCAGCAGTGTCCTTTGTTCCATTTTGTGATTATTTTTTTTTGGAAGTAGAATGACTGTTTTGTATTGAAAACGTGAAACTCAGATTTATTTTAGGTTCTTTATGCAAAATTCTCTCATGTTTTCACATGAAGGGCTTGTTTTTCTCCAATTTGTTTACCATTGTCATTTTTCTTGAACAGATTAACTTCCTAATGAAATTCAAAAAAATGTTTTGTGTAGTCTTCAGTTTGCATTTTGTTACAAATATTTTTCACCTGGGCTATGAGCTATTCATGTACTACTAACTGTATAGGAAGCAGTATCGTCTAGTGGATGTGACACTGGATTAGCACTCAGGAGACCTTGGTTCAGTTCCCACCATTGGAGTGCTGGGTGACCTTGGGCAAGTCAGTGCACTGATTTCCCCATCTGTAAAATGCAGATAATAATACTGATGTGCTTTGAGATCTATATAAGAGCTAGGTATTACTATTATTATTATGTCTCGACTGAACCTAAAAGAAAGTGGTAACTAAATTAATCTTACAGGATGGGAATTGTCTCTATCTTGGTGAACAAGTGAATTATTTTCCCCTAAAAAAAACACAACAACAACAATCCTATGATGTCAAAATACATCTATTCATTGGTGTGTCTACTAGATTAGGTGCTTCGAGACGTTTCGGAAACTCCTTTTTTTCCTTGTCACAAGAAAATTATATTTTTCCAACCTTCTAGTTTTATTGAGCTGCATAGCTAAACAAAAATACAAACAAAGATTATTTACTTAGCACTTATTTTATTATTAACCACTAACTATGTAGGGAAAAACAGCATGTAATTTAACAAGACTGTACTATGGTGTTGAGACTTACATATAACAATCTGTTTGTAATAAAGCTTACTAAGTAGTATGCTTTTTTGAAGGGCATTGTCTTTTAAAATTTAGTATGAATAGAAATAGTATGAATGGGAACTGTAAGCTGTCTTTAGTTTGGGCTATTAGGATATAGTCTGTTGTGGTAATTTAGGAAGGCCCCACTCTTGTAAAGAAAAGGACTACTCATGGTAATAAAGTTAATTTATGCATGTGGTTATTAGCTATCCAAACTGAAATCTCCGTTTGGGTAAACTTGCTCAGTTTTCTCCCTGTGCTTCAATGGAACTACAGCTTATATTTCCCTCTTTATAAATGGTGACCCTTCACAAGTTGCTCTCTGACTTCCTGTGTACCAGCATATGTTCTTGTCTTTTTTATTATGGGTGGGTAGTTAGGTGTCTTTGTTTGGAAATAGTCTGTAGTATTTGATTTCATAATGGATTACTAACAAAAATCCATGCTGAAACAAAATTAGACATGGTAAACTGTTGTTTTTGGTCTGATCCCCATGTGCTACTTACTCTTAGTCTGTATATGCAAACTAAAAAGTCAGTACAACATACATAGCGGAAAAAGAATGTACACCTCTTTAGATTATAATATAAGGTCTAGGTGCTATAGAAAAATGGTGTATGTATGTTTTTCTGTATGATACTGTACTTGTTATGAACTGTATTTTTATTAAGTTCTGGACTTTGTTGCTTTAAACTGTTTCCAACAAAGTTCTAAAATGGAGAGCATTTGCTTGCCTTAAAAAAAATAAAAATTGAAAAGTAACTTGTGCTTTTATTGTTTTAGTTCTCTTTAACTGATTCTTTGTTTTATCTCTGTACACATAGGTGTTGCACCACCATCTTTTGTAGCAATTAAGGCAGGAACAACACTGTACCAGCTTACAACAGCAGGGGAAGCTGTTTCCTGGAACTCTGTGTTTGTTCTCATGATTCTAGCTATTCTTTCTATTCTGCCAGCTGTCTTCCAGAAGAAGCTTAAACAAAAGTTTGAATAAAGATCACATTGGATCTAAATTTCCCATAATTCATCTCAGGATCAGCACTTCTGATATTCGTATGTTTGGTTTTTTTATCAGATCCTCAGCAATGTAAAAAAGGGGAGACTTGTAATGGATAAGAACTTCCTTATTTCTTTAAAGGAGCATATTTTACTGTCTGAAATTCAAGGAACTGTGTTCAGAAATACTCTGCATATAGTTTTGTAGCCCAAACCATCAGTGTTTTATTCTTTGAAGGCGAGAGGAGGGAACTCAAAACACAGAAGATGAGTTAACTTTTTGCTTTGCTTCATATATGGAGCAGAAAGGCAGAATTGGATAGCTTAAAATGCAACCTCCAAATATTGGTTTATAAAAGTTGAAATAACTTTTGATTGGTCCATGTAGTTTGTAGCATTCTACATGACTCTGCAGACTTGCATGTAACTTAATGGTTTGGTCTGAATAATTTTCTCCTCATTCTAATTTTCCACTTTCATCTGCTTTTGTCCTTACTGGTCCCAGAATAATGTAAAGTACAATGGCATTCACTTGTAAAACATAAGCCTTCTCTCTTGGAGCAGTACGTTAAATTCCAGTGATGTAAAACTGCAGGAGGCTAAAATGCTTTCTTCTTTCTCTTCATTAGTGTTGTCTCAATTTAAATACTTGAACTGCTTTATTAACTGGATTAACAAATTCAGTCAAATCATTCCCATACTGTAGATTTTATTTTTGGAGAGCAGGTCAGAATTTTATCTTGGCTTGTTGATTAATTTTGAAGTTTTTAAAGCTTGTTTAGACTGATTTTTATTTGTCTAGTTTGGCAGTATTTCAGATGCATAGACTTATCCTGCCAATTTAAGATAATTACCACATTTTGTTATAAAACATATTTCAGTCCTTAAATGATTAAAGCAAATAGAGTAATTATAAGCGACTTACAATTCTTAGGATATATTAATTGAGAATTTGGGACAGAAGGGAGGGAATCTTGGTCTTGGCAATAGTAACCTGCTACCATTACAACTAATCTGGCTAAAAAGTTTTATCAGGTATGCAAATTATTACACAGTTCTTTTGTTTATCTGAAATATTGTCATGTAAAGCTCAGTTCATCATGTAATAAAAATCTTACACTTTATACATAACCTAGAAGGCTGCATTCTGTGTTCTGATTGGTGGGTAATTGGTGGTGTTTTATCATCCCCTAAGGTATACAATACCTTCTCTTGAATGGTTATCACTACTGTTATCAGTTTGTTGCATTGTCAGTGGGCCCCTTAAAATATAAGCTCCCAATTCAACACAGTACTTAAGCATGTGCCTAAGTACATGAGTAAGTCCCACTGAAGTCAGTGCTTGCATGCTTTAAAGTTAGGCACTGCCTAAGTATCTGTCTGAATCAGGTCCTGACTCATTAGTACCTGCTTTGCAATGCTCAGATATTTGAGGAATTACTCGGCTGAAATTTTGTACAGTGTCTTCTCATCCTGAAAACTCGTCATGTCATGGAGCATTTTAGATATAAGAGAACAGTACTATAAATGTGATAATATGAAAGGTACAGGTACCTTCAACAGCTTTGTTCTTTTGTAACATAATGTGGATTGACTCATTCATTTTTATCACCGTATTATGTGTAAATACATAGGAAATATATTAATTGCCTACACTATTTTTGTCATCTGTTTTTCTTTTATGTAAACTGACTTTTCAATGCCTATTGAATTTTTCATTCAGATGTGGACTACACAATAAACTGGTGGTTTTGTGTTGCTAGCTAAAACATCAATGTTTTATCACTTGTTTACAAGGTTCATTGTAAAATATAGCTTTGGGTATTTACGGGTTTAGAATTTTTAGTCTAAAAATGTACTTTAGTTTTAAAGGTTGATAATGTTCTATGACCTTGGATCCACCAGTTTGAACAGTGAGGTTTCTTCCTGCTGTAGTGTTAACCTCAGTCAGGAAAAAAGTCCCTCTTTAGCGATCGTTCAGCACCACTGCTAGTCCAATGGTATCTCTAAACATTTCTGTGTCCTGCCTGACATAGGTCAGTATAGATTCTACTTTTAAGTTTAATCTACACTATCAAACTGCAGTTTGAGGGACTCTTGTCATAGAAGGGTCTGAACTATGTTTCAAGTCCTTATGAATCATGTTAGAGCCTTGGATTTTACAGGGTAGTCACAATTCACTGTGTAGATGTGACTAAGCTCTGTTGTGAAGTTAAAACTGCTCCAATCATGTTCTAATTGACTTCCCAGCACAGTAGCTTTTTATATCATAGAAAGGACCTTACCTTACAGTTCTCTTCTTTTGCAAAAACTTAATTGGCTTCTAGTCAACTGTTCCATATATATCTTCAGTGGATGCCAAGAGAGATTCCTTGAACAGTCCCTCATCCCTGGGAACTACTTCGGTGTATCTGAATACTACAGGCATTGGAATGAAAAGAACAGAAAAGAATGTGGGGTAAGGCCCAGTTATGGAACGCTTGCAATGCCTTCTTTTCATTGGAAGGAAATTCAGCAAGTGATTAAAAGGTACAGCTCTCTAACAGGAAAACAGTGTCTGTCATGAAGCAAGTGGGGCGGTAAGAAGAAGAAAAAATGTAGCTCCTTTGAAATATCAAGGTATTTTGAACCGTTAGGTAACCTGTTATCTTTGGAGTTGTATTACTCTAGTAAACAATATTTCCAAGACACCATTACTAAATGTCTTTTGCATTTGATAATAAAACAAAACTATACAAACTTGTAATGACTTTTCTTTTGTGTGCACTATCTTCACCTTTTTTTTTGAACATACAGTAAATTTTTAGCTGAATCTATTTATAAATAGTTGAAGAGTTCTGAAATAGTTTTTATAGGCACTTAGAATTACTAAGCCAACTTCAATGCACTGGCTATTCTCCTTGTAGAATAGATTTAATTTGTTTGTAGTGTCAGAGCAAAGTAAGAAAACATGATGTTTTGCCATGTCTGAGGATTTTAATATTTTGCACAAACAATCCTAATGACTAATTGTGGAGTACTGTCATTGTGATGCTGCTCAGACTAAGACAATTGCCATATCTAGGGATTTAGATATGATACAAATCAGACACTGATGACCAGATGAGATCATCGGTGCTGATCACTTATTTTTTATTTTCAATTAATTATTGAAAGACCCAGAAGTTTTGAAAGTAAAACTTCACTCATAGTCTTCAAAGTTAATGATGGATCCATATGTCTAATCTACAGAATGCTGTCCTGTAGCAGTGGGATTGTACTTAAATATTAAAAGGACCTAATTAAGAGGCTTTTTATCATAACATTATAATAGCAAATAAGGAAAGTGTTCTTCCTTTAAAATACCACTGACTGGACTATCCTATTAAGCATTTTTTTTTTTTTTTTTTTTTTAGCTTTTCAAACTCAGTTCGCAATCTGTTTTGGTTGGTCTGTGCTGGTAAATGGTATATGAAATAGATGGGTATTCACTACTGTGAGATAAACTAAAATAGAATTCACCTTAGGAAATTTTGGAAATCTCTCACCCTATGGTTTGCAATGGGACCTACGTGTTCTCAGCCTGTCTGCCTTAATGATGCTCAGCCTTTTACTGGGAGATAAGGCTGTATCAAGCTGGCAGATCTACTGGCAGCTGGGGGTGATACCAGCCCCATTCAGTGAACGGAAATACTGAACAAGAGGTGGTCTTGATGCACCTTTGAAAATTATTTTTTAACATTAGTAAATAGTTTAAAAGCTACGTGGAATATTATAATGCATTTTGTAAATGGTGCTATGTAAGAGTTAGGTTCTATTTTTAATGTCTTTGCAGCACTGTGATTATGCTGTGGAAATACTAACAAGTAAAATTCTAGCACAGCTTCATGAGGGGTGATATCTAAGATATATAGGTATAGTGAGGCTCTCTTAACATGGCCAAAAAACATGTACAGTAAAGGAAGGAAGCCCCTGGATATTTCTAACTCTTCTGGATCCACCAAAAGAGAATTGATCTGAAAAGTTGTAATCTGTAGGAGAAAGTTGTTCAGAGTTTGTCTAGATTTTAAACTCCTCTATATTGTAGCACCTATCTTTCCCTTCTCCCCCCAAATTCATTGCTTTAATTTCTTAGCAGCTACCACCACTGTACTGATGTTAATGTGTTCCCGGTGCAGGCTTTGGTATTGTTTTCTACATATACATTTAGTACTTTGGCCAAGTGGTGAAAGTCCTGCTTTACCTTTTAGCGAAGTAGAATCTCCATTCTAAGAAGATCAAAATCAGAAAGATTTGCTTTTGAGCTGTATATATGCAAGATTAACCTGATTTCATTCCAACAGCTGTCAGGTGTAGTTGGGCCTCAGCAAGTGTGGCACTTCTGCAAGTGACAGAACAAGCTGAAGAAGTTCACAGCTATGGATATGCCTTTACTGCAGAGTTATTCCCCCTCTTGTTCACAGATCAACCTCTCAAATTCAGTGGTGCATAGAAACTTGAGGTATATCTACACTGCAAATTAAGGCAATTTGTAGTGCAGGTGGGCATACCTACAGTAGCTTTAATCTAGTGAACGTGGCTAATAGCAGCACTGAAGACACATGGCCCCTGATCATCAACCAAGGTATGTCCCTGGGGGCTTGTACAGGCCAGCTAGCCCATGCTGCTATATCCTCACTATCACTTGCACCAGCTAGATGAAAGCTAATGTGGGTATGTCTATCAGTGCTGCAATTAAAGATTAATCTATAGTATAGATGTGCCCTAGGGGTAGCTGGAGGTGTGGATTAGAGCCTAGGCTCCACTTTCACTCAGACTCATAACCTACCCACTTTGCAGTGACAATGCAAGATAAATTGCAATACATTTCACCTATACCTGAGACACTCACTTAGAAGTCAGTTTTGCAGTGTATTAATCATAGGGTTAGAAGGGACTGTAAGGGTCATCTAGTCTAGCCCCCTGCCAAGATGCAAGATTTGTTACAGCTAAACCATCCAAGCCACATGGCTCTCCAGCTTCCTTTTGAAAACCTTCAGTGAAGGAGCTTCCACAACCTCCCTAGGCAGCCTGTTCCATTGTCCTACTCTTCTTACCGTTAGGAAGTTTTTCTTGAGATTTAATCTAAATCTGTTATGTTGTAGTTTGAACCCACTGCCTCTTATCCTGCCCTCTGTAGCAAGAGAGTGCAACTTTTCTCCATCTTTTTTATGGCAGCCCTTCAAGTAATTGAAGACTGCTATCATATCCCCCCTTACTCTCCTCCCTTACAAACTAAACATACCCAGTTCCTTACTTCATGTTGTATTTCAAGATTTGTGGGAAGGTGTTGTATAGGAAATTTCTTTATCTCTTTAAATGTACTAGATTTCTGGTTTGTGGTTTCCCTTGAATATTGTTCATTATTTTCAATTCTACAGTTAAACAATTGAAAAAAGACAAAGGAGAAAACCTAAATTTCACTAAAATGTCCACACTGCTCTCTGGATAAGAGTGAGGGAACAGCTTATTAGTAGCTCAGCCCAACAGCTTCTTTAGAGAGCTGTCAAGTGTTCAGATGTTGGCAATTCTGAATGCACAAAGCCCAACATAAGCAGCTGGGTTCTGCTTCTGTTGGGGTATGTCTACGCTGCAATATAAACCCAGAGCCTAAGCCCTGTTCTGTTTACGCACAAATCATGCTAACCCAGCTTGTGGTCCCAGGATCTCAAGGGGTGGAGGGTCTGAGTCAAGCCAGGACCCCAGGGTACTAGTTCCATTGCTTTGCAGCATAGATGCAGTCACACTGGATGTGTTCTCTGAGAGTTTGTCAAAAGTATCCCACAATCCTATGGGCTGACTTCCTTTATCCTCTGGATAGTCAAGTTTTCCCATTCTGCAACAAGAACAAAGGGCTAGGGCAGCCACATTTTGGGGCAGTGCTAGGAAGTCTGGGATATGGGTGGTTGCACATGCTCTTGGATAATGCTGGAGCCCCAGATTGAGACCCAGGGTTCAACAATTCATAACCTAGGGTTACAAATGAGTTAAAAAAATCAGGGTCTGCTAACTCTACTTCTACTTACCTGGGCTTACAGTTCAGTGTAGACATACCCTTGGAGGCTGGTGATAGCAGAAACATCATTCTACTTCATTTTAAACGAGTTAAATTTGGTGGGGGAAGGGGATTCCCTGGGAAAACATCTTGCTTGTTCTCCTGAAAAACACCAAAGGCAGACTCAGAGTATTTCCAAGTACTTTTTTAGACACTGTAATAATTAGTCTACTATAGCTTTAATTTATGTGATAAGCCACGGGGCCCGTCAGACATAAAGATCATTCACTGAGTCAAGCTAAAGATTTATCAAAGTCATTGTTCAGTCTTGAAAACCTTTTCTGTGTGCTTGGGGGTGGAGGGGGGAATACATTTGCTTCTGATCTTGAATTATCAGACGTTTTTCTTTCTTAAATCTTGATGACTGAATCCTTATCACTTGTGTGTGTGAAAAGCATGGTTAATTAAATGTCAATGTATGGATTACTTCTGGTCCTTTCCCCCTCAAGTGAAACAATGTTAGGTTTCTAATCTATTAGATTTGAGTTAATACATTTGAAAAGTTATTAATGCAATATTAGGTGGCTAATGTTTTTGTGTGCCTAGCTAAAATTATTTTAAAGTATACTTTGTATTTGATTAGTTTAAATTCTCAACTAATTGTCTTTACTATTTTGAGAAAAAATAAATTAGTTTAGCTAATATGTGTTGCAAGTATGTGGGATGTCTTGAATGCTGAACATTTCACAAAGGTTTTGAGCACATTAATTTGTTTCAGGTGTACAGTTTAGACCAATAATTTTTAAAATAACCTTCCCAATTTTCCTTAACTCTCAATATGAATAAAAATGTTTTAATGGGAGGGAAAAATAAGGGGAAATGGATAGTTCCTAGGATATAAATACTTCCCTGCAGTGCTGAAAACCCAAGAGTTGTGGTAGAGTACGAGCTATTGAATGGAACTGACTTTAACTTTTTCACGCTGAGTGTAGTGTAAAACAGACAGCCTAAATGGTGAAATTAGTAAAGCAGATAGTTTTAAAATTCAGTTTTAATAATCTAAGGTATTAATAGAATTAAAACATTTTTGAATTACTTATCTCAATAACATCTCTTAAACCAGGGAACCTAAAATCTAATGCAAATATAATACTCTTATCTGCATCCTTGATGATGTGTACCAGATTTGTGTTGGGCTATGGTGAATAACTCTAACATTTTAGGTTTTTCTTTTTAAACGGAGCCTCCCCCACAAAAAAGAAATCAAGTTTTAAAAAACACATTGAAAGCACTGACACAGCATCCTTGACCCAGAACATTGCACCTCTTCTAAATCTCCTGCCTTCACTTACCATATAGGACCATAATTAAATAATGTGATAAACTAATGTATGCTATTTAGCTGTACAGGAAGTTTTTCTTTCCTTCTTTTGTATTATTAGTACTTACTTCATTCTAATGTATGGTAACAATTTTTATAAAATAAAAATAACTATTTTAAAAAGGATTGTGACGGAACTCTGGTGTGGAAAGTGGCTAGGTGAAGGTGGCTACGGCAGTATTTTTAATTGGGAGCATGTAATTACCATGCTCCCCCTCCCCACAAAACCCCCCACAACTATTTGTAAATGGGGCAAGCCATTAAGAATGATTTTACTTGGTTGTATTTTTTTAATAGAGTGCACACCAGAAATAATAATAGGCCTAATCCTGCAGTTCATTGCACACACCAAATTCCAGTTGACCATAGTGGGAGTTATGTATACAAAAGGGCTATGGTATCTGGGTGTACACAAAAGCAGCATCAATAAACTAGTGAGTTTATGGAGGGGAGGTGAATCATTCAGGAATCAGATTTACATTTCAAGCTTCAAAGGGGGTAGTATGCTGCAGATAAGTTACAAAGTGGTGAAATACCTAGGGTAGTGGTAATGTTTTAATGTAAATTTTTGCATAAGATTTTATTTTCATGATAGCATTTAAAGAAAATGTAAAACCAATCAATCCACTTTGTTTCGTGGCACCTGCACACACAAGGTGGCTTGGATGATGCATTGACATGCCACCCTGGTGCACTTCAGGAAGTACTCAAGCCATTCTGGTGAAATGGAGATGCCTGTAAACATGGAATACTAGAGACTGTAGTCCTGATGTCATGAAACATCATAATGGTTCATTTGGAAACATTACCGTGCATGTTTCAATGCTGTTACTGCCCATTAACAACTTAAGACTGGTTTTGCATATTATGCTTAACATGCATTGACAGCCTATACTGAAACAGCGCTGGAGGAATGTGAATACTTCACTATAGGTAGAGCCGTTCAAGGAATAATATAGTCTGATGAAATCAGCAGACTGTTATCATTAGAACCTGACCTAAAGAAGCTTGTCTCTCTCACCAACAGAAGTTGGTCCAATAAAAGATATTATGTCACTGATCTTGTCTCCAGCATGGTTAAAATAACACTGCAAACATCAATAGAACTGGAAGAATAACTAGAAAAGATTATACACCAATATTTTTAATTTCATTAAGTTTATAGATGTTCAATTTCTCTTCCGGATCCCTAACCAGAGTAAACATGAAAAAATGTCTTACAAATGCAAAAAAAATCAAACTTGAATGGTTGTAATCAAAAAGGCTCCATGAAATGCAATAGTTAATAGAAAGGTATACAATATGAATAGCTGTTTTTCTAACATTAACTTGGCTGTTTGAAAATTACACCATATAAAAAACCTGTTCTCCATGTTGTGAACGGATTGTCAAAATTTTATTTGAACAAACAACACTTTATAGAGTTCAAGACAATGACCTCTCTGCGACAACTGCTCCTACTCTGGGATGCATGTGGTGAGGGATTGGGGCAATGTATAATTTTCCAGTTCGAGCCATGAGACACTACGGGATTACTCCGAATTTACAGAATTCGATTTTTGGCAACAGATTGTATAAAGTCGAGTGCATGCGGCCACACTAAGCACATTAATTCGGCGGTGCGCGTCCATGTACCAAGACTAGCGTCGACTTCCGGAGTGTTGCACTGTGGGTAGCTATCCCATAGTTCCCGCAGTCTCCCCCGCCCATTGGAATTATGGGTTGAGATCCCAATGCCTGATGGGGCAAAAAACATTGTCGCGGGTGGTTCTGGGTACATGTCGTCAGGCCCTCCCCCCCACCCCCCGCGAAAGCAACGGCAGACAACTGTTTCGCGCCTTTTTTCCTGGGTGAACTGTGCAGACGCCATACCACAGCAAGCATGGAGCCCGCTCAGCTCAAGACAGCAGTCATGAACATTGTAAACACCTCGCGCATTATCATGCAGTTTATGCTGAACCAGAACCTGCAAAACCAGGCGAGGAGGAGGCGGCGACGGCAGCGCGGCGACGAGAGTGATGAGGACATGGACATGGACAGAGAATTGTCTCGCGCCACGGGCCCCGGCGCTTTGGAGATCATGTTGTTAATGGGGCAGCTTCTCGCTGTGGAACGCCGATTCTGGGCCCGGGAAACAAGCACAGACTGGTGGGACCGCATAGTGTTGCAGGTGTGGGACGATTCCCAGTGGCTGCGAAACTTTCGTATGCGTAAGGGCACTTTCATGGAACTTTGTGACTTGCTTTCCCCTGCCCTGAAGCGCCAGAATACCAAGATGAGAGCAGCCCTCACAGTTGAGAAGCGAGTGGCGATAGCCCTGTGGAAGCTTGCAACACCAGACAGCTACCGGTCAGTCGGTAATCAGTTTGGAGTGGGAAAATCTACTGTGGGGGCTGCTGTGATGCAAGTAGCCAAAGCAATCGCTGAGCTGCTGCTACCAAAGGTAGTGACTCTGGGAAATGTGCAGCTCATAGTGGATGGCTTTGCTGCAATGGGATTCCCTAACTGTGGTGGGGCGATAGATGGAACCCATATCCCTATCTTGGCACCGGAGCACCAGGGCAGCCAGTACATAAACCGCAAGGGGTACTTTTCAATGGTGCTGCAAGCACTGGTGGATCACAAGGGACGTTTCACCAACATCAACGTGGGATGGCCGGGAAGGGTTCATGACGCTCGCGTCTTCAGGAACACTAGTCTGTTTAAACGGCTGCAGCAAGGGATTTACTTCCCAGACCGGAAAATAACCGTTGGGGATGTTGAGATGCCTATAGTTATCCTTGGGGACCCAGCCTACCCCTTAATGCCATGGCTCATGAAGCCATACACAGGCAGCCTGGACAGTAGTCAGGAGCTGTTCAACTACAGGCTGAGCAAGTGCAGAATGGTGGTAGAATGTGCCTTTGGACGTTTAAAGGGTCGCTGGCGCACGTTACTGACTCGCTCAGACCTCAGCCAAACCAACATTCCCATTGTTATTGCTGCTTGCTGTGTGCTCCACAATCTCTGTGAGAGTAAGGGGGAGACGTTTATGGCGGGGTGGGAGGCTGAGGCAAACCGCCTGGCCGCTGATTACGTGCAGCCAGACACCAGGGCGATTAGAAGAGCACACCAGGAAGCGCTGCGCATCAGAGAAGCTTTGAAAACCAGTTTCATGACTGGCTGGGCTACGGTGTGAAAGTTCTCTTTGTTTCTCCTTGATGAAAACCCGCCCCCTTGATTGACTCATTCCCTGTAAGCAACCCACACACCCCCCCCTTCGATCACAGCTTGCTTTCAAAGGAAATAAAGTCACTATCGTTTAAAAATCATGTATTCTTTATTAATTGATTATAAACATAGGGAGAGAACTGACAAGGTAGCCTGGGTCGGGTTTGGGAGGAGGATAGGAGGGAAGGAAAAGGCCACTTCAAAAGTTCAAAATAATAGCCTTTTTCTTGGGCTGTCCACTGGGGTGGAGTGGCAGGGTGCACGGAGCCTCCCCGCCCCCGTGTTCTTGGGCGTCTGGGTGAGGAGGCTATGGAACTTGGGGAGGGGGAAGGGCGGTTATAGAGGGGCTGCAGCGGCACTCTGTGATCCTGCTGCTGCCGTTCCCGAAGCTCCACCAGATGCCGGAGCATGTCCGAGTGATCATGCAGCAGCCCCAGCGTTGCAGCCTGCCAACTCTCATCTCGAGCATCCCTCCTGTCCTCACGTTCACTGGCAGCTTTCCTGTACTGTGATACCGTGTCCTTCCTCTCATTCAGATGAGCTCTTTCATCGCGTGTCGATTGCATGATTTCCGAGAACATGTCGTCTCGCGTGCGTTTTTTTCGCCGCCTTATCTGAGATAGCCTTCGGGATGGAGGAGGGAGACTTGAAAAATTTGCAGCTGCGGGAGGGAGGGAGGGGAAAAAAGGGAGAGAAGTATTTAAAAAGATACATTTTACAGAACAATGCTTATACTCTTTCACGGTTAACAACACTATTCACATTACATAGCACATGTGATTTCGGTACAAGGTCGCATTTTACATCTTATATTGAGTGCCTGCGGCTTTGGTGTTAGAGATCACAGATGCAGGGCCGGGCAACAGAATTCGGCTTGTATGCAGCCATGGTAAGCCATTGTCTTTCGGCTTCTGCAACCTTAATAAAAAGCAGCGCCCTCCTTTCCCATACCAAGCAAAGCCCGTTGAGTGCTGCGGTTTTCCTGTTAATGTGCAGCAGCAGAAACCAAACTAAACCCCCCCACACCCATCCAATTCTCTGGGATGATCGCTTTACCCCTCCCCCCAACGCGTGGCTGGTATCAGGGAAGATCCCTGCAGAAATCAAACTAACCCTCCCCCCCAATTCTGTGGGATGATCGCTTTACCCCTCCCCCCACCGCGTGGCTGGTATCAGGGAAGATCCCTGCTAGCCAAACGCGAGAAGCTCAGTGCCAATGACCCCCCCACCCAACTTGGCTAACTGCAGAGAAGGATTTCTTTTCAGCCACAGGCAAACAGCCCAGTAGGAACGGCCACCTCTGTCCCCTTAATTAAATTCCCGTATTTCAACCAGGTTACCATGAACGATATCACTCTCCTGCGGAGAACACAGCGAGATAAAGAACGGATGTTGCTTGAATGCCAGCAAGCACCAGGACCATACGCTGCCAGGCTTTGTCATGCAATGATACCAGATTACTTGCTACTAGCATGGCGTGGTCAAGTGTCCTACCATGGAGGACGGAATAAGGCTGCACTGCCCAGAAACCTTCTGCAATGGCTTTTGGAGTACCTCCAGGAGAGTTTCATGGAGATGTCCCTGGAGGATTTCTGCTCCATCCCCAGACACGTTAACAGACTTTTCCAGTAGCTGTACTGGCCACGAATGCATCCCAAGTCCTCAGGGCAAATTAATCATTAAAAAATGCTTGCTTTTAAACCATGTTTTATATTTACAAAGGTACACTCACCAGAGGTTCCTTCCATGGCGTCTGGGATACCGCCTTGGGAGGGTACTTCAGTCAGGCTGAGAAAAAGATCCTGGCTGTTGGGGAGAACGGTGTGCTGTGTGCTCTCTGCAAGCTCGTCCTCCTCCTCCTCCTCTTCCCTGTCCGCAGAATCCTCAGGCATGGCTGAGAGTAACCCCTCCTCGGAATCCACGGTCAGGGGTGGGGTAGTGGTGGCGGCCTCCCCTAGAATTGCATGCAACTCAGCGTAGAAGCGGCATGTCTGCGGCTCTGCCCTGGACCGTCCGTTTGCTTCTTTGGTTTTCTGGTAGGCTTGTCTCAGCTCCTTAACTTTCACGCGGCACTGATATGAGTCCCTATTGTGGCCTCTCTCCATCATGCCCTTGGAGATTTTTTCAAATGTTTTGGCATTTCGTCTTTTGGAACGTAGTTCTGCTAGCATGGAATCCTCTCCCCATATAGCGATCATATCCAGTACCTCCCATACGGTCCATGCTGGTGCTCTTTTTCGATTCTCGGACTGCATGGTTACCTGTGCTGATGAGCTCTGCTTGGTCACCTGTGCTCTCCACGCTGGGCAAACAGGAAATGAAATTCAAAAGGTTCGCGCGGCTTTTCCTGTCTACCTGGCCAGTGCATCCGAGTTCAGACTGCTGTCCAGAGCGGTCACAATGGTGCACTGTGGGATAGCTCCCGGAGGCCAATACCGTAGAATTTCGTCCACACTAACCCTAATTCGAATCGGTAATGTCGATTTCAGCGCTACTCCCCTCGTTGGAGAGGAGTACAGAAATCGATTTTAAGAGCCCTTTATATCGAAGTAAATGGCTTCGTTGTGTGGACGGGTGCAGGGTTAATTCGAATTAACGCTGCTAAATTCGACTTAAACTCGTAGTGTAGACCAGGCCAAACAAAGGTATAAATTCTAGGCTCTTGACTCAACAATTTTTACTGAGTCTGTACTCAGGAAATGCTCCCAGTGATGCAATGAGAGTTTTTGCCTGAGTAAGGCCCTTACAATTTGGCCTTAAGTGTTTAGTTTTTCTGTCAATAATGAGTGAAGTTTTTTCTGTTCTTGCTGGTGCCTCAGTTCTTTGGGAAAAAAAACAGCACAAAGAGTGATTCCAGCAGACACAGCTTTCAGGTATTGCTTCCCAGTAATCCCACACAAAGAGTGGGGCATGATTTGAAAAAGTTTTGTTTGAAGATTCATCCCGAGGTGGTGACCTAAACGAATGAATTGAAACCAAAGAACTCAAATGACTTTCTAAAGGACCATGAAAGTGAAAGATGATTTGGTTTTCCTGATAACCAGCAAAGGGAAAGCACAGTGAACCCATAAGAAAGATGCCAAAGGATGTTAGAGGCAATGTCCATGCCAGTCCATTATTTAATAAAAGAAACGCAGCATTACTTGTTGAAGCAGAGATCTGTTATGAACTGTGCTATGGATGGGTAATTATTTATGTTGGATTGCTATGGTATTTCTTGGCATAACCAAAAACCTGTACCTTCCTGAAATGGAAGCTGTTAAGGTGAACAGGGAAGGGCTAGGACAGAAATGTTTATAAAATTGAAAAAGTTACTTGTATGCAAAATTTCAAGATTTCACAGCGTCCCTTGCTCTTCCCATCAGTTCATAAAGTGCAGGGTAAGAAATTAGATGAGTGTCACAGTGTGTCCAAGTAGATTTACAGCACTTGAAATGGAAAAAGACTTTGAAAGATGCCTGAATGTACAAGAAAAATGCTTGGAAATTCTCCTAAGACCAGGAAAATGCAGCTACAGCCCCCCTCTGTTGCACTAATCTTTGCATTAGCGCAGAAGCCTATCTAGCTTCCTATACAAGTGTCTCCCATGTAACGTCATAACATGGATGGCATAATCTAAGTCAATATGAATTTCTACACTGATTTCAAGGAGAGCAGGACCAGAGCCAAAATGGACTGTCATATCCAGCACTTTGAACATTCATCTAACTCTTCTATAATTATGGAATGCTGTGGATGTGCTGTGTGCTATTTTAAACATCCCTACTAATCCCTTTTATCCCTGTTATTCATAACCAAGCTTGTTCTTATATGGCAAAAGGCACTATGCCTCATTCTGAAGGCATGGCAAGTCTTAAGTCTTTTTGTTTTAAAACCTGAAAACAACTTTTTAAACTTTGTACAATGCAATTTAACTTATTGAATCAGAATTCAGGATCTTAGTAAAATTTCCTTTGATCTGAAAACTTTCTTAATAGGCAAGAAGCCTTTTTTTTGTTCCTGCCTAGATAACTCCAAAATTGCTGAACTAATTTTTAAGAAACTCCATTATCCCCCATTTACCCTCAAAAAACACAGAACAAAATACTCCTGGGCAGTAATCATGAGAAATTTTGGACCAAAATCTGAAAACTAGGAATTTTATGAATGACTGAGAATAGAGATTTAAAAAGGAAGTATCATACCAATTTGAATTTGCATATAGAACATCACAACTGATGATTATATATGTACATTATGGTTGAAAAAAATTGTCTCTGTGCAGAGGGCCAGCATAAAGGCCTATGCATTTAAGACCCAGGTGAGCCCAAAAAGCCACAGCTTAAATGGAACTTGAATGATGCATAGGCCATTGTGCTGGCCCTCTGCACAAGGGTGAAATTCATCTTATCTCATACATCTCACTGGTATATACCATTGCAACAGAAATGTTTATATATTTATTTAATAAACAATAAACAAATTTAATAAACTTTTTAAGCAAATGGAAATATATTTGCTTTTTGCTTAAAAAGTTAGTTATTTCTTTTCTCTTTTCTTCCCATGAGTAATTACAATGCGTTAGCTTTGGGTTCGGGGAGATACAGCTCTGTACCACATACCTTTCTCTACTCAAAATTAGGTTAGATATATCCAGCAAATCCTGTGATTGATGTGCCTGACCATTCCTTAATGCTCTATCATAGTGGCAGAATGGTGAAGTAAATGTATAATGACCTACTTTTCATAATGTAGAGCAGGCGCCTCTTTTGCAAGACCAGAAAACGCTTTGATTTCTATTTGCAGGCAGAAGAAAGAGCACTTGTTGAATTACAGATAATTGCTCCTTCTATCAAAGAAACGTTGTAAGGTATTCTAATGGAATGGTGTAAGGAGAAAAAAAGAATCAGTTTTTATATGTGAGTGCAGCTCTGGGTGAGCTTTTCCATCTGTACTTAAAGAGAAATCAGTTGCTGTGATTATTACTATGATCAAGATATGTGTCTTCTAATATCAACATTTCCCCCTCTAATTCTCAGCTGATGGAGATTGAACTAACCCTGTCCAGTGTTATAGTGGAAGAGAGTAATGGCTTGCATGGTAGGGGTAATTAATGTATAAGCACCCTGGGGTGAAACTCTCCATAGAAATTGTTGAAGATGCTGTACAGTAGCCATGCTCAGAGAGTTTTTAAGCAGCACTGTGTGGGTTATAGCTAAACTTGGAAGGATTAGATTGTTATTGATAAATGTTGGTAAGTGACAATTTTACCATACACACACAAACCAAAGAAATATTTCCATCAATAATAACTGAAATTTACAAATAGGCAAAGTAAGAAAAATGCTATTTGAAAATTTATCAGAGTTTGAGTTAAGGATATTAATTTTGACATGCGATTTTGACAATTTGTGTTTTAATTATTATAAAGCTTTAACTTTTTGAATCGCAATGTCTACTGCAATTAAATAATTATTGTCTAACCCCCAGCCCCATAATTTCCTGCAACTGTGAAAATTTAGAGTTGTATGACGCCTTGAGGTAAGACAAAAATGCAAGATAGCTGCTTCTGTGGATGGGACAGAAATTCTCTCCTGAGAATTCTGCAAGAGGGTGATGCTATGTATTGTTTATTCCCACCCCTGTTGGAGGAAACAAGAATTGTATACATTTTGTAAATAAACAAATTGCAGGGCATCACTGATTTCTGTTCCAAACAGGAAACTGACCTGAATTCTTCTACCACTCAGCAAAGCCACAACACTACATTAGATCTGAGACACAGATGTGGTGTCAAGCTTACACTGCTACTACCTATGGGTATGTCTACACTACGAAATTAGGTTGATTTAATAGAAGTCGATTTTTTAGAAATCGATTTGATACAGTCGATTGTGTTTGTCCCCACTAAGTGCATTAAGTTGGCGGTGTGCGTCCACAGTACCGAGGCTAGTGTCGACTTTCGGAGTGTTCCACTGTGGTAGCTATCCCACAGTTCCCGCAGTCTCCACCGCCCATTGGAATTCTGGGTTGAGCTCCCAATGCCTGATGGGGCAAAAACATTGTTGCGGGTGGTTCTGGGTACATGTCGTCAGGCCCCCCCTCCTTCCCTCCCTCCCTCCCTCCCTCTGTGAAAGCAACGGCAAAAAATCGTTTCTCGCCTTTTTTCCTGGGTTACCCATGAAGACAACATACCACGGCAAGCATGGAGCCCGCTCAGCTCACTGTCATCGTATGTCTCCTGGGTGCTGCTGGCAGACGCGGTACTGCAGTGCTACACAGCAGCATCCCCTTGCCTTGCGGATGGCAGACGGTGCAATACGACTGCTAACTGTCGTCGTCGTCCCGTGGGTGCTCCTGGCCGACCTCGGTTAGGTTGGTCGGGGGTGCCTGGGCAGACATGGGTGCTCCTGGCTGGCCTAGGTGAGGTCGGTCGGGGGCACCTGGACAAAAATGGGAATGACTCCAGGTCATTCTCTTCTTTAAGTTTCATCTAATGGAGATTCAGTCCTGCCTGGAATATCATGCCAGCTGGAGGCTTCTGCCTCAGGCTGCTCTCCCAGTCGGCAGCACCGCGCAGTCACACCTACCCCAGCCTACCCTTTGCTCCCATGACTCATGAAGCCTGGACAGTAGTAAGGAGCAGTTCAACTATAGGCTGAGCAAGTGCAGAATGGTGGTAGAATGTGCCTTTGGATGTTTAAAAGCTCGCTGGCACAGTTTACTGACTCAGTTAGACCTCAGCGAAACCAATATTCCCATCATTATTACTGCTTGCTGTGTGCTCCACAATATCTGTGAGAGTAAGGGGGAGACGTTTATGGCGGGGTGGGTGGTTGAGGCAAATCGCCTGGCCGCTGATTACACGCAGCCAGACACCAGGGTGGTTAGAAGAGCACAGCAGGGCACGCTGTGCATCAGATAAGCTTTGAAAACCAGTTTTATGACTGGTCAGGGGGCTTGTAGTGAGGTGGCCTGGCTTCCGGCCGCTCCTGAGCGTGAGGAGCCAGAACAGCCGCCACAGTGGGCGGAGCCACTGCCGCCTGTTCCCGCCCCCCGGAAGTCAAGGGGCGGGACAGGAAGTATAAAAGCCCCGGCACAGCGCTCAGTTGCAACCTGGCGGCCGGAGAGAACAGACCTGCCTGCCCCGAGCCCGATATCCCGAGGTGGACTGGCCGAGCCTGCCCCGAGCTCGGTATCCTGCGGAGGACTGGCCGAGCCTGCCCTGAGCTCGATATCCCGAGGAGGACTGGCCAAGCCGGCCCCGAGTCCGGGACCCTGTGGAGCGGCTTGCGCACCCCCTCGCCGAGGAGCCTGCGGAGCTGCCAAGCCTGCCCAGCGCTCACTACCCGGAGGAGCCCATGATCTGGGACACAGTGGAGGAAGCGCCAGACACCAGTCCAGAGCAGGTACCTATGGAGGAGGGGGAGAGTGGAAGTGGCCCGGGGATTGCCGACCCCGGTCTGGCAGTAGCAGGCCCCGAGCCTATGTCAGTGTGTTGTGGTCAGGATCCCCACTGACCCAGCAGCAGACCGACTGCTGCTGTTAGGGCCCCGGGGCCGGGACACAGTGGAGTGGGTGGGCCTGTGTCCCCCCTGCCACCCCTAGCTCGGGTGGCAGTCTCTCTCCTCCCCCAAAGTGCATGACTGTGTGTGTTTGCTCAGCCCCTGCCTGAGGGCCTGAGCCCCCACGGACTCTGGGTTTGCTCAGCCCCTGCCTGAGGGCCTGAGCCCCCCACGGACTCTGGGTTTGCTCAGCCCCTGCCTGAGGGCCTGAGCCCCCCACGGACTCTGGGTTTGCTCAGCCCCTGCCTGAGGGCCTGAGCCCCCCACGGACTCTGGGTTTGCTCAGCCCCTGCCTGAGGGCCTGAGCCCCCCACGGACTCTGGGTTTGCTCAGCCCCTGCCTGAGGGCCTGAGCCCCCCACGGACTCTGGGTTTGCTCAGCCCCTGCCTGAGGGCCTGAGCCCCCCACGGACTCTGGGTTTGCTCAGCCCCTGCCTGAGGGCCTGAGCCCCCCACGGACTCTGGGTTTGCTCAGCCCCTGCCTGAGGGCCTGAGCCCCCCACGGACTCTGGGTTTGCTCAGCCCCTGCCTGAGGGCCTGAGCCCCCCACGGACTCTGGGTTTGCTCAGCCCCTGCCTGAGGGCCTGAGCCCCCCACGGACTCTGGGTTTGCTCAGCCCCTGCCTGAGGGCCTGAGCCCCCCACGGACTCTGGGTTTGCTCAGCCCCTGCCTGAGGGCCTGAGCCCCCCACGGACTCTGGGTTTGCTCANCTCTGTGTTTGCTCAGCCCTTGCCTGAGGGCCTGAGCCCCCCCTGACTCTGTGTTTGCTCAGCCCCGCCCTGACGGAGGGCCTGGGCTTAATTTACTGACTCTGGGTGTGCTCAGCCCCTGCCTGAGGGTCTGAGCCTAAAACTGCTGTTTGCTGCCCCGCCCTGACTGAGGGCCTGGGCTCAAGTTATGGACTCTGTGTGCTCAGCCCCTGCCTGAGGGTTAGAGCCCGTGGACCGTTTGAGACTGATCTGCGGTGCCAGGCCGTGTAGTGAGGTGGCCTGGCTCCCGGCCGCTCCTGCGAGGGTCGAGCCCCCCTTGCCGGCCGCTTACAGGGCTACAGTGTGAAAGTTCTGTTTGTTTCTCCTTGTTGAAAACCCACCCCCTTGGTTCACTCTACTTCCCTGTAAGCCAACCGCCCTCTCCTCCCACAGGTTAAATTGCTCAAGTGAAAAATAATAACAGAGCATCTTACCTTACTGCAGCACAAAGCACTATGGCAGGGGTCTCAAACACGCGGCCCGCAGGGCTATTGCATGCGGCCCGCAGGGCTATTGCATGCGGCCCGCAGGGCTATTGCATGCAGCCTGTGAGCTCCTCCCGGCCCCCCCTGCCCTCCCCCAACGTTTACCTAGAGCGGCTCCGGCCGACCAGCACCCATTGGCCACAGTTCCCCATTCCCGGCCAATGGGAACTGCTGGGGGCAGTGCCTGAAGCAACAGCCCCACACACCCCTGCGCCCCTCCTCCCCGAGGTTCCAGCCGATTCCTGGTGAGGCGCGGCAGCAGGGCAGGCAAGCAGGGAGCCTGCCCTGCCCCCGGTGCAGGTCGGGCCGGAGCCCGCCCCCCGCGCCCCCCCGGCGCCCCGACCCCCTGCCCGGAGCCCCCTGCCGCACCCCCACCCCCTGCCCTGGCCCCCCTCCACCCCCCACACCCCGACCCCCTGCCCTGAGCCCCCTGCTGCACCCTGACACCCTCCTACACCCCTCACGCCAACTCCCTGCCCTAAGCCCGCACCGCACCCCGGACCCCTCCTGTGCCCCCTGGGGGCAGGGAGGGGGTAGCGTTGGGGTGGGGATTTCGGGGAAGGGGGTGGAATGGGGGCAGGGAAGGGGTGGGAAGAGGCGGGGCGGGGGCGGGGGCTCATGGAAGGGGTGGAGTGGGTGCGGGGCCGAGGGCGGCGGGGGGAGGGGGCAGGAAATGCGGCCCTCGGCCCAATGTACTAGTCCTCATGTGGCCCTCGAGGTCATTTGAGTTTGAGCCCCTGCACTATGGGATGTGCCACCAGAAGTCCTAATGATACAGCAGCTCAGCAGTAAGACTTAGCAATGTGGCTGCTTACACCTGGGCGAGGCTAACCTGGATGCCCAGATCCAGGTGCCTATCACTTCAGTTAACTCTGCATTATGTACCCCATTACCATAATACCATAATTTATTTATCCTCATAAAACTCTTGTGAGGTAGGAAAGGGCTATTATGCCTAGGGAGGTTGTGGAATCTGTGTCTTTGGAGCTTTTTAAGAGCGGGCAAACACCTATCAGAGATGGTCTTCTAGATCAGTGTTTTTCAAACCGTGGGTCGTGACCCAGTACTGGGTGGCGGCATGTCAGGCACTGGGTGGCCTTGCTCTGGTCAGCAACGCCTACCTTTTCTGACACCGCGCTGCACCCCGGAAGCGGCCAGCAGCGGGTCCGACTTCTAGACAGGGGGGCCACAGGTCTCCGCACGCTGCCCCCACCCCGAGCACCGGCTCCGCATTCCCGGCCAATGGGAGCTGGGGGGAGGGGCGGGGCCTGCAGGTGAGAGTCGCGCAAAGCCGTTTGCGCACCTCCGCCTAGGAGCCAGACCTGTTGCTGGCCGCTTCCGTGGTGCAGCGTGGTCCGTAGTGCCAAGACAGGCAGGAAACCTGCCTCTGCACCCCTGACCGGGAGCTGCCGGAGGTAAGTCTGTACCCCAACCACATGCCCCAGCCCTGAGCGCCCCCAAACCTAGAACCCCTTCCTGCACCCCAAACCCCCCATCTCCGGCCCCACCCCAGAGCCTGCATCCCCAGCCCAGAGCCCTGTCCCCCTCTGGCACCCCAACCACCTGCCCCAGCCCAGAGCCCCCTCCACACCCTGAACCCCTCATTCCCGGCCCCACCCTCCAGCCCTCACCCTAAACCTCTGCCCCAGCCCTGAGCCCCTCCCAAACCCCTCATCCCCAGCTCCATTGTGTCGCGGGCATCAACAATTTTCTTTAACTGGGTCCCCAGAAAAAAAGTTTGAAAAGCTCAGTTCTAGATAATACTTAGTCCTGTCATGAGATCAGGGTACTGGACTCTCGAGGTCTCTTCCAGTCTTATGATTATTTCCATTTTACAGATAGGGAAGTGAGGCACAGAGAGACTAGGTGACTTGCCCAAGGTTACACAAAAAGTCTGCAGCAGAAAAGGTAATTGAACCTGAGTCCCAGGCTTGTACTGTTGTGAAAGAACCACACGTGCTTTGTCTCCACTAGGCTTTTACAATGGGATAGTTAACATGCGTTAGTTACAGCACTGTAAAAAAATAGCAGAAATAGCTCTTAGACTGGAGTCTGTGTGAGGAAGGATGTTTTTTTACAAGCCAGGGAGCTAGTATAGGTCGACACTATACCACTGTCTGTGATCAACCTTGCCTAGTCTACCTCACGAGAAAAATTAGGAAAATTTTACAGGTTTGAAGGGCAGAGAAAGGGGTATAATGAGGGGTCTGAAGGAGAGTCTCAGGAAACTTGGAGGGTGTGTGGGGAGCAGTAGCAGGGTCTAGAGGTGACCTGATGAAATTAATAGGCAGCAGGTTTAAAACAAACAAAAGGAAATACTTCATACCATGCACAGTCCACCTGTGGAACTCATCGCCAGGGGATGTTGTGAAGGCCAACAAATATAACTGGGTTCAAAAAAGAACTAGGCAAGTTCATGGCCTGTCGGTCCAGCAACGGCTAATAGTCAGGATGGGCAGGGATGCAACCCCATGTTCCCAGCGTCCTTTAACCTCCTTCTGATGGAGGCTGGGACTAGAGGGCTGGGGGATGGCTCACAGCGTAAGCAGCGCGGGTTGCCAACCCTCCAGGATTGGCCTGGAGTCTCCAGGAATTAAAGATCATGTCATGTGATGCAATCTCCAGGAATACGTCCAACCAAAATTGGCAACTCTAGTAACAGCCCTGTTCATTCCCGCTGAAGCACCAGACATGGGCCAGTGTGGGCAGAGAGGGCACCGGGCTGGACGGGCCGTTGGCCTGACCCAGCACCGCCGGGCTCCTGAGGGAACAGGGACCCGGGGGCAGAAGGAGCTGAGCCCCGTGCACCGGGCTGGGGGCGGGAACGAGGAGCCGTTGGGCGGGAAGGGAAAGCCCGAGGGGATGGGCGGGCAGAGGCCGGCGCGTGGGGCAGCAAGGGCGGGGCGCGGCGGTGAGACCTGTGCCCATTGCCCCGCCCAGCCTCCGACAGGCAGTAACATCACGTCATCCCATCCGCTCAGAGCGCACGCGCAGCATTGCGGTTTCTCTCTCCTCCCCCCCTCAGGAACAGCTGGGGGCTGTACCCACAATGCCGCGCGGTGCTGCCCGCTCCGCTCCGTCATGGAGGCAGCGGCAGCCGCCGCAGCTGGAACAGCTGGAGCAGCCCCGGCGATGGCCACCTTCCCCCGGGCGCGCTGAGCCCCCCGCACCCCTCGGGCTCCAGCATGAGCGGAGGCGGCTCCTCGGCACCCGGCCGCTTCGCCGACTACTTCGTGATCTGCGGACTGGACACCGAGACCGGGCTGGAGCCGGACGAGCTCTCGGGTGAGGGGGGCGGGGGGAGGCTGCCTTTGTCCCCAGCGGTGCGCAGCCCCTGTGGGAGGGGAGGGGTTGTAATTGCCCCCGCTCCCCGGGAGAGGCGCCTTGCCGGGGGGGTTTGCTTGCAGTGGTTGTGGAGGGTGTTGTGGGTATTTGCGGTTGCCCTGGAGGATGCCCGGCTCCCGGTGGGGATAAAGCGAGGGGCCGGGGTGCGCTGCGAACAGCTCCCGTGGCTTGGTTCGTGCACATGCCGGATCGGGGGCATACGGAGTCAATAAAAGGTCCCTGGAAGCTGCTTTGTTGTGGCAGCAACAGGGCGCCGTAAGACCCCGAGTTGCTGCTGATGATCCTAGCAGGGGCCGCTGGTGGGGCTGAAATGCTCTGTCGCTTTCTCCTGGTGTGGGATGAAGGGTGGAGGAGGGAGTAGTGTTGGCGGCAGCTCTGAACAGCTGGTGGGGAGGGCCGCACAGAAACGCCCATCGTGGCCCTTCTCCGGATTAACGGCCTTCGGGCCGCACTCACGTTTGGCGAGGTGTGCTTTATTTCATGCGATGTAAGCAGTTTAGTAACAACCCTTAAAAAGAGCTGGGGAGCGTAGGGGTATCTTTCCAAAAAGAAACAACAACTAAAGCCAGGAGGGGCTTTCAAACCTAATGGAAATGTTACAAGTATCAGTTATCATAACTAGGGTGCTGGTGTGTGGAGGAGGGCAGTAATTAGGCATATTGGGATGGTACAGTATGTCCCAAACACATTCATAATGGTCAGTACCGTACATCTTAAGGTCACTATACATACAAGATCACTCTTCTGGTTTGGGGCCAGGGACTTAACAGGTTCATTTAGGCATTGAAAATATTCCAGATAAGTACATCACCTTTAAAATTCTTCTGTACATGGCTACACTTTTTGGAGCTTGTTATCTGTGCTTAAAACAAGGTTAATGCCCTTTTTAAAAGTAGGGTGTGTGTACTTGCATGTGTGGTGGTGTTATAGCTCTGTTGCTGCTGCTTCCGTCAATTGATGTGAGATTCCTGGAGGCTTTTAAAATAAATTAAAATATTTTTTAGAGTTAAAAATTATATGCTGCATTTTTAGAGTGAGATTATTACATTATATTCTGCATGTTTTCTATTATCTTGAGTTACAACAAAAATTAAGAACAATAAAAATGTTAAAAGACAATAGTTTTGTTATTTCTAAGATATCAAAGGAAATAAACTAACTGAATTCAGTAGTGTATCTGTCTTGGAAGCTGTCTCATTCTTATCTGACACATGCATTTTTTTTTGCTTCTGGTTAGGAGGTGTGTCTTACAATATCATTACAATCCTCCTATGCTTATATTAAGTTTACAGGGCCAGATTCTGATATCTTTTTCTCTGGTTTAGTAGTCCCATTGACTTCAGTTGGACTATTCACGGAGGAAGACCCTTTTTCCAGACAAACACAGTATCAGAATCTGGCATAACATCACTGAAGTCAGTGGAGTTATTCTGTATTTACACTAGTGTAGCTGAGCTCAGAATCTGGCCCACAGTTTGGGTTTTTTTGCTTCCTTAAATGTGTTTCATAATGTGCGGTGGGCGTTACTGTCTCAGTAATATTGACTGGAAATTCTTAACTCTTTTTTTTATGTTCACTGTGAGTGAAATTTGTATAGAGGAGTACTCATTCTATTGACTAAATTTACATCATTTTGGCTATGACTGAAACTTTTTCTTATTAATCACGTAGGGCCAGATTCTTCCACCCTTACTCATGCAAAGTAGTAACTTACTGTCTAATGAGTCCGTTTCAATTTCAACGGGAATAACTGTGAAGTAGGATATCAATCTGAATGAGTGAGTAAGGGTGGCACAATCTGGTACTTAAAAGTACATTATAAAATTTAGTTTTAAGGATATGAACAATTAAATGTATTTGGGGTAAAAAGTTTGAGAGACTCTAAGGCAGTGGTCCCCAACGCGGTGCCCACGGGCGCCATGGCGCCCACCGGGGCGTTTATGTGCGCCCCCCTAGTGCCCAGCAGGGGAGAGAAGCCGGGGCCCTGCGCCTGCTGGGTACAGAGTACTCCGGGGCTGCGGGCGCCAGTGTTCTCTGTCCTTGCGGCTTCTCTCCGGCTTCTCTCTTCTCTCTGGATTCATATGTTACATAATAATGATGTTTTTTGTATTATTTAATGTACAAATACAAAATAAGCCTTGAAAAATTGTTGGTGCCCGCCACACACTTCTGAAAACATGAATGTGCTACTGGTCACAAAAGGTTGGGGACCACTGCTCTAAGGGTATAATGCTGCTTTAATAATAGCTAGGAGTGAAGAAGACTTGTATGCTGAAAACAGTTGATGCTTCCTGGTGTTATATTTGTCGCTCCTATTATTTTTTGCCTTGTGTTGAGTTCCACAAATTGCTGCACAATAGTTCTTCCCTCTGTTGCATGTGAATAGCTCTCCTCTCATAATAAATGTTACTTTGAGATAACTAATATTTAGGAAACTGAAAGATTGTTGTATGATATTACCTTAATTTTATGTCTGAATTTGAAATAATAAAGACTGGAGTATGCTGTTTTGTACGGCCTTTTCTTGCTAAAGGAAATTTGTGGAAACATAGGCCCCAATCCTCCCAACTGTTCCGTGTGGGTGCCAGATCTGCCTGCATGCAGTAACTTGCAGAATTGGGACCATATTTTGCTAGTGTGATATGCACTCTGTTTAAAGAGATTCTGTATTCCTTGAGGGAAAAATGAGGATTGGAGCACAGTGAAACAATTGAGAGGAAAAAACATTTGATATAACTTCACTGCATATAATTTAATTGGAGTTTCAGTACAGTTGGATGAGTTTAGTGTAAGAAACTAGTATTAGTCATGCATGATAGTGTGTTGGCAGATGTTGCTTTTTAAATCTTAAGTAGACTACAGTATATGAACAAACTAAGCTAAGATCCTGATCCAAAGCCCATTGAAGTCAATGGAAATGGCTCTTAAATGTTTTGTGCTTCCTGGAAGATTCCTTTATTTGAATGAAAGGAGCATTGTGTAGCTTTTCCGCTTACTTCTGTATTTAAAAAATCCATTCTGTATTCTTGAACTGTTGAAACAATTTGCTTAATAAGTGGCCATTGTTAGAACTGAGGCATTGGCACTACAGTTGCTGTGTGCGGTAGTGGGGGAAGCAGGATTCTTAAAATAAAGCAAAGCTAAACACAAACGATCCCTTGATTGAAGCACACTGAGATTCTCTTCAGGGCTTTTCTACATCAGGTCTGCCTTGAGCAAAGCCCCAAAATGATGTCATAGTAACTTAAACTTGCTACAGGAAATTGACAATGGCTGCCAGAACCCCTAGGGATGCTGTAAGCAGATTTTATTATAGCCAAGCTAATGAAATCTTAAACTTCAGGTGTTTTACAATAATATTGATCATATAGCATTTTTTGGAGCTTTGTAAATAAACTAAAAACTCATGAACAGTTTGATTTTCTTTCTGATTATTTTTGCTTAAAAGGTGGCTTCTGTTTCCGCTTTCTTCTATCTACATAAAAAATTTACTAAATGGCATACTCACACTATTTTACAAAACTCCATGATTGGCATTTGCACTCAGTGGTTTAAGGATAATATATTCTCTACCTCCAATTTACTTTTTTTGGTCCAGGAATTTATACAGCATGGTTATTTGGACTTCAGTGAAGTAATGAAAACTGTTCTTGCTGGATGTCTTGGTGACAAGCAGCTAGAAAGTTTTTACTTGCTAGTAGTTGATCGAGTCATACTATCATATCTTAAAAACTCTCCCTAAGGGTGGCAGGAGTGGGGGACAAGTGAGGGAGTGAGATGTTTCCATGGGTTCTATAGAACCCCCAGAAGACAGTGGTAGAATTTTTGTAGTTTAGCAAGTNTTGGGGGGGGGGGGGGGGGGGGGGGGGGGGGGGGGGTGTTCACAGTGCCAGTGTAGACAAGCCCTAAGACAAATCTATATGTATAGCGTAACTTATTGTTGCAGCAGTATGGATAGGATTTAGGTCTCATGTCTGCATCTTGGAAATGTAATGAGAAGTGTGTAGTGCCTTTTATTTTTCAATCAGGGCTATAAATGTTTTTTTCAAAAATAGTCTGAAAACTGGGGCAAAAAACCCAAATTAGTTTAATCATAAAATTATTTAGTTTATGTGGCAATAGTGTATTTTACATTCTTTTACACTAAAGATGTGTATTTTTGTTCTAATTCCTAACTCAGTTTTATTAACAGAAGCCTCTGGACAGCATTTGTTTACTCTGTAGTTAAAAACAAAGAGTGAATCAGTTTATTGTGTTGCTTAGGTGCAAGCTGAGTTGGGGAAATAAGAAACTCCCCATTATATAATGTGAAATTGCAGTTTCACAAATCTGATCATCAGTTTATAATCCACTATAGTCTCTCACTCACAGAACTTGAGTGTACTTGGAAATAACTTCCATCTCATAGTGACAAATAGGTAATGAATGTTTTTCCAAAATTAAAGTGTACAATAGGGAAATGCTTAAAGGAATGCAAATGTCTAAAATTAACTTGTGCTGTGAAGTAAAGATCCTGATGGTTTTACAATAGACCAATAAAAACAATAGTTGCTCTTTACTATGGTCTGGTTAAACATTTAAACTGATGGCATATCTCAGGGATTGATCATGATAGTATTTAAATATTGCTCTGACCATATCACCCTTCTCTTTTAATCCTCACCTGGGCTCCCCATTTTCCACTGTATCAAATTCAAGCTTCTTGTCCTCACCTTCAATGACTTAGCAACTCTGCCCCTCTCTACTTTATTTCCCCTTGTCTTATAGGGTCTGATCTGCAAATCACTGAAGTCAATGGAAAGACTCCCGATGACTCTGCATGGAGGTCCATATTGTGTTATCCCTTTGCTCTGTCAAACAAGCCAGGTTTGAACATCTGCTGTCAGCTTTCTCCACTAACACTTCTGTACTTTCTTCCATGTTGCCCCATTATATGTGGAACGCCCTCCCTGAATGGATGTGTAAGACCTCCTTCCAGAGCCTCCTCAAGACCCACTTCTGCTGTGACCCCTGCAAGAAATCATCTAACCAAGGATGGCTAGGTTGTGCAGCAGTCAGGGATAGCTGACTATTGATTTTGGGTTAGGAAAAAACAACCTCAACTTTCAGATGTATTGGAACCATCAAGTTGAGCAATAAATAACCTATGTGGTTTGACCTTATTTTCATTACCCTTGTCTTCTCCCTTCTCCACACTCATTTGTATCTTGTTTGTAATTGGAGTGTAATTTGTGTAGGACAAGGACTGTGCCCACTCAGGTGTTTGTACAGCACCTAGCACAATGAGGCCTGGATACTGATTAGAGCACCTGGGCCCTTACCATACATAATAAATGCTTTAATAGTATTGATGCATGAAATCATCAAGGAAAATAACTAGAATTGGAACAAGTGAAATGACTTACGAACTATACAAGCTCAATTGCTATCCTCCCCTGTGTGACACTGTATGTGTTAGCAAGCTAACGTGAAAATATTGGTATAAATTAATCCTAGTAAAACTCCATTGACTTCAGTGGAGCTACACCTGAATGAGTTTGGCCTACTGTTTCTAGACCCAGAAGTGTTTCTCTTGAGCAATAATGTAGCAATATTGTTTCCCTTCTGTCTCTTTCCCTTTACATTTGGAGGCTCTATTCCTGGCTCCTTCAGTCTTCCAATACACCTATACTTTTTGTTGTTTCTCAGCATTAAGTTTAGAATAGATGATGATCTTCAAATAGTCCCTGGTTTTAGGGTTTTTTCCCCACAGAACTTCCCTTTTCCATTTAAGAGCTTTTTAAGTATTATTCAGATAAACTGAAGTACTTGAAGAACTTGTCTTTGTGTCATATAGGTCAAGTGATAAATTGCTCATTGTATTAGAGCATCAGAAATCTCATTTTCCTTCTCTTTGGTGGCTAATAGAATAATACTGTTGCCAGCAATTGTTTGAATGATGTTGGGCATGACTGTTACACACTAGGAAACTGTTGTAGCCTTTACCTTATTAAAAGTGTCTGAGTAAGGTTTTCTTTTCGTTTTAATTCTTTAACTAGAAAGTCTGAGGAGGAAAACATTGTAATGCTTATCTTTGATTAATGCTTTCCCTCTTAACTACTGATATTTTCCTTTTGTTTTGTATTTTCTTCCTTTGTGGATGAAGGATGATCTTTTGATTAAGATACAGGATTGGGAGTCAGACCTGAGGTCTCTTCCTGTAATAGACTTCTGCAGCACACTGTTTACATTTACTCATTGAATAAATAAATGTTTCTTTATCTGTAAGGTGGGGCTAATATGTATCCCTTTTGGCAAAGATGAATGTGTTGGTGGGAGGTGCTGGCTTGACTTCCCTGGAGGTTGATGTAGTGTTGCCTTTTTTTGGGAATAACAGCAGTGCAGGCTTCCCACACTGCCCTGACAGTGTGTCTCTATCCTGACACGAGGGATTCACTCTAAAGATGAAAGGGTATTTTGGTCTCCTTGGCCTTGCTAACAAAGGTGCTGATTCTGTTATGGGGGCCTGTCTAGTAGGATTTGAACTGAGGCTACCCACTGATTTCACACAGGCCACTCACTCTGTACAGGCATCAGATGATAACTTTAAGCTGCATTTGAACTGGCACCTGTGGAAAGCTCTAGGTCCCATTAGCAGTTCCTCTTCCTCCCCCCAATCTTCCTTTCCCCAAGAAGCCCGAGTTGCTTTCTGTGTGTTAGAGTGCCAAAGAGTTCTTTTGTCTCATTGGGAACTGAGGCAGACGTGCTGTGGTAGCTGATATGTAGAATAAAGAATGGGAGGGCTGATGTAAGGAAAAGCAGCTGTACTCCATTAATCGCATTTGGAGCTACAATTTATTAAGCTGTTTCTATAATACCAAACTTTTGATTGTCATGTCTGTGTTGTAGGTTAAATTACAAGTTGGAGATTTTGGAAGACACATTATGGAAAATGAATGACTTTTTTCCCAGTACATTTTTAAAAATCCCTGTGTCTTGGGTGTTCAACTTCTTTGTAAAGAAAGGAGTATGCTCTTCTATAACAAGGGGCTGGGAGCCAGGGTTTCTAGGTTCTTTTCCGAGTGCTGCAGTGGACTCATGATGATTTTTTTTTTTTAAATTAATATTTTAAAAGTCTAGTTTCCGGAGCCTACTTTAAATAGCATGTCATAGCATACTCCTCTCTTCTCTCTACCCCTGCTCCCCTCCCTCCTCCACCAATGAATGAAACATTGTGTAAGTGTGTTTCTGCTCCTTTGTTGATCTTTTTAAGGACTGGCCTTTCCTAAAAGCAAGCAACTACAGTGCTGTTATATGCACAAAGTAAGAGCAAAGGTTATTCTCTTCTAAACTTTCAAACTATAGCATTCTTGAGGGGAGTTATTTGTAATGACCGTAGGGACCAAATGTTCGGACAACTGTGGCTTTTCAAGTTGGTATTGTCCCTCTTCACTGCTCTTAGGGACTTTTCATATTGGTGCCTTTGAGTTTTCTCTCACCCACAGGGTTCACGTGGCAGCAGTAATGCATATGAAGTGACATTGTCAGAAGCAGTTACTTATTTTTTACTGTATACAAAAAGTATTCCTTCTGATACTTGTGACGAGCTTCCTGGATTTGTGGCTTGCAGTCAAGTTTACAGCTATCTAGAGTATGAAATGTTACCAAATACAGAAAAACTGTCTAACGTTGACACAAACGGTCTCAAGGTGGGGAATTTGCTTGGAAAGCTGTCATGTCAGGATTATTTCCTCCTCCTTCCAGGGAAAAGCTTTCCCCAGATGACTATTTCTTGGGTGATTGTCATTTTATGGGGGTTTGTGGCAGGGGTGGCCCCCACAGCACCCTCTTGTGACACTATTTATCAAGCCTTATTTTCCCTCCTGGAGAAACGCTTGCAGCCAGTAGTGTCTCTTGGCACCATCCTGTGAAGTGCTGGTAACAAACTTAAACAATAGTCTCAAGTGGAATGTAAATGAAAGGGGGTCTGAAAGTGCTAGAGTGACTTAAGAGCTAAGTCTCCTGGGAAGTCTGTGGGTCTTAGATTCATAAGTGCCTCAGTAACTTTAGAAAATAGAACGTAGGGTCCTAAGTCACTTTAAGTGTTTTTGAAAATTTGATCCTTTGTCTTCACATCTGTCTGTAAGGTGAGTGGTGGTGGGAAGTTAGGAGCTACAGAAAGCAAATTGTCAGTGTTGGCTACCATATGGACTTCTGCCTAGCACTGCAGGGGAGTGTGCCACGTAGGCCTGGTGTACACTGGTTAAATTTCTCCCAGAATTTGAAATGGATTTAAAACCAGTTCAGCTAAACAATTTTAAACCCATTTGGAACCATAGTATAAACCAGCTGCAGATGGCCTGAACTGGTTTCAAAGGCACCTTCAGCAGAGTTTGAACCAGTCCAGTAGAAATGGCTCAGTTTGCCTGGGCCTTGGGTGGCATTATGGCTTCAACAGGTTTTAAAATTGGATAGGATTCTTGATGCAGCTCCCTCATGTCTACATTACAAAATTAAGTCGACCTAACTTATGTCTGCATACAGCTGCCACAGTAATTACATTGCTTGAGTGTGTCTTCACTTTGCTCCTTGTGTTGGCAGTGCGTGTCCTCATTAGGAACGCTTGCACCAATTGAACTGTCAGTGTGGGACATTGTGGGATAACTTTTGACAGTCAGCGACAGTTGATGTAAGCAATACAGTGTCCTCACTGACACTACATTGACATTGACTCTATGCCTCTCGTGGAGGTGGAGTTATTAAGTTGGTGTAACAGGCGAGTTACGTCAGTGGGAGCGAAATTTTAGTGTAAACACATAGGTTGACATAAGATGTCTTGTGTCGACCTAACTCTGTTCTGTAGACCAGGCCTGAGTATCGATCATGCTGTAGAGTGGTGTGGTCCTTTGGGGGTTAGAATAAAGAACCAATCTGTGCAGTGTTCACATGGATGGTTTCCCTTGACTCCTTGCTGCAGAGCTGCTGCTGTCCTAACCTCCACGTGTCGTGAGTTATTTTTGCTGGGATTTTCTCTTACTCCCTTCCAAACTGCATAGGAAAGGGGAACAGTTGAGCCATAGTACTTACAACTTCCCCTCCATTTTCAGTTGGAGATGGTATTCTTCACTTTCTTTCCTAGAAACTCAGTGGTGTTGCTGGCTTAGGATGGCTGCCATATTGCAACTCTGTAGGTGGATGGTTGCTTTACACACAAGGCCTAATCCTGATGAAGGTGGAAGAGTAAGGACATCAGCCCTTGGATAAGGAGCGAGCCAGACACTGAATGAGTGATTTTGCTTTCTTGTGAGAGAGTGTAAGCAGGGCCATCACCTCCCACCGAAGGGAACTTTTTTTTTCCTAATTCAGTTCATGAACCAGCCCCAAACTGACATGTAGTGGCTATAGTGTGCCTGCCTCTTGTTTATTGCAGAGGCACAGTGACCCCTGCACTCTTTTGCACCATGGAACTGTCCCTGGCATCTATCATTGTGCCCGACATTATGGTATATCTTGTTCTCTGGTACAGCTGAAGGAGGGGTTTAGCTCATAGTCTGTTAGTTCTCTAAGAGGGTAACTGTCATGGCTCTTACCCAGAGGATGATAGGTTCTTATGGGAAGCATATTCAGACTTTTCTTGTGGCGATAGGGTAGGGGGAGAAAGAGCAGTGAAGTTTAATTATTAATATTTCTGTGGGTAATTCTAATGAGTATTTCATCCCTAAAAACATTTTCCAAGTGCTAATCCTTACAAACATCCCTTTGAGGGGGGAGAGACGCGTTAACTTCATTGCACTAGCAAGATAACTAAGCCTGAGATTAAGTGATTTGTCCAAGGCCGCATAGGGATGTCTGTGTCAGAGTTAGTACTGTATTAGAATTCGGCAGTTCCTGGCTCCCAGTCCTATGCTTGGACCAAACCTCTTTTGAGAGAGATACAGGACTAGAATGTCTGACTCGCAGCTAAGCTCTTCTAGGGTCTTCTAAAAATAAACACAGTTTTAAATGTTTTTTTAAAAATGTCAGGTAATTCAGTGAGTTTCCTGAGAAACAGTTATTTTGGGGCCTTACGTAACCTCATGACTGACTAAGGCAAAAGTACTCTGTTATCTTGGTCAAGAGCACGTCCACTTCCCTTTTTAAATACTGAAGTGAAATTGACCTGCTTTGGCTGTCTGTGCTGCATTGCAAGTGTGCTGGAGGGACTCAATTGCTGAAGCAATCTTCTCTGTAACTTTTCTATGTGTTGGGGGCTAGAGATGGGATATTGACATTGGGGGCTCTTGGTTGTAGAATTTGTTTCCAGCACTGCTCCAACTAAGCTGGAGTTTGTTGACGTACATGAAATGCTCCAAGGATTTTCTATTTGCTCAGGCTTTTCCTAGGTAGGTAGAGTCTTTGTGTGTGCATGACTGGGATGGGTAGTTGGAGGATGTCACAGTTTGTGTTAACTGCACCTGTATTCCCTCTCCCTGGTCCCTTGAGGGCACCAGCTTAAGGTTTCCATCTCCCAGACATCACCTCTCGTGGGTGGAGACATGGCTCTGTTCTTTCTGACTGGGGTTTTAAAGCTGCACAGCTGCCTGCCTTACACTGTGATATCCCCAGTAAGTCTAACTGTCAGCCCCTGTGTATTGCTTTCCTTTTGGGGACTATGAACAGTGTACTGCCAGCAGTTACAAGTTACCACACAGCTCCTTCTAAGTAAGCAAGCAGATTTGTTCTTAAGGTAAAAGCATTACAGAGAGAACCTGTGTTTTTAAAACAAACAAACAAAAAAACCAATAAAAGTTCCTATATGCCAACTAAAAAGCTTACCAGCAGTCCTGTGTGGCCCCAGTAGATCAAAACTTTTCTAGCCCTTGCCCAAGGGTTGGTGCCCCCTTATACAGAAGGGCCTGTCTGTTTGCTGGATCAGAAAGAAGGCCCTGAATCAGTTTAAACCTAGCCGTTTTATAACAAAGGCCCTTTCTTTGTCTGTTGGTCTTTAGAAAACCCAGTTTGAACCAGTATATTAAAGCCTCTGCAGGGGGTGCATCTCTCTGAAGGAGCGGTGATAACCCTCCCTGCTGGAATGTCATACAATTCCTGGCCCACAATGATACACAAACTTAATACAATATGGTCCCCAAAGATATCACATGCTGTTGCAATATCTGTCACAGAGGGCATGGGGAGAGTTTTGTACATGCTTAAAAGAATTGTGACACTTACTTTAGATGTGTATAGAAATCATCATTACCTCCGGGAAATGGAAAGCAAGTGGTTTCTGTTCTGAAGATGTTAACTCTTTTTAACATTGGCTGGTTTTGGGTTAGTTTGGAGACCTACCCTTTAGCTCAGTTCTACAATAGAAGAGCTGATATATTCTTACTCATAGTTAGGGCCCTACCAAATTCACAGCCATGAAAAATGCGTCACGGACCGTGAAATCTGGTTTCCCCTGGTGAAATCTGGTCTTTTGTTTGCTTTTACCCTATATTATACCGATTTCGTGGGGAAGACCAGAGTTTCTCAAATTGGGGGTCCTGACCCAAAAGGGAATTGCAGGGGGCTCGCAAGATTATTTTAGGGGGGATTGTGGTATTGCCACCCATACGTCTGCGCTGCCTTCAGAGCTGGGCGGCCGGAGAGTGGCAGCTGCTGACTGAGGGCCCAGCTCTGCAGGCAACAGCGTAGAAGTAAAGGTGGCAATACCATACCATGCCATCCTTACTTCTGCGCTGCTGCTGGCAGTGGTTCTTCCTTCAGAGCTGGGCTCCCAGTCAGCAGCTGCCATTCTCCAGCTGCCCAGCTCTGAAGGCAGCACTGCCGTCTGCAGCAGCACAGAAGTAAAGGTAGCAGTATTGCAGCCCCCCCCCCTACAATAACCTTGCAACCCCCCCACAACTCCTTGTTGGGTCAGGACCCCTATAATTACAACACTGTGAAATTTCAGATTTAAATAGCTGAAATCATGACATTTGCTATTTTGAAAATCCTAGGACACTGAAATTGACCAAAAGGGATCGTGAATTTGGTAGGGTCCTACCCATAGTCGAGGAAAAAGGGTGCCACTATAATCAGAATGTAGAAATAGTGACAGAAGCTGCATACAGTTCTCAGGATGCTTTTGATTTAAAACCCTTTGCCTTGGTAAAGACAGGTTCCAGTGTCTCCATCTAAAGAACTCAATTTTTAAATCCCTCCCTAAAAATAAAAATGTCTACAAAATGTTGGAGATTTTAATTTTTTCTTATTTTTTATAAAAGTGCCCATTCACTGCTGTGGGTGCTGTGCAAGCAATGAAAAACTGTTTCAGAACAACCCGCCGTCCTCCAAAACACAGTTCTTCATCCAGTCACTCCAGAATCTAGTCAACTTCTTCCTGGTTGCTGACTGGCTGCCCCTCCGTTTCCTTGAAACTATATAGGAAAATGTAACAAAACCTCCTTTTGTGACCTTGTGCTTATTATAAGTAAGCAGATGTGTGTTCTAGTCTAGTCTTTTCTATGTAGATTCTTATACTGTGGTCTTCACTATAGTGTCAGCCTTCCAGTAATGCATTAAGCAACGTGAATAATATCTGTCATGTTTGTTCTCTCATCCTTTCCCCAGGGGGAGAAAGTGTGTGCAGGGGTGTGTCTCTTATTTAGGAGTTTTTTTTATACTGTACACATGTTGCTATATGTTTGTTAGAGAAGACAAGGTCAAAGTAATGTGCCTAGCACTTAAAGTGGAAGCTGGTGAGGTTTGTGATGGTCCTTAGTTCTTGGAGGAGTTTGTTCCACAGTCGTGAGCTGACTCCTGAGAAAGGTCTGTCTCCCACACAAACTAACTTTATCCTTATTGTAGAGACTTCCATTAGGTCAGAGGAGTGATGTTGTCAACCACAGTGATCATCTCTCATAAGGCCAGATTCTGATACCTTCACTTATTCTGCAAGTAATCCCATTGACTTCATTAGGACTACTTGCAGAATGAACTGAACTGAGAGTCAGGGTATCAGAACAGCATATATCTGTGCCAATTTTTTTGAAAAAGTCCCTTTCTCTAAAAGGAAACTCTCTAGCGATTAAGTAAACAGGTAAAAACGTATACAAAATCAGTTAAAATGGCAACGATTAATACTTAAAGCTTCAACTTTTCTATGACTCTTAATGTCTGAATTTATGTAACCTCCCTCCAACCACTGAGGCACAGGAGAAAGGAGCTAGCAGATGTGAATAGTGAGCACTACAGCAACCATGCTCAGTAGATAGTAAAGATTTCCTGGTAGTTGGCGGCAGGAGGAGCTGTCAGTCAGTTGGTTGAGATCTCCCAAAGCCCCGTCATCTTCGAGACCCTCGCAAAGACAGAGGACTAGTTTGGATATATGGGAAAGTATATTTCTGTTTTTGTTTTTATGATCTACTATGAAAGTACTGAAACTTACAACAAACTTAATTTTATTTAATTTTGTTATATAATTAATTTGAAAAAAATCATTTATTCTTATTAATCTCAGCGGGTTTGGAAGGACTGGCTCCATACCTGTGGCAACAGCTAGTCCAGATATTTGGACCCAGTGAAGTTGTACTACATATCCTGCACCTCCATTGTTTGTTCCATGGGGGCTGCTATTTTCCTGCTTGTTAGTCAGGTGGACAGGAAGAGATTGCAACAGGAAAATATTTATTGTGCATTGAAATCAATGGACATATAAGTGATGATTTTTTTAAAGATGTGCAATATATGTCTTGCCATAGAGGAGGGGAAAAAAAAATCTGTTACAAACAGGTTAGGGTTGCTTAGCTGACAAAATCTTAAATAAGGAAGTAGTGGGAAAAGGAAGAACCTTTCCCCAAACCTAACTGACTACATGCCACATTAGCTGCTGTTCCTGTCACATTCCTAAAAGAAATGCACTGATTAGCTGTAGAGTTTGAAGTGATTTCTTTGGATCACAATATAGCAGAAAACCTTAACTATGACCTCAGAAATACAGACCAATATTTAGTCAGTTTCCTAGTAGGCAGATATCCATTTCCCAAATTAGCACCCTTGTTGGCTGCACACATAAGGACTACCTTTTAACTTTGGGCCGTTTGGTCAGGGTTAAGTGACAGTGGGGCACAGGATTACTATTAGTCAGTAGCATGCAAAAATCCCCAGGTATTAAGTTACAAATATGAGACTCATATATTGCATGATGACTTGTCACAAAAAACCTGAGTTAAGAACCCTGCCTAAATGACAGGATACCAACAGAGTAGATGAGACCTTAATAGTCAGTAATAAAACCAAGGCTGTTATAATAAAATGGGTACCTGTGGTCCTTAAGAAAATATTTGAATATAAATAATATGTTGCTTTTCTTCTGAAGACTGAGGCTGGAGTTTTTCAAAGAGGCCTACATTCCAGTCTCGGTACTTAACTAATTGATCTGATTTATTGTTACCAGTTCAATGTTTATTAGACTTAATGATTTCCCAAGAGGAGGAGTAACTGCAAGCATAGAATGTGAGTGTTCTAGGGTAAAAATGGAAAATTAGATTTTTTTAGCATGTCCAGGGTGAATGAGAGAGGAGGAGGAAAAAACTGTTGAATGAAAAATAGATGTGGTTCTGTTTGAGGAGAAAGGTTTGAAGGAAGGAAACGAGTCATAATTTGGAACCATAGTTGTCCATCTCTGTAATGGCTGTTCATTTACAGATCTGGCAGCTGCAACTTTGGCTGAATCTTGGTTTTGTTCCAAGAATCCTTGTTTAACAGTTGCATTTCTTACTCCAGCTACTGCCAAGCCTTGGATGCTGTTTCCTGTTTTTATAGCTTTCACAATAACATTGCTAAAGAAATAAGCAAAGGATCTTGCTAGCCTTTCAGAAGCAGGTGTGAGCTTGGCTGTGTATCAGTAAGGGCTTCTCCTGACTATAACGCTAGATTGGGTTAAAACACAACCCGGAGGAGTCATTTTAACTAACATGTTAAACTTGACTTTGCAGCCAGTGTAGGCAGGGACCAGTTATGTTTAACATTGTGCTAGCTGGTCATGGTAAACCTGTGCTACCGCTAATACGACTCCTCAAGGTAGTGTTTTAGCACAACCTAATTTACTAATGAAGATAGACTTTAAATGACTTAAACCTCGCTACTGATTGTTTTTTATGTCTGCCCCTTCCCCCTCCCCCCCCCCTCCCCCAAAAGAAAGGCTTTTCAAAGTGTTAGAATGTAACTAGCTGAGTGAATCAAACATACAGGCTGAAATGGTATGGACTTATTAGTGACCTGAGCATCAGGTCTGAAATAATCATAAAGCCTGGAACCACAGGTTCAAATCCCATCAGGGTCTACTCTATTATTCTTCTGAGGTAGAGGAACATGGTTTTGTTGTGTGGGACTTTCTGATGAGGCCTCTAACAACAGAGGTACTGTCTGCTCAGGTATGAGAGAATATTTGTCCTGTTCTGGCAAATTGACTGGGTGCCTGGAGGGGCCACACTGAAAATGCCACATTCAGGGCAGACTGCAAGAAATAGGGCAGACAATCCCCAAAGCTGGTGGTTTATTCTATAATTAGATTCACCAAGCCAGTAATAAAAGTGCTTCTGCAGTACCACACTGGTTAACCAGAAGCCAACACAGTCCCCTTTAGGCATTCCAGTCCCTGGCTCCCATCTAGGCAAACAGGTCTAACGTAGCGATAGGTTACTGAAAACCCTATTCACCAGACTTAAAGCTCTGCCAATTCCAAAGGATCAGACACTTATTAATATATTTTTTCAGATCTTACCCAAATATCACAGTCATGCAATCCTTAGTAAACTCACTAGAGATTTATTAAGAAAAGAAAAGAGTTATTGAATGGTTAAGGAATCGTATACGTACAAGTGATTTTCATTGTTCATAAATTAGGATCATAGCAGTAATGTTATATCTGCTGGCTTGTAAAAGTCTCTTTGGAATTATCCCAACAGGTCAGAATCCAAAGGCAGCTTAGATGTAAAGTCTGTTAGTCTTTCCATGCTTTTTCTGGGTATTCCAAATAATACTTGGAAGATCTCAATCCCACGGTTTAAACTTTCCCTGTTCAAAGTTCAGCAGATGAGAGATGACAGGATCATGTCCCAGGTCCAGTATTTATAGTTCTCTAACAGGCTGACAAGCCTCCTCACAATAATTGTCACAGCAGGGCTTTCCTCCTAGGAAGAATAGGCAATGCAGATAGTTTGTGGACCTTTGCTTTGAAGTTAATCTTCTATTTCCTATTCATATACAGGTAAACTAGTTACACTCATTTACATAAGGCAATTAGCCTGTCCTTTATGACAGAGATAGTTAAGCTGAAGACAGTCTAGATAATAGTTTCCTGCAGTATCTCACATCTTTGATTTTAAGGTTAACTGAACACAGTGGCCAGGGCCGGCTCCAGGTTTTTTTGCCACCCCAAGCAAAAAAAAAAATAAAAAATCCGGAGTGCGGCCCCTTGAAAAGTGCTGCCTGCAAAGGGCTGGAATGCTGCCCCTTGAAAAGCACATGCTTGGAACGCTAGTGCCTAGAGCCAGCCCTGACAGTGGCATACATAATATAAGGCAATTAAGCAGTAAAAGGATTTAGCATCTAAAAGCTAATTGGGTTACATTGGTAAACTTTTAACAAGATAAAGGTAAACACAGACAAATACATTCAGCAACTATTCTTTGATTCTTATCAATACAAAGTGAATGAGTTGGGGATTGCTAGCTTAATCAACATTTCTTTGATACTCATACATAAGTGGATTGTCTTGATTGCATTTGCACTGCCTCTTGTTAAATTGTTATGGAGTCATTCATACGTCAGGTTTCAGAGTAATAGCCGTGTTAGTCTGTATCCGCAAAAAGAATAGGAGTACTTGTGGCACCTTAGAGACTAACAAATTTATTGTAGCATAAGCTTTCGTGGGCTACAGCTCACTTCATCAGATGCATGTAGTGGAAAATACAGAAGGAAGATATACTGTATACACACATGAAACAATGGATGTTACCATACACATTATAAGGAGAGTGATCAGTTGTCAGCAGGAGAGAAAAATAAGTTTTTGTGGTGGTAATGAAAATGGCCCATTTCCAGCACTTGACAAGGATATAAGGAACTGTGTGTGTGTGGGGGGGGGAGAGATAAGCATGGAGAAATAGTTTTACTTTGTGTAATGGCCCATCCACTCCCAGTCTTTATTCAAACCTAATTTGATGGTATCCAATTTGCAAATTAATTCCAATTCAGCAGGAGGAATAGTATCCCCGATAATGTCACGGCAAACCTGGTGGCTGAACTTTGTAACTTTGTCCTCACCCATAACTATTTCACATTTGGGGACAATGTGTACCTTCAAATCAGCGGCACTGCTATGGGTACCCGCATGGCCCTACAGTATGCCAACATTCTTATGGCTGACTTAGAACAACGCTTCATCAGCTCTTGTCCCCTAACGCCTCTACTCGCGCTACATTGATGACATCTTCATCATCTGGACCGATGGTAAAGAAGCCCTTGAGGAATTCCATCATGATTTCAACAATTTCCACCCCACCATCAACCTCAGCCTGGACCAGTCCACACAAGAGATCCACTTCCCGGACACCACAGTACTAATAAACGATGGTCACATAAATGACCTACATGCCTCCAGCTTTCATCCAGACCACACAACTCGATCCATTGTCTACAGCCAAGCTATACGATACAATCGCATTTGCTCCAACCCCTCAGACAGAGACAAGCACCTACAAGATCTCTATCAAGCGTTCTTACAACTACAATATCCACCTGCTGAAGTGAATAAACAGATTGACAGAGCCAGAATTGTACCCAGAAGTCACCTACTACAGGACAGGCCCAACAAAGAAAGTAACAGAACGCCACTAGCCATCACCTACAGCCTCCAACTAAAACCTCTCCAGCGCATCATCAAGGATCTACAACCTATCCTGAAGGATGATCCATCACTCTCACAGATCTTGCGAGACAGGCCAGTCCTTGCTTACAGACAGCCCCCAAACCTGAAGCAAATACTCACCAGCAACCACACAACAAAAACACTAACCCAGGAACCTATCCTTGCAACAAAGCTCGTTGCCAACCCTGTCCACATATCTATTCAGGGGATACCATCATAGTGTGGCTGATGTGATTAGGTCCTATCAGAGGCTCGTTCACCTGCACATCTACCAATGTGATATATGCCATCATGTGCCAGCAATACCCCTCTGCCACGTACATTGGCCAAACCGGACAGTCTCTACGTAAAAGAATAAATGGACACAAATCAGACGTCAAGAATTATAACATTCAAAAACCAGTTGGAGAACACTTCAACCTCCCTGGCCACTCGATTACAGACCTAAAAGTCGCAATATTAAAACAAAAAAACTTCAAAAACAGACTCCAACGAGAAACTGCTGAATTGGAATTAATTTGCAAATTGGATACCATCAAATCAGGTTTGAATAAAGACTGGGAGTGGATGGGCCATTACACAAGGTAAAACTATTTCTCCATGCTTATCTT